>JARHVA010002932.1:1702500-1705000 GCA_037957365.1 Torreya grandis | reverse complement strand
TTGAGGTGTCTAAGAATAGAACTCTTGAATCATAAAAACCTTCCTCCTCATTAGTGGATAAGGGTAAATATCAAACACACACACTCTGCCTCTTTCTATATCTTTGGTCTCTGAGACCTCCACTAAAATAATATATTAGACTAGATCACAAACTAAGGCTACCAAGTAGTAGCTCTTATAGACCACACAAGTAGGAGGACTAGTTTTTATCAAAACTTCTCCACCCATGGTTAGTAGAGGTAGGACTTCAAATATAGAACATGCAAGGTTGGAAGTTGAATATGGTGTTTCCAATGGAAAGCAATAAACTATTACTTGAGCCTTTAACAATGTAGCCCCAAAATAGGTGATCAAATGATATTCACATCTTTCAATGCTAGAGGTATTAGGAATGCCAAAAAAAAATGTTCCTAAAGAGATTGGTTTAAAAACACAAGCCCGATATTCTCCTTCTTTAATAAATGATGTGCTCAAATGAGGATGTGAAAAACACCTCCAATTTTTTTTTCTAGATTAGACATTCATTGTGTGTAACTTAAATGGAAATTTAGGTGCTTTAGCTATTGGTTGGAATAATTCTCTGGATCATAGACACACACAACTAGATTTTTCCTACATTTTGGTAACTCTCCACTCAAAATATCTCTCGATGGATTTGGACATTTTAAATTGTTATGCTCCTTCACACCAGAGAAAGTTTTTTAGGAATCTTTGGAGTCATCTAGCATTATTTGAATGCCACATCTTATCCTTAGTGGAGATTGTGATTTCACCACTCATCTCAATGAACTATGGGGAGAACATGCTCAACATGACCCATTAGTTGATTAATTTTTACAGTATATGGAAACTAATAAATTGGTTGATGTTATGCCAGGTAGGATAGAAATAATGTGGTAAAATCATAGAGATTGTTCTCAAGTCATCTCAAAAATATTAGACTATTTTCTTTTGAAGGAAGGGCTCATCCTTCAATTGAAAGCATACAGGGCTTCTATTCTAAATCAGTTCATTTTGGATCATTATCCTATTTTATTGCAATTGTTTGATGGTCAAAAATAGCCTCTTACACCATTCAAATTCAACCCACCCTGGTTAATATATGAGGAATTTCAAAATATTATTAAGGATACATGGATCCCTTTCTCACCTTCTTATGGAGAACATGCCATGATCAGCCTACAAAAAAACTTCATATTGGTCAAAGATGTGGCCAATAAATCATCAAAAGCTTTATTTGAGGATAGAAAAAAAACTCTTGATTGTGTAAGATAATATAAACACTTACCTCACTTCATTTCAATATGTGGATTTTTAAAATGAAATACTTGGGGAATTGAAAACACTAGAATAGGAAAAAACCAAACTTTTAGCTTGGTAGGAGGCAAAATGGAGAATGAAGAGTCATGCTATTTGGATAAATGAGGGGATGATAATATAATTTTTTTTCATCATCAATATTTGTCTCAAAGGGGAAAATATACCATCTAGAGCATTAGAGATAAGGATGGTGTTGTTTGCTCAGATTTTGATTCCATCTCAAAGGTAGCGGTTACTCACTATCAACACATCTACACAAAATAGTTGTGGAAAAATATTAGAGATGTATTGGTGGTGGCCACTTTATTTATATATATGGGTGGAAGATCAAAAAAATATGCACATTCTCATCTTAGTCACCCTTGAGGAGTTACATAAAACTCTCAAAACTTTTCAATCTGGGAAGGCCCCTAGATTAGATGGTTAGATGATGGAATTCTATCTAGGTTTTTGGGATGTTATTGCTAAAGATCTACTCCTTGCAGTTGAATAATCTAGAAAGAGTGGTAGAATACATGCCCCTTTCTCTTCAAAATTTATTTCAAACATTATAAAAAGTTTATACCTTTTAATATTTGATCATTCCCATCATATCTCCCTCTGTAACTACACTTATAAAATCATTACTAAGATTATAGTAGCTCATTTCAAGATCATTCTATCTGAGCATATCTCCCCTCAGTAATTTGGCTTCCTTGATTAGAGACACATTAATGATGCTATAGGCATATATCAAGAAGATTTTGGCAACATCAAAATAAAGTTTAGACCTACCTTTCTTCTTAAGATTTATCTTTTCAAAGCTTTTGACAGAGTCAATTGGATTTACCTTAGACTCATTCTCACACAGGTGGGCATAGATCATCATTTCATCAATTGGATTTAATATTTTTATTAGTTAGTTTCCTTTTCTATCCTTATCAATGAATCTACTTCATCTTTTTTTACTCCCTCCCAAGGCCTCAAACAAGGCTTCCCCCTATCACCTCTCTTGTTCTTGATTTTTATGGAAGCCCTAAGTTACCATATTGATAGTGAAAAAAATAATGGTAATTTGAGAGGTGTTTGTATTGTGAGAACCACCAATCATACACACATACTTTTTGTTGATGAAATTATCATTTTTAGGAATGGTACTATTTGGGAAGCAAAATGTCTAGACTAGATACTCAATATTTTC
>JARHVA010002932.1:1555000-1695000 GCA_037957365.1 Torreya grandis | reverse complement strand
TTCAAGAAATATAAACCAAGTCTAGAATTGGTGTGACATGTTAGCAAATTAGTGTGAACATAGAGAAGATGTGAAATATATATCAAATTATTATATATATGTCATCTAGGATATAGGTTGAAGCTGTTGAAGTGGTTAAATTCTATCAAATAGAAACTATAGAGACATAGATGAAGAGGGGTAGAGTGAAAGAGAAGAGAGAGATGAAGAGCAGAGTTTGAGTATTTATAAAATAGACTTGTAACAAAGAATTATAATTAGATTCTTTTATGAATCCATATTATAATCTGGAGTTGTAGATCCATCAATTTGATTGGTAGGTGCCATCATAAGAGATGAATAGGGAGTCAGTGGTTCCTTAGAGTAGGTGCTCTTAAATCAAGGGATTGGTGTCTCCTTAGGGTCAGTGCCCTTAAACATTGTAACTAATGATGTTTTGATTATGAGGTTAGATTAGAATAGTAGATACTATAATCTATTTTCATCATGGTTTTTTCCATATTGGGTTTTCCTCATATATATATGGTGTTGTGTCTATTTTTTATGTGATCTTTACATATATATTTTAATTTACATTAAAAGTATTAAATGACTAATTTATTCAATATACTGATTCACCCCCCTCTCAATATATAGTTGTTTTCTAAAAATTGGTATCAAAGCCTTGGTTCCTTATAAGAAGATTAACCAACTAAGGTAGATCTTGGATAGTGAACACAAATGGCTAGTTAAGAAGGCTCTTCCTCAAACAAAGCACCTCTGTTTGATGGATCAAACTATGAATTTTGGAGCTTTATAATGGAAGCATATTTATCTTCATTAGGGTTTGATATATGGATGTCTATTGTAAATAGATATACAACTCCTACTGATCAAGCTTCAAAGAAGGCATATGAGAGAAATGCCAAGGAAAAAAATGTTATCCTTTGTGGATCATCTAACTTAGAGTTTGTCAAAGTGATGCATTGTCAAAATACACAAGATATCTAGAATAAGTTAAAGAGTATCTATAAAGGTGATGATAAGGTAAATCATACCAAGCTATAAACATGCAAAGGCAAGTTTTAAAGCCTTAAAATGAGTGAAGAAGAGAAAATTGTAGACTACATACATAGAGTAAATGAAATAGTCAATGCAATCAAAGGCCTTGGATAAGAGATGAAAGATCTGATCATTATCAAAAAGGTCCTAAGATTTATAACATCAAGGTATGACTCTAAAATATTTGTAATAGAAGAAGTAAGATATCTGGATAAACTCACTATTGATGAGTTTCATATAACCTTCACTACCTATGAGATGAGAGTGGGAGAAGCACACACTTTCAAGAGAGAAGCTGCATTCAATGTAGCCAAAAAATTAAAAGTAGAAGCACCTACATCTAGATTTGAGGAGATGAATGAAGAAGAATCCAACTTTGTTAGAAGATAAAGAAGAGGGTTTGGAAAATACAAAGGTAAGTTACCCTTTAAATGCTTTAACTATGGTAAGGTAGGAAATTTTGCTATTAAATGCCCTTATAATAAAAAGGATAACTTTGACCAAGAAGAGGAAAATAAAAATATGAAACCTTGTTATTCCAAGAAGAACTTCTTCAAAAACAAAAAATGCCTGTACACAAAACAAGACAATGACTCATTGGATGATTGTGATAGTTATGATGATGACCATGAATATGCCTTTATGGTCGAGGAAAAGGAAGTCCTATTCATGACATTATGATCAAACTATGTGGATAAAGAAGAAGGTGAAGAATCAAATGAAGAATAAGAATGAGAAGTGGATCTAGAGTGTGAACTCATATGTGTTATAGATGAAATTTACAAGTTGAGAAAAAAAAACTCAAAACAAAAGAAGCTTAGATAAAAGGAGATTGAAAAAGTGTCCAAAAATCTTGAAAATTTTGATCAGATGGTGGTTAGGCTAAAGATACAAGTTGAAGAGGCCAAAATAATAGAAGATGCAGTCAAACTCAAACTACAATCTAAATCTAATGAATGCATGATGTTAGAAGTAGAGATAGTGGTTTTAAGAAAAGAACTTGAAAAAGCTAAAAAAGAAAATAGATAAAGGTATAAATATGAAAAGAGGTTTAGTAATTGTTGATGAGTGTGTTATGACCTTAACCATTAGTGTGTCTAGGGATATGTGTGATTAACTTATGACGTACATACCTCTTTTATTTACTTGTTACAATTCTCTATATTCTTAGATAGGTCAGCCTATGGAATAACCTTGGCTAAATTAACTATATATAGGAGGTATTGGTTAGTATTTAATCATCATGTGAAGTATTATGCTATTAGTTCATTGTTGTGGAGGTTTCCCCCTCAAAGTGGCTTTGCTATATTATCTAGTATTTTGTTCTACTATCAATTATCGCTGTGTAATATCTCATATTTTCTTATTATACAAAATATAAAATCATTCTATGTGAATATATAAGTAATTTCATTACAAGTGGTATTAGAGATTTGATTTGGCACATTTCCTAAGGCATTTATTTTTGGATCTGGTAAGGCATGGCTTTTGGGAGCAGTGAAAGCAAAAAAGCATAACTTATAATTCAAGAAGAATTAATTTTTTCTATCAGTGCAGTATTTCTTGAAACACTTTTTAAAATACACACACACACACACACACACACACACACACACACACACACACACATATATATATATATATATATATATTTAAAAAGTCTAGACTTTTTTCCCCTTGCACACTTACAGTCATCAGATTCATCTTGATGAGATGATCACAATGGTATATTCTGTCGGTGAAATTTTTTGGTACCAAAAATTTTACTCTAGTGCACAAATGTAATCATTAGATTCATCTTGAAAAGGTGATTGAAATGGTACCATTTCTTGGTACACTTTTTTTCCAAGGTGAAAACCCTCCTAGGGTTTTTTTATGGTAGTTCCTTTAACTCAAGGTCGAAAAGGGGCACTAAAAACTCCTAAGACTCATACTGATGACATGGAATCTAGAACTTCAGATCTAATGATTTCTCAACTTTAAGAGGACATAACAAACTTGGTGAGGAATGATGACTTTGTTATAGTCCAAGCTAATGTTTCATGGATGCACAAAGAGATTAATGGAGTTCATAGTGAATTGTAGTATATCACTATGCAATTGGCTTCCCTCACATCTCAGTTTCAACCTAACAACCCTCCACTTCAACATTCAAATCCTCCTCTCAACAACCCCATACTGGTATGAAATTAATGTTGCCAAAAGTGGACATGTGTAAGTTCAATGTTAAGGATCCTCTCACTTAGATTAATTAAATTAAGAATTTATTTGAGCTGCATCAAACCCCTTATTCTCAAAGGGTGATGGTGGCATCCTTGTATATGGAACTTAAACAATTCATTTGGTATCACTAGTTATATGCTCAAAAGAAAAATAATGGTGCTCTTATAACATGGACCATTTTTACTAAGGAGTTGACAATTTATTATTAGAATAATGTCTTTAAGAACCATTTCTACCAATTATCCAAGCTGCAACAAATAGGATCTATAAAGGATTATATTCAAAAAATTTAGAATCTCTCTTTATGGGAGGAAAATATCACTGAGAGAAATTTGATGGATCTAATTTTTGGTGAAATCAAAGATAGCATCCAATACAAGGTTTGAATGTTTAGCCCAACATCTATATCAGAAGCTATCCCTAAGGCACACATGATAGAAGAAAAAGAGATGGTCAAAAGGAAAACTTTCACTACTGGTCATGATCGTAACTTTCTAACACCATCATTTCCATTTCCCACCAAATTAACATAATTAAAAATTGAGGAGAAGTGAGCCAAAGGGTTGTGCTATGATTGTGATAGAAAATGGAGCAAAGACCATCATTATGTTGGAAAGAAGCTATTTTACATTGAAGGTGCCAATGATGACGAAGATGATGTAGAAGTATAGAATGGAGAGTTAGAAATTCTTGAGGAGGAATTTGAAGACTCTCAACCTTCTATTTCATGCCATGCCCTATTAGGTATTAGTACTCCCCAAAATCTTAAGGTGATGGGTTTATTTAAGAAATAGAAGGTCATTGTCTTGATTGATTTTGAGAGCACACACAACTTCATCCATAGTAAGTTGGCTACTCATTTGAACTATTTTATTTATCTAGCTCTAGAATTTTAGATTATATTTTTTGTTGGTGGTACTATCAACTATTCAAGAAAATGTCATAGTATTAAGTTAGCCATAGGAGATTACTTATTGGATTCTTCTATGTTTTCTATTCCAATGGGTGGAGCTGATATTGTTTTGGGAGTCCAGTGGCTCACCACTTTGGGTACTATTGAGATGAATTTTCAATAATTATTCATGCATTTTCATTCTAAAGAAAAGACATTTGAGCTAAGAGGATTAAAGGCAAAATCTCCCTAACTTGTTATCTCCTATCAAATGACAAAGATTATTCATAAGGGTGCTAAGGGATTTATAGCTCACGTGTTTTCTATGGAAGTATAGTCAACTCAACCATCTCCACCTCTTGATCTACAAAAAATAATTGATGTTCATTTCATTATTTTTAGAGACATGCCAAAAGGACTTACACCAAGTTGCATGTATGATCATGCTATCACACTTATTCTTGGTATTACACCACCCAACATTAGTCCATATATGTATCTCTATACCCAAAAAGTAAAATTGAAAAGATGGTACAAGAAATGTTGGATACAAGAATCATTTGCCATAGCTAAAGTGAATACTCTTCACTAGTTGTCATGGTGAGAAAGAAAGATGACACTTAGAGGATGTGACCTAACTACAAAGAACTCAATAAGTACACTATCAAAGATAAGTTTACAATTCTTATCATTGATGATTTGCTTGATGAATTAAATGGTGCTCTTTATTTTACCAAGTTAGATCTACATTCTAGGTATCATAAAATTAGGATCCATGATGAAGACATACCCAAAACCACTTTCAAGACTCATGAAGGCCATTATGAGTTTTTGGTTATGCCTTTTGGCCTAAAAAATGCACCATCTACTTTTCAAAGTTTGATTAATACTATTTTTAAGCCATTTTTGATGAAATTTGTTTTGGTATTCTTTGATGATATCCTCATTTATAGTAAAAATTTGGTAGACCATTTACAAAATGTGAAATAGGTACTCTCCATTTTAGAGTAAAATCAAATGTATGCCAAACCTTCTAAATGTACTTTTGGGGCTAGTGAGGTTGAATATTTGGGTTATTTTGTGTCTTATAAAGGAGTGACTGTTGATCCTAAAAAAATCCAAGCAATGTTGGACTGGCCAATTCTTAAGACACTCAAGCAACTTTGGGGATTTTTGGGGCTTACTGGTAACTATCATAGATTTTTAGAAACTTATGACAGTATTTCAACCCAACTTACCTCTTTGTTAAATAAATAATCATTTTAATGGATTGATGCAATAACCTGAACATTTGAATAATTGAAATTGGCTATGTGCACTACTTTAGTATTGGCCACTCCTAATTTTTCTAAGAATTTTGTGGTTGAATGTGATGCATTTGGGTATGGTATGGGTGTTACACTCATGCAATAAGGTAGACCACTAGAATTTAAAAGTTGTCAACTCAAGGGTAAAAATCAACACAAACCCATCTATGAGAAAGAAATGGTGGCCATTTTGCATATAGTCAAACAATGGAGGCCTTATTTAATGGGTTGTCACTTTCAAGTAAAAACTAATCATGATAGTCTTAAATATTTTTTAGAACAAAGGTTATCATCTAAAGAACAACAAAAATGGGTAACTAAGATTCTAGGCTATGAATATGAAATAGTCTACAAAAAGGTAAGGACAATGTGGTGGTAGATGTACTATCTAGAAAAAATGAATTAGTTAAGGCATTGTTATGTGCCATAACCATTTAATAGGAAGATTGGCTAGAGGAAGCATGATCAGAATGGGAACATGATAGTACTACTCATGATTTGATTCAAAATATTCAACAAGGTTTATATGGATTTGAAAATTTCACATGGAAAGGTAATACATTATGGTACAAAAATATATTTTACCTATGTAAGAATTCTCTCCTTAAACAAAAAATCCTTCAAGAACTTTATGCAACTCTAATTGAGGGTCATTTAGGATTTTTCAACACCTATCACAAGATCAAGCAGGATTTCTTTTGGAAAGGTATAAAGGGGGATGCCAACAAATATGTGGTTGAATGTATGATCTATCAACAAAACAAAGCCAAAACCATCAAAACTCTAGGTCTTTTACAACCTTTATCTATCCCTAGATAGTGTTGGGAAGAGGTATCTATGGATTTCATTACAGGGTTACCAAGATTTGATGGTCAAAATGTTATCATGGTTTCTATAGATCATCTCAGTAAGTATGCCCATTTTTATTCATTATACCAATTATTTTTTTATAGTATAGTAGCTTCTACTTTTCTCAATATAGTTCAAAAATTACATGGGACCCCTACGATCATTGTTAGTGATAGAGATCCCATCTTTAGTAGTAATTTTTGGACTGAGTTATTTACATGTTTAGGCACTCAATTGGCTCATATTTCATCCTATCATCCTCAATTTGATGGACAAATTGAGGTAGTCAATAAATGTCTGAAAGGATATCTCCATTGTTTTGTTTTTGATAAACACGATAAATGGGTTCATTGGCTGCTACTTACTGAATGGTGGTATAATACATCTATTCATAGTTATTCTAAAATGTCTCCTTATATGGAAATATATGGATACCACCCTCCATCCATAACTTCAACCTTGAAAGTCCATCCTAAGGTTCATGCATTTGAAGAACATATTCACCATCAACATGAGGTCCTTACAAGTTTGCATGAAAATTTAGCTATGGCCCAAAATCACATGAAGCAACAAGCAGATCAACATAGAAGTGAGAGGCATTTTGAAATTAGTGATTAGGTCTTTGTTCACTTAAAACCATATAAATATATGTCATTAAAGAAACAAAAAAGGACAAGCTATGCCCTAAGTATTATTGGCCTTATCAGATCTTAAAAAAAATTGGTAGTGTGGCCTACAAGTTAGATTTTCCTTCATCCACTTGCATACCTATAATATTTCATGTATCAAGCCTAAATAAAGTCATTAAACATAGAATTACATTTCAAGTAGAATTATCAAAATTGGATGAGGAAGGTAGAGTTATTTTTTATTCTGAGGTGATCCTTCAATGATGCACCAAGTAACTATGTTCTACAATAATTACATAATACTTGATCAAATGGAAGAATCTACCATGTGAAGATGCCACTTGGGAGGATGAAGCATTTGTGCAGTAGCATCTAGAGTTGCCATAATGTTGAGGACAATGTTGTTTTTAAGGGGAAGGGATTGTTATGCCCTTAACCATTTTTGTTTCTAGGGATATGTGTGGCTAACTTATGTCTTACATACCTCTTTTATTTACTTGTTACATTTCTCTATGTTCTTAGATATGCCAACCTATGGAATAACCTTCAATAACTAAACTATATATTAGAGGTAGTGGTTAGTATTTAATCACCATGTGAAGTATTCTTCTATTAGTGCATTATTGTGGAGGTTTCCCCCTCAAAGTGGCTCTGCTATATTATACAATATTCTATTCTACTGTTAATTATCCTTGTGTAATATCTCATATTTTCTTATTCTTTGTAATATAAAATCATTGTATGTGGATATCTAAGTAATTTCATTATAGAGTGGATCAACTCTCAAAATCCATTAAAAAATAAATATGGTCTTGGTTTTGAAATAGGGAAAAGTCCCATAACAAGTACATTTACAAACTTATATGACAACCTCAAAGCAAAAGGAAAATCAAGAATAAAGAATAAAAAAGATTGAAAGAATACCTTTAGAGATAAAAATACAAACATAAGCATTGATGATATGAATAAAGATGAAGGAGAAGAGAAGTTTGAAGAAAAGAAGAAGACAAAGGTAACTAATGCAGATGGTTTCATAAGGGTGAAATATTTGAAGAAACCAGAGTTAAGAAGATTTCCTCATCCTGCACAAAGAAATGCCATGACTAGGTATTCCTCATCTTTCTATGGTTATTGTTATACTTGTAATCAATTTGGTCATAGGGCTGGTGATTTTATATTTTTACCTAAAAGGAGAATAATTTTTTTAAGAATAAATTCATTTTCACCCTTGTTGGATACAAATGTAATATGCTATAATTACAATAATTTTGGTCACATAGCTAAAAAATGTAGAACAAACTTTGTAAGACCAAAAATATAAAATAAAATCATGCTGCTCAGTGTGAAAAAAGGTTCACAAGTCTATAAAAATGGAAAAAATAAGCCAAATAAGAAATCCAAGAATGTGTGGAAAGTAAAAGATCAATATATGATTGCTCAAACTACACTCCATGTCAATAAGTAGAATTTGTGGGTAATAGATAGTGGTTGCTGAAAACATATTACTGGTGATAAGAGTAAGTTGATCAAATTAATAAAATGTAATGGAGGATATATTATCTTGGGAGAAAAAATTATAGTAAATATTTTAGGTAAAGTAACCTTGAACATAGATGGAAAATTGCCTACACATGATGTTATTTATGTTGAAGGATTGAAATATAATCTGCTAGGTATCAGACAAATGTGTGACAATGGATATAAGGTCACATTTTATTAATAATGATGTAAGATAAAGAGATATAAAATATTAGTTGCATAAGGGAAAATAACTAAAATAAACATTTATAATCTTAGTAAAGTTAATGGTAATAGCTGCCTAATAGGAAAGATTGATGAGAGTTGGTTATGGTATAGAAGAATGGGCCATGTCAATTTTGACAACCTGGTAAAGGTGACCTCAAATAAGTGTGTTAAACACATGCATAAGATAACCAGACCTATAGAAACTAATTTTAAGGAATGTCAACAAGGTAAGTAGACAAGGGTTAGATTTCAAACAAAGTAGTATGCAACTATAAATCCTCTAGAATTAGTTCATACTAATCTTTTTGGTCCTACTCAGAAAAGAATATCTAAAGGAGAGAGATAATTCATGTTATTTATAGATGATTACTCAAGAATAACATGGATAACCTTTTTAAAGGATAAGTCTCTAGCATTTGAAAGATTCAATATCTTTAGGGCCATGGTAGAGAATGATATTGGACTAAAAATCAAATGCTTAAGATATGATAGAGGTGGAGAATTCACCTCAAATGAATTCATATAATATTTTGAGAAACATGTAATCAAAAGGCATTACTCTATAACAAGGACTTCATAGTAGAATGTAGTAGTTGAAATAAAGAACAAAACAATCAAGGAGATGGTCAGGACAATGCTAAAAGAGGCTAAGTTACCTGATGGATACTAGAGAGAAATAGTACAAACAATAATATATATCTTTGATAGAGTTCAACTGAGGGTAAACAGTGATAAAAATTCCTATAAACTATGGTATGAAAAATCTACATCTCTTAAGTATTTTAGAGTGTTTGGAAGCAAATGCTACATTAGGAGAAAAGAAGACAAATTGAGAAGCTCTGAAGCAAGATGTGATGAAGGAATATTTCTTGGTTATTCCACCCAAAATAAATCCTACATATGTTACAATAAAAGACTACATAATATTACAAAGAGCATCAATGTCAATGATGAAGAATGAAACATGTTAAACCTGATAGAAAAATATGTAATGAAGAATCAGATTATGAAGAGGAAGTAGATAATGAAGATCATGAGAAAGTAAATGAAAAGGCACCTGCATGATTTGTTCAAAAAGATCATCCTATAGAGCAGATCATTGGAAATAAAAATGGAGCTGAAACAAGGAGAAGAGTTGAAATGAATAAGGAAAAAGAAATTTTTTCTCTAATGGCTAAAATAGAGCCTAAGAGCTATGTTGAAGCTAGCAAGGATGAAAATTGGCTAAAATCCATGGAGGAAGAACTGAGCCAAAATTAAAAGAACAAAACTTGGGAATTAGTTCCAAGACCTTAAAACAAAAATGTAATAGGTAAAAAATGGGTCTTTATAAACAAGCTCAATGAGGATGGAAATATTATAAGGAATAAGGCAAGATTAGTGTGTAAAGGATATGCACAAGTTTAAGTTATAGATTTTGAGGAAAAATTCGCTCTAGTTTCTAGATTGGAAGCCATAAGAATGTTTCTAGCATTCTCTATTTACAAGAAATTAAAAGTTTATCAAATGGATATTAAGTCTAATTTTTCGAATGGGAACCTAAAAGAGGAAGTCTACATAGAACAACTAAAAGGTTTTCAACTTCAGAGGAAGAATATTATGTGTGCAGACTAAAGAAATCTCTGTGTAGTATAAAATAAGCACCTAGAGCATGGTATTCAAAATTAGACCAATACATGTAATAATAAGGATTCTATAAAGGATGTGTAGACAACAATATTTACTTTAAATAAGAAGGTGGGCATATGTTTATTATTATTTTTTATGAAAATGATATCATTTTTGGTGGAAACAATAATATAATGTGAAAAGAATTTGCTACTCAAATGCAAAATGAGTTTGAGATGTCTATGCTTGGATAAATTTCTTTCTTCCTAGGTTTATAGATAGCATAAAATGATGAAGGGATATTTACTTATCAAACCATGTATGCTAAGGAAATGATCAAGAATTTTGGGATGAAAGACAACAACCTACTAAGTACTCCCATGATAACTAGATGTAAGTTGAACAAAGAGGATGAGTCCCTTGATGCAAATTAGATTATGTACAAATCAATGATAGGTAGTTCATTCTACCTAACTACATAAAGACCTAATATCATGCAAGTATTATGCATGATTGAAATATTTCAAGCTACTCCTAATGATTCACATGTTAATGCAATGAAAATAGTATTTATATATATTAAGAGCATAATTGACTATGGCCTATTGTATCCTAAAAGTGAAGATTTTACTTTGATAACATATATAGATGATGATTGGGTAGGAAGTGTTGATGATAAAATAAGCACTAGAGGTGAAGTATTTTTCCTTGAAAATAGACTTGTTTCATGGCTGAGCAAAAATAAGATTTAGTTACTCTTTCTATAAGAGAAGTAGAGTATGTGGCAATAGTGGCATGTTTCACTCAAGTTTTGTGGATGAAGAAAACACTCAAAGACATAAATGTAGAGTAAAAATAACCTATCTCTATTATTTGTGACAATTCAAGTGATATTAACATAATAAATAATCCAATGATACATTCTATAACTAATCACATATCTATCAAGTATCACTTCTTAAGATAAAATATTGTAGATCAAGAGGTCACAATGGAGTATGTGCCAACTCAGGATCAAGTTGTAGACATATTCACCAAACCTCTTCCCAAGGAACAATTTGAGTATCTAAGATAGAATTTGGGAGTGGTGGCTCCTACATCACATCACTATATCCTTGTGATAGGGCATGAGTCTAGGGGGAGTATCACATAAGTATTTTTAATCCATGGAAGAAGAGAGAAAAGACAACTCAGGTATGCATATTTTTACAAATTTATGATGATTTTATGGTTGTATATTCCTAGATAAACTTGGATACACTTTACCATTGATGTCAAAGGGGGAGAAAAAGTGTAAATTCTCTATGTAAAATTTTGAAAGAGAAGAGCATGCCCATGTTGAGTTTAGGAAAATGTTCCATAACCTAAGGGGGAACAAGTTTGGTAGAACAATTTTAGATCAATTTCATCAAAAGCTAATGCAAGTGATTCCAAAGAAGCAACATAGTATTATAAGATCAAAGCATTTATTTTGCCATCAATGCCAAAGTGGGAGATCATTGGAAATTGATTGTCATATATGTCAAAAGGTATATTATTGGTATAAGATTGGAGAGAAGAGCATGCTTTATAGTTGCACAGTGCAAAGTTGTCATGATTTTATAGAGACCATTTCTGGAGGATTTAAGATTAATTAATTAAATATTTAGTATGGATTTTTTGAGTGCATCCTAGATATATGGTCCATAGGTTTAGATGAAGAGAAATGAGCTCAGAAATAATTTATTTTAACTCTCAAACATTATAAGGTTTCTCAATTAAACCCTAAGTGTTTAATCCATAGCATTCATACTCATGTTCTATTTTTAAGTCGAATAGATATAGGCAAGAACCAGTTACTTATGTTATATATTAAGTCCTTATCATCATTATGAAATCAACCCCTTTGGCCTAAAAATTAATAGCTTGAGTAGTGATCAAATAATTTAATATTTCCTAAGTCTTAGACTTAATATTTATCCCAACTTGATCAATGGTTAGTGCTTAATCATACATTAAATATCTAATAAAGTGTATAAAATTTAATATGTCAAATGTACTTGAGAATGAATGTGAGGATACCAAGTGTCTCAATAGCAAGAACTAATAGCAAAGGTACAAAAGGCATGTGAGGGTGCCAAGTGTCACAAGTATGAAAAGTAACAAATGTATAGAAGGCACGCTAGGGTGTCAAGTGTAAAATTCATGGTAGCTTGTCAAAGATAAAGTTCAAGCTTATTAGAAGATCAAATAGTGAGTGTGTGATCATGTAATGAAGATCTAATAAAGTGAGTGAACTTAATGGGATTAAGTGCTCAATTTTTAACAACATAGAGGAAAGTTAAATATTGAGCTAATTTGACAAGATACATGAAGCATATTCATTCCAAAGTCTTAGGAAGCAATAAGATTAGACCAAGTACTCAAGTTTTAACATTAGATAGAGGTAAATTTCATGCAAATTTAAAGATCTAAAGGCATGTGGGATGTCAAATCAAAAGATCAAATAGATGAATTTCAAAGTTGAAAAGGTAAAGTTGGGAATCATAAAAAGATATGATAGAGTGAGTGAGCCTATTCATGGTGGGAAACTTAAGATCAAGAACAATATTTAAAGATGTGTTCATCCTAAGAGTCATGTGACAGAACATGCAGGTAAGCTATAAAATATGACATAGACAATGAAATATATTGTTGTGATCAATAAAATTTGTGTAATATGGCATGTGCATAGAAAATAAAGCCTAATATATGTTAAAAATAGTAATGAGATAAATAATCATGGTGGTGGAGCATGAATTCAAGACACAAGAAACTTGTTATTCAAGAAATATGAACCACATCCAAAATTGGTGTGATGTGTTAGAAAATAATTTTGAACATAAAAAGATGCAAAACCTAGATCAAATGCTTATATATGTCATCTAGGATATAGGTGAAATATGTTGAAGTGATTGAATTATGTCAAATAAAAAATATAGACACATAAGAAAAGGGGCATAGTGGAAGAGAAGAGAGAGATGAAGAGTAGAGTTTGAGTAGTTATAGAATAGACTTGTAACAAAGAATTAAAATTAGATTATTTTATGAATCAATATCGTAATCTAGATTTATAATTTCATAAATCTAGTAGGTAGGTGTCATCAAAATAACTGAGTTGGTGCTCAGTTAGGGATTTAGTGCTTCCTTAGAGTAGGTGATCTTAAATTAGGAGATTGGTGTCTCATTAGGGTTAGTTCTCTTAACCATTGTAACCAATGAGGTTTTGATTATGAGGTTGGATTATAATAATAGATTCTAGTAGATATTATCATTGTGGTTTTTACCACATTAGGTTTTACATTTATACATATGGTGTTGTATCCATTTTTATGTGTGATCTCTACATATATGTTTTAATATGCATTGAAAGTATTAAAGGACTAATTTATTCAATCTACTGATTCAACCCCACTCTTAGTAGATAGTTGTGTTCTAATAATAACACCATATGTACATGGATAACTCAACATGGGCAAAACCATGATGAGAATAGTTGCTAAAATATATTGTTATAATCAAACCTCAATCAAAACCTCACTAGTTAAAATGTTTCAGGGCACTGACCCTAAAGAGAAACCAATCCCCTAATTTAAGAGCACCTACTCTAAGGAAGAGTCTACTTGAATACCAACCCAAATCTTCTAATGGCACCTACCAATCAGATCTATTATGGAGCTACAACTCTAGATTACAAGATTGATTCAAAATGAATCCAATTCTTTGTTATAAACCTGTTCTATAACTATTCATGCTTTACTTTGTATCTATCTTCCTCTCTTTCTCTCTGCCTCTCAATTCAAATTTTTGTCCACACTTAATGTATTTTTTAGATGGTGTATATATGCATTGTATTTAGGTCTCACATCACTCTGTGTTCACACTTGGTTGTTAACACGTCACACTATATTCTTGGAGCCAGTTCATATTTATTTAATGATAGGTTTACCACTTCTTTAATTCATGTACCTCCATCATAATTCTCTATCTTTTATTATATTTAAAATATATTAGTCTTTAAATTTTATGCATATTCCATATTACATAATTTAGATTAATCATAGTGATATATATCATTTTATATGTTGTATAATACATCTTTCCTAGATGTTCAATCACTTGACCATTAAGATGAAAATATCTCTAAATTATGACCATTGATTTTAAGTTTTGTGCCATGATCTAATGGTCCTCTTTCAATAATCCCAAATTTAAAATGAAACCATTAGATCAAGATCTAACAATATTATGTACTCTATTAGATCTTTTCAAACTTCTAAACTTTAACATTTCAACTTTAAAACACATTAGTTGATCTATTGATCCAAGCTCTCGCATGCTGCTAGATTTTCAAAAGTAGCGTATACTTTACCTCTATTAATCATTAAAAATCAATCACTTGATCTTATCTTTCTACTTCCTAATATTATTAAAAATATATGCATCATCAATCTCCTCAAAGTAGCTTTATCTTTAACTCATTAAACATTAGATACTTTGACCTCTTTGACTCCATGTGCTTCATTGATCTTTGTCTCAGTTTCTTGATATTAAGACACTTTGCACTCTCATGTGCCTTCTGATCACTTTAATGTTAGTCCCCATGCTTGTAACACTTGGCACTCTCATGTGACTTCTACACACTACCAATCCTTTTGCTTGTGACACTTGGCACTAGTGCATTCCTTATGCACATTGTCATTCCCTATGCTTGTGACACTTGGAACTATCACGTTCACTCTTAGGTACCTTTGAGATATTGAATTTTATACACATCATTGGATCATCATCATATGATTTAGTTCTAGCCATTGATCAAGCTCAGATAAGTCTTAAGTTAAGGAATTAAAAAATATTAAAGTATTTGATCACTATTCTAAGATAGTAATTTCTATGTCAAAGGGGCCAGTTACACAATGATGAGAAAGGCTTAAGTTATGACTTAAGTGACTGGTTCCCACTTATATATAATCAACATAAAAATATAAATACCTATGAATACCATGGATAAAACCCATAGGGTTTTGATGAGAAACTCTAGTAATGATTGAGAGAAATAATAAATCATTCTTGGGATCATTTCTCTTCATCTGAACATGTAGACCATATATATGATATGCTCTTTAAAAACCCATAACATATCTTCTATCAATTTCTCTATAAATATCTATAAACAATCTCTGTAAAAGCATGACAACTTTGTATGATAATATTACAACTTATACAATTATAAAACATGCTCTTCTCTCCATCAATCTTATCTTTGATTGATTATTTTGACATAAATGACATCCATAGTGATAACTACCTCCATTTTTTTAGAAATAACAATAATATTGCCAGTAATCTCCCCATTTGTCATTGATGGCAAAATAAATGCTCTGATCTTGTAATACATGCTATGCTCCTATAACATTGACTATACTTGTAGTGCGTACATTGTCTTCTGATGAACATGATTTGAATCTCCCCCTTAAGAAATGGAAAATTTACATTAACACACCTTGGACACATGATTTTTTCCTTCTCTGATAAACATAAATCTTTTACAAAGAGCATTTGCACTTTTTCTCCCCCTTTGACATCAGTGGTAAAGGGACTCCAACTTTATCACTATTTGTCTAAATTTTTCTCCCCCTTTATCAGATAAAGGAGTTTGTCCATCAACTCATTATAGATTTACAAAAATATGCATACCAAATTTGTATTTTCTCTCTTATTCCAAGGATTAACAAAGTTTCTATGATCCTCCCCATGGACTCATGCCCTATTACTAAGATTTAGTGATGTGATATAGGATCCAAAACTCCTAATTTCTATCTTAGATACTCAAATTGTTCTTTGGGAATAGGTTTGGTGAATATGTCTACAATTTGATCCTATGTTAGCACATATTCCATTATGACCTCTTGATCTGCAACCTTTTCTCTTAAGAAATTATAATTGATTGATATGTGCTTTCTGGAGTGCATCACTAAATTCTTTGATATGTTAATATCACTTAAACTATCATAAAGAATAGAGATAGGTAATTTGTATTCTACCTTGATGTATTTGAGTGTTTTCTTCATCCATAAGACTTGAGTGCAACATGCCACTGCTACAATATACTCTTATTTTGATATAGAAAGAGTAATTGAATCTTATTTTTTGCTTAGCCATGAAATAAGTTTATTTTCAAGACAAAATACAACACCACTAGTGATTCTTATATCATCCACAATTCCTACCAAATCAACATCTTTATAAGTTATCAAAGTTAAATCTTCACATTTGGGATACCATAGACCATACTCAATTGTAATCTTGATATATCTAAAGATTATTTTCACTATATTGACTTGTGACTCTTTAGGAGAAATTTGAAATATTGCAACAATTCATACTACTTACATGATATCAAGTCTTGATGTAGTTAGGTATAAAAACCTACCTTTCATTGATCTAAATAAAGTTTGATTTGCATCAAGGTACTCATCCTTTTTACTCAACTTACGTCTAGTTATCATAGGAGTACCTACTAGTTTTCTATCTTCCATTCCAAACTTCTTGAGAATTTCCTTAGCATACTTGGTTTGGGATATAAATATCCCTTCATTAGTTTATGATATTTGTAGACTAAAGAAGAAATAAATTTCTCCAAGCATAGACATCTCAAACTCTTTTTGTATTTGAGTATCAAATTATATACACATTCTGTTGTTGTTGCCACCAAAAATGATATCATCTACATATACAACAATAATTAACACATGATCACCTTCTAATTTGAAGTATAAATTTATATCTACACAACATTTATTGAATCCTTATTATTGTAGGTACTAGTATAATCTTGAATACCATGCTCTAGGTGCCTATTTTAGACCATATAGATCTTTCTTCAGTCTACAAACATAATCTTATTTTGATAGCTAGAAACCTTCATGTTGTTCTATGTAGACTTCTTATTCTAGGTTCCCATTCAAGAAAACATACTTAACATCAATTTGATATAATTTGAATTTATTATAAATAGAGAATGATAGAAACATTCTTATGGCTTTCAATCTAGAAACTGGAGAAAATGTTTCCTCAAAATCTATGCCTTCAACTTGTGCATATCCTTTGCATACCAATTTGTCTTTATTCCTTATAATAGTTCCATCCTCATTGATTTTGTTTCTAAAGACCCACTTTGTACCTATTACATTCTTTTTTTAAGGTCTTGGAACTAATTCCCAAGTTTTGATCTTTTCAATTTGGCTTAATTCTTCTTCCATGTCTTTTAACCAATTCTCATCCTTACTAGCTTCAGCATAATTTTTAGGCTCATTTCAGATATTAGAAAAAAACTTACTTGCTCTTTGTTAATTACAACTCTTTTCCTTGTTTTAACTCCATTTTTATTTCCAATAATCTGCTCTATAGGATGATCTTTTTGAACAAATCTTACAGGTGCCTTTTCATTTACTTCCTCAAGATCTTCATTATCTACTTCCTCTTCTTAATTTGATTCTTCATTACAGATTTATCTATTAGGTTTAACATGTTTCAAGCCTTATTCATCCTTGACATTGATGATCTCTATAATATTGTGTAGTATTTTTTTGTAACATATGTAGGCTTTGCTTTGGGTGGAATAACCAAGAAATATTCCTTCATCACATATTAATTCAAAGCTTCCCAATTTGTCTTCTTTTCTTCTAATGTGAAATTCGCTTCCAAACACTCTAAAATACTTAACAGATGTAGGTTCTCCATACTATAGTTCATATGGAGTTTTATCACTATTTACCCTTAGTTGAACTTTGTCCAAGATATGTACTATTGTTTATACTATTTCTCTCTAGTATCTATTAGGTAACTTGGCCTCTTTTAGCATTGTCTTGGCCATCTCCTTGACTATTTTGTTCTTTATTTTAACTACTCTATTATGATAGGGAGTCCTTACTATAGAGTAATGCCTTTTGATTACATGATTCTCTCATTATTATATGAAATCATTTGAGGTGAATTCTACACTTTTATCAAATCTTAATCATTTGATTTTTCATCCAATA
Organism: Torreya grandis; assembly: GCA_037957365.1. Lineage (NCBI taxonomy): Eukaryota > Viridiplantae > Streptophyta > Pinopsida > Cupressales > Taxaceae > Torreya > Torreya grandis. The sequence goes on along the minus strand of JARHVA010002932.1, from coordinate 1,676,645 downwards.
TCATTCTCTACCATGTCCCTAAAGATATTGAGTCTTTTAAATACCTAAGACTTATCCTTCAAAAAGGTTACCCATGTCATTATTGAGTAATCATATATAAATAACATGAGTTATCTCTCTCCTTTAGATCCTCTTGTCTTAGTAAGACCATAAAGTTTAGTATGAACTAATTCTAGAGGCTTTATAGTTACATATTTATTTGAAATCTAACCCTTATCTACTTACATTGTTGACATTCATTGCAAGTAGTGTATATAGGTTTAGTTATTTTAGGCATGTGTCTAACACATTTATTATATCTCACATTTACCAAGTTGTCAAAATTGATATGGCCCATTATTCTATACCATAACCAACTCTCATCAATCTTTCCTATTAGGTAGCTATTACCATTCACTTTAATAAGATTATAAATGTTACTTTTAGTTATTTTCCCTTCTGCAACTAATATTACAAATCTCCTTATCTTAAATAATTCTTTGTTAAATGTGACCTTATATCCATTTCCACACATTTTGTTGACACTTAGCATATTATGTTTCAATCCTTCAACATAAAGGACATCATGTGTAGGTAGTTTTCCATCTATGTTCAATGTTACTTTAACTTAGATCTTTACTATAGTGTTATATCCCAAAATGATAGATCCTTCCTTATATTTTCTCATCTTGATGAACTTGATATTTTCACCAGTCATGTGTTTTGAGCAACCACTATCTATTACCAATAAATTATGTTCCTTGACATGGAGTGTAGTTTGAGCAATCATAGATTATATAATTTTCTAATATTTTACTTTCCACACATCCCTAGTTTTCTTGTTTGTCTTATTTTTCTCTTTTCTAGATACTTGTGAACCTTTTTTCACACTGGAAAGCATGCATTTATTTTTAATTTGTATTTTTGGTCTTACAAAGTTTGTTCTACATTGTTTAGCCATGTGACCAAAATTATTGTAATTATAACATATTACATTTATATCTAACAAGGGGTCAAATGAATTTTTTATTACAATTTTTTTTTCTCCTTTTAGGTATTAACCTAAATTCACTTTCCCTATGAAATTTTTTATTATAGGTATAACAATAACCATATAAAAATGAGGAATACTTGGTCATAGCATTTCTTTATGCAGGATGAGGAGGTCTTCTTAATTTTGGCTTGTTCAAGTCTCTCACCCTTACGTAATTATTATCACTTATATTTACACACTTTAAGGAGATTAATAATCTATCCTAATCTAAGTGGAATAATGGAAACATCTCACTTGCTGTGGTTAATCAATTTGGTGAGATGAATCTCTAGAATTAAGGGCTAGCTCCCTAGATGTGCCTTGAAATGCTTTCACCTATACTAACTGATTACTTTTGGGAAAAAGGGTTAGAGTTTACATGAAATAAAACCTATTCTAGGGGGTGATTTACCAATATATTTTCCATAAGAATATTATACTCCATCATAAAGAGACAAGGCATACAACACTAGTCTAAGAGTCATATAGTGCACTAACATCAATATTTCAATATGAAGGTAACCTGCATGAAGATTATCCAAGGTAATTAAAAAAGTAGATAAGTTTTTATATTATAATATTTAATTTTACATTTCAAAACATGTCCATACACTTAGCAAAACTTCATATGACCTTCTAGGCATGGAATCACTTACATCAAACATGGAAGGATTGAGGGAAAGTAAGGATATATGATTATCTCTTAACCATTCACTATACATCTCTTCACACACTTTGAAAAGATATTACATGAACTTAAACTAGATTAAATTTAATATCTAAGGTAAGTATAGTGTAAAAATAAGGATGGATTTTCCATACATGGTGTGGTATCAGATTATAAAGGCCAAAATGGTAGCTCTTATAGAAATTGAGAGAGAGAGGAGAAGAGAGAATTCCAAGGGTCATAAGGACACTTGAAAATATAATTAAATGAGTTACTTGTGCATGATAATAGGATGTGGTATGAACCATGTAAGGTCATAAGGAACAAGTAGCTCTCCAAGTCATGAAACTCTTGCAAAGTGGCATGAAAGTTCTCATTCTCACTCAACAAAATTTCTTCATGATTTGGACCTATTTACCAAAAATAATTATGGATAGGTATGATGATTTTATTTAAGGTTAAGGATTTTAAACATGACTCTCCATGCATTATTTTCAATCTTGGTCATCTAAAATTATTTGGGAATGAGCCATCATTATTTGTAGTCTAGAAAATTCTTCCTTCATGTACCCTACTCACTTAGCCATAAAAAAGGAATTAGTTTTCAATGAAAATACATGGGAGGAAGTGTATGAAACTTGAAAAAACTCTACATGAATTTATATCCATTAGGCATACCTTAAAATCATCTCACTTGAAGTTTTCCAACCTTCTCACTAGCTTGGTCACTATGCTAGTTTTGACTAGCTGAGATGAAGCAACTAATTTAGGAATTTAGGAGTTATTTAAATCCATTAAATTTAAATGGTGAGTTATCTTAAGTAATAATATTCCATCCCATGTGATTTAAACCTCTTAAAATATCTTACAACCTGCACAATGCACAAAACTATCAAGAAAATATTATTTCTCACTCCATTCATATAGTTTTGTATAACTAATACTAATGGGGAGTATATTGAGAGATTATCCTATAAGTTCCAATAATAATCCTTGGAAAAATATTCCATTATATCATCTCTCCAACCTGATTTCCTCAAAGTGGTCACTAGCAGCGGTTTGCAAGGTTTTTGAGTAGTTTTAACTCTTAAGATTTGTTCATAAAAACTTAAAGCTCCACCTTAAAAAAATATCACAATAAGTTTATTTAGGACCATATCTAACATATCCAAATTTATTGTATCTCAATTAAAATATTCAAAGGAGATGTAAGCTTCCAAAGTTGATCTATCAGACTCTTCTTTTGCCTTCCATAGGCCTAATATTGCCTTTGAGCTAAAATATGACTCCATTGTGACTTATTATATATAAAAATAGCTCAATAACATATATTATACCAAAATAAACATTTATTGGTCCATTTTAACCCACTTATAAAGATGGAAGTGTCATTGGTCTCTCATTTGGAAACTAGGCTTCACCATGTTTAATAAGCTTGTCTGCAAGTTTGAGGGTTCAAGATACTCTATTGAGATTTAATATTAATTAATTAATTTATAATGTTTTAATATGTTTCAATAAAATTTATACAACTCTCCTCAATGTCAAATCAAATTTTGGTCCATCTTTTCCTCTCATTCTTCAAGGTTGTAGGTTTTTTGCCTAAGGGGGTGCCCTCTGTCTGAGACAAAATAAAGGGAACTTCCCTTATTTTATTATACTAATTGAATGTTGGAGGAGATTAAATAATTAATAGTTACACTATAAAAAAAAATGTCCCTTTAATAGGTCAATAGACCCCTTAACTTCTTTAAATTCTAAATCAAACCATGCAAAAAGGGATATTATGAAATGTTCCTTCAAATTGTCTATGTGCTACTTGTTTGAGGCCCTTTATTTGCTTGTATCTCAAATTATGAGGGTGTTATGATCATGAATATGTTTTTATATCCTTAAATCATACTTAAAAACTTCCACATACTCCTTATACTCTCTTTATAACCCTTCCTGATCTAGACTATATGCACATTTTCTAACTATGTTTTTTGTCTTGGAGTGATGCCTATAGGTGACCTCATATGTTTAGACCTTGGAAACCTTGAATAAGTATCCTTAATACCTTCCAAGGTCAATTTAGTAGTTATTATAACTATTCACTCCATGTTTGAGCTATATTTTCTTCAAAAAGCTCAATTCATTTGCTCTCTACCCCTCATAGTCAACTATAGTTGCCTATGAGGGACCTTATAGATGTTTTGCATGTTTGGAACCTAGATATGATGTTTTAAGATATTATAAATAGTTATCATGACCACACCAAGTCATATATAAACCTTAACACTCATGTTCATATCTTTTGATCACCTTAATCAGGTTCACTATCACATAAGTCAACTGTAGGTATATGTTTTAGGTTTGAGATACCTATTGGTGCCTTTTGGATCTTAGAACATCACCAATAAACCATTATTGATGATATGTATATCACAAAAGTCACTTTAACCATTAGCACAGATTGATATATCCAATTTTTAAGACCTTTCCTTGAATGATGTGGAGGTTGACAGTCTGCTGTAAGTGCACATTTTGTGGTTAAACACACTTGTAGGTGTGTATGGGACTTACCACCTTGCTCTTCAATCTTATATTAACACATGATTGAGATAAAATGTTTTATTCAATAATTTGAAACCATTCACACATGTTGGAAAGTTTTAGTTTTCAACTTAAGGGAGTAAAATATCTCCTTTGGACTCAGGCCTGTAGGTTTCACTACCTATTTTTATTGTATAAAAGTGTGATTTTAGGCCTCACAAAAACTAGTTTTAACTGATCACTTTCCTAAAAAAATTTGCATAGTATTTGTCCTATGTAAGGAATATAAGATAAACATATTTGGATACATCAAAATCCCTTATAACCTTGTTGCATAATATTAATAAAATACCCAGGGACTTTTTTTGCATTTTTGGAGATGGAAGCCTTGACTCAATCTTTGAATCCTTTAGCAAGATTTCATATTAATATTTGCCAATTTGACACCATGAACAGGACTACCTTTATCTATACAACATATTAATATTCCAAAGGACATTTATCCATGTCAAAAATCCTCCATTGAGAGTTCTTAATCCTCTACTAAGCCACCTGTAGGTGAATACTGTCACATACAGATAAGGAATACAAAATTTATAGGTAGACTAGTGAGTGTAAAACATGAAATATATTTATCTTTCATGAGTTATAAACCTCTCTCAAGGATTTTAAATAGACTCTCTACATGTTCAATACTCCCTTACAACATGGTGGCATTATGAGATACACGTAGGTAGATGTTAATGGCAATAAATTGGTATGTAGGCAACAAGCATGAAGTTGGATAGTGTGCATTGTCTTTATCCTATTATGAGTTATGTTACCCAAGCACCTTAAAATTTCCCCTCACATTCTAAAGGATATAAAATAGGTGTCAATACCTCATTTCCAATGTGAATTCCTCCATAAGTTCCCCTATAAGTGCACATTCCAATAGTAGACTATGTACATGTGTAGTGTATGAATATAAACCATAAAAATGATTTGGGGAATGAATATATAATGAAATTAAAAAACACTTGAAACATGGAAACAAGCCATCAACATCATTTGACACCATTACCAGGACTTGAAAACATTAAGAGTGGAAAAAACCTGCTTGCTACATAGAATGGGACCAGTCCGTAAACCTAAGGTGATTGGATCTTCAAAACAACTATAACTTGAAAAACATCATGGGAATAATTTTAGGAGGATAAAAAATCATCTATAAATACTTTCAGTAAGTGAATTATATGAAATCCCCCAGGATTGTTAAATGTAATTATTTATTTGCTACCGGGTCCTTTGATTGGAAAGGTAACGAAGTTCCCCATTTAGTAATTGAGATCACTGGCTGAAGTTCTTCTCTTTCTTTTCCCTTATCAACTTACTGAGTTGAATAGTTTTGGGACCTAGTAAAAATAGCATATGCTCCATCCTACACCTCTCTTTCTTTTTTAGCTTCATCTTGGTAATTTAGAAAACCAATAATGGATTCACCAACTAATTTTTCTTCTTCTTCTACAAAGAGATTAGCATCATTTTCTTGCTCTAACTCAAGTTGGAAAGAATGATCATGTTCAGATTCATAATAACCAACTGTTGAGTTGACCAGTGTTGATTCAATGGGAAGCTTCCCCTATGTGGGAGGAAGATGATTGGGTTGCTCTTGATTTTTAGTATCATTTCCTTGATATAAATTATTTGGAAATGTCCTCCTTGGTATATCTTGATAAGAAGGAGTAGACATACCTTAGAATATTTGCCTTTTTAGAGCTAGAAATGCATTTGCTAACTTTTGCACCATAGGATCAGTGGTGCTTGTGAAAGAATTTTTAGTAGAAGAGGAAAATCTAGTTTCTTTAGAATATTTTCTTATCTTACTCATAAGGAGAAGATCATATTTGACTTCAGTAGCCAAAATATGAGCTGTAGAAAGATCTGTAGGGCTAGCCCACCTAAACAAAAAACTCACTTCAGGAAGTTGATAATTGATAAAGAAGCACTTAATATTTTTTGGTGTTGGTTGAGCAATTATAGGAATCCTATTTCTTAGCTTATTGAATTTAGCGATGAAGTCTCTCATAGGCTCATGAGGCTCCTTCTTCATTTGTGTAAGTTGAACCAATAAGACATGTGTATCTTCTGTAGGTTTGAACTTAGCTTGAAATTTGGTCTTAAGAGTGTTCCAATTGGTTATAGTATGATCTTGAAGATGATAAAACCAATCTATGGTAGCACCTTTTATTGTTTCTACAAAAATTCTTACTGCTATATCTTCATGTTCAATGCCTATCACACCATAGGCTATGCAGAAAGTTGTAATATGCTCATCAGGGTGAACTTTCCCATCACCATAGAATTTGGTAAAATTCTTTTTTGAACTACAAGGTAGTTCATGCAAAGGTGGGGTTAGATTTAGAGGGCCAAAAGTGTTACCTCAAGGGCCTTGGGCTCTAGATATGATGATTAAAAAGAGGGATAACAACCTTTGTGGAGTATGAATAGACAAACCTCTACTAGCACTAAGACTAGAAGCTTCACCTAGTATTGAAGATATGGTGTTGGTAAGAGAAAAACTCCTAGCTCACTGAAGGTGATATCATAGAGGTAAGAGATCAAAATTATTTTGTTGTATCAATTCAAATGTAGGATCAATAATACCTTGAGCTCTCTGGATTTGAATATACCATGAGTCTACCAGAATGTAGAATGGAAAAGAATTAGAAATGCTTTAACTTGAAGTGTGAGGCTTCAAATTGCATGTTCTTCCCCAACAGAGTTGACAAAAACTGTTGGGTGAGTATTTTGTCATCAACTAACTGAAGGCAAACTAGTTATATCAGCCATAGTGTAATGAGATAAATTTCTCCTCTCAACAAGGGGAGGTTCCCTATAAACTATCATAAACTAATCTAAACTAAATATTAACTCAGGGGTGAGATCATATCATCCATTTCTCTTTTTTCATAAATTATGTTTATAATATAAAGGAAAAACTTTCTTGATAGGTATTTTCCACTTTCTGAATAATGGGGTAATCTATAGAAATGGCCTTAGGAGTTACTGTTTATGAAATGAAAGTGATTCTCCTTACCACTATATTCAATTGTTCCACCATTGCTTTGTAGTGATCCTTCATTTCTTTCTCTTTGTCAAATTTTTGAATCAGGATGCCCATGGCTAACTGCATATCACTCTTAGCACTCTCATGAGTTATCTTACCTAATTCAACTCTAAATATAGAGTAATCATTTATATTAAAATTTTCAATGGTTGCATCCTATGGAGGTCTTGCAATTTCTATAAATTTGTATCCCTTATCCCCAATCATTTTTGAAAAAATCCTTGGCTTCTTTGGGGCCTTGGCTTTTACTGGCACCAGCTTATTAAAATCAAAGTCATCTGGAGAGATAGCTTGTTTCTTCCTTTTGGGTGTATAAGCTGATAACCATGGTGGAAGCACAAAAGTACTTACATTAGGATCTATCTCTATTTTTGGTGTCATCAGAGCTGTACTTACGCAGGTAGTGGAAATAATAGGTAGAGTATCAATAAAAACTACACCTTTTACTAAGTGATTAAAAGTAGAACTATCTCTAATATCAAAAGATGGGGATGACAAATTGGAAATTGACCTTGAGGAATGAAGAATATCTTCAAAAGTTCTTTGAGGGTTGTCAAAAATTATTTTGGAAGGAGAGGGTGATCTAGAAGAGGGAACATCAATCAGAGAAATAGGGTAAGGATCTACAAGAGGTGTGTCAGGTAGGGAAGAAGTTCCTATTTATTGTTTCACATTCTCTTATGGAGACAAATTTTCCTCCTCTTGTTGATTTGTAGGCCTATTGTCAGTCTCCATCTATTTCGTTGCTGGTTCTTCAAATTTTTATTTCTCAACTTCCATATCTTCTATTTTTGACTCTTTTTCCATAACTTTTGACTTCTTCATCACAAAAATGATCTTAGGCTTATGTGGCTTGGAAGAAGAAGGGACATCACTTTTGTTTTTCATCCTACTTTTTGCTTTTATTCCTATTTCTTCTTGAATTTTAGCTTTTGAACTTGTGATGAATTCTTTCAAAGCAATTCCTTTATTTGCTAACCAATTATTGGTGTTTTGAAATATAGGTTTAAATCTTTTCCTCAAGGAATTCAACTCTTTTTATGACTATTGGATTGGAGGAAGAGGGGCATTAGCAGTCTGTTCAATATTTTATCTATCATTAATCAACTCTCCATCATCATCTAAATTCTCAGGGATATCAACAAGTCCCAGATATCTAATCTACTCAAGAGATAACCTACTATAATCCATTTTCCTGACATCTTTTGTTATTCTTAAATCTACACAAACATCCTCAATCATAGGTTCACAAAATTGGGTTTTCCTCCTGATTATGTCTTTCATGCCCCTGTAATCAAAATTTGGTCTTATTTTGAATTATTTTAAGGTTATGAGCTACATTTTAGTTTCCATGACTCTAGCCTTTCCAACAGTTAACACTGAAAACTTGCCAATTTCAACTGGAAACCTAAAACTAGGCTTCTTAAGTTCCATTTATTTATTATGCATGATGATCATTTGTTTGCATCATTCCATTAAGACCAATTCATTTGAGGGGAATCTTGGAAGCATATAAGGATGACCTTGGAAAAATCCAACCCTCAAGTATGAGAAAGAAGGAAATTATAAGAACATACATCTAAAATCATTCACAACTATCCAAGCCTCATCTGACACTCTTCTTTGTTCTAATTGTGGATAAAAAGACATAAAAAAGCTATAAATAAAGCATCATTTACTCTCCTAAAATGATGAATAAAACCCTTTAATGTTAACTGAGAGTAGTATTGGTAGAATGGGGTTACTCTCCTATCTCCTTTTGATGTTAAACTTGGAAAGATTCTCATTAAAGCTATAATATACACCAAATAAGAAGTCATATAGAATTTTAAGGTAGTGGATACCTTCATCAATTTCTCGTGCAAAGCATTGCTGACTTGTTCTCCCCAGAAGATGATTTGTTTGCCTTGGAGTATTATCTTGATGAAGGGATACATCCATTCATGAAACTATGAGGAAGAGGGCAAACCTCTTACCCTGCTGAGAAGAGTTATCAAATCACCAACTTCTTCTGTAAAGTTACTTCTTGGAAAACTATGTGGCCACCTTGACAAATTTGCCCTTAGAGTCTTGAGCCATTTATTGTTGATTACCTTCTTCTCTTTTTCAAGATTTTTGTCACTCTTTTTGTGCTTTAAGAAAATTAAGATTTATCACTTCTGTAGTAGGAGGGCACATGAACACTTTATCAATAAACTCAGGATCTAGTCTAATTATCACATTGCCACTAGCATCCAACATAGCCTTGGTATCCTTATTATAGAACTAAGCACATTGGAGAATAAATTCTATGTTGTGAGCTGCTATAGGGAAAGAAGACACCAAATGAATATTGCTATCAATTATCTTCTTCATTTCATAATTGAGATTACTTGTCTTATTAACTCAACCATGTCCACATGACCAATCTCTGTATTTCTAATGTTGTTGACATTAGAAGTAACTAAGGTAATTGGAAAAACATCTTGATATTTATACTTCATTACCTTCAACTTCTTCAAAGAAAACTCAGTCATCTGAGAAAGATTTTACCAAAATAAGTCAATGAATAAGGATCCAAAGAAGAAACTACAACAAAATTCATGATCATATAATTAGAAAAAATATTGGTAATCTGGGAAAACTATATGTCAATGATCATGACTAAGGAGATGCAGTTAAAAAGACTAAAATGTGAGTGGGCTAAAAAACTAGAAGAAAGTGGGCTCAAAAAAGCAAAATTGAAAATATCCCAGAGTTAGAAAAATTCAAGAGAATGTTTGCATGAGCAACAAAATTTACCGCCCTTACATATTAGGAACATTTACATTTTCTTCGATGACAAAATTTTCCACCCTTGTAAATAGAAGAAACTTCATTTTATGTAGAGATGGAAAAAATAACTACCATTGCATATTTTATTCATGTAGGAGTGGTGAAAAATGCTAACAAGGCATAAAGCACAAATTTTCAAGTTATGATGTCAAAATGGCAGAATTACCTACTCCTATAGGAAATGGGAGGAATGCTTCAGTGGTAAAATTCATCGCCTTTGCACCTGTTAAATTTTTTTGCTATAACTTGCAAGCGGAAAAAAATGCTAACAATGCAAATAGTTTGTTTGTGATGGGAAGTTTAAGGTGATTTTCAACAAGACTTGGTGAGGGTAAACCTAAGTCGGGTCAAGACATTGACTCGATATGCAAGATAACCTAGGGAACGCATGAGGGTTTGGTGGAATTAGTCACTAAGGCTCCCTAGGGTAAAGCAAAAATAAAATGAGGGTTGAACTACTAAAAACAAAAACCAAATAAAAATAAAAGTCCAACTTAAAGGAAAAATAAAACTTAATAAAATGAAAACCTAGAAGTATAATGACTTACCTGGAAATATCGAAGTCCTAATCTTGGTGCTTGGAAAATTTGAAATATTGCTCATTTTAATGGTTGAATGATTTTAGGGAGGAGTCTAACAAAATTAAAATGAAAGAAATGATAATCAAAAGGTATCAAAAATCCCTAAAATGAGTTTTAACAACTCGGTGCATGTGGCCATAAATGTCGTGCAAAATTTGAGATTTTGGAAAATCTCTACTTGGGTGACAAAAATCACCACCCTAAAATGTGTCAGAGCTAAACCATGCATTTGTGGCAAAAAGGTGCCACTGATGCATTGAGAAATGAAAAAAATGCAATAGCGGTAAAAAATGCCACCTATGCATTGAGAAAATGAAATTTTTTTAACACCTTAAAAACTATCAAAATTGACATTTTGATCAGATAAAGACTACAATAGGTTTGACAATTTTTGAGAAATCATGATGAGGGAGTGTTTTAAAATTTTCCAAGATGTCAGTTAACTTCACTTGAGATCAAGAGAATCTTGTCTCGAATGACAAACTTAGAGTGTAGATTACAAAATGGATAAGTTTCATAGGGATTGTCCACAAAATGAGTGTAGCTAATTTTGGGAACAATAGCTGGCTCTAGCTGGGGAAATTTCATTGATTAAACTTTGAAATGATCAAAGGGAGTAAAATCCAATCTCTAAGTGCCTTCATCCATGCCATTGGGCTACAGAGTCAAGCTACCAAAAAGAAAAAGACACAAATAATTAAATAAAAATATAAATAAAAACATAAAACTATATAAATATACAAATGACCTTATCTGATACTTCAAGGATTGAAGTGTTTTAGATGTTGCCCACTATGAGGTAGTGAGAATGGTGTTCTATCTTGATATTCTAGCAAGAAACTATTTTCACCATAGAATTGACGAATGGTGAATAAACCTCTCTACAAGGAATCAAATTTTCCATACATTCCTTTTGGTTATCTCCTCTTTTCCCATAACAAGACTTGATCTCCAATCTAAAACTCATGAATCCTTGTTTTCTTGTTGAAGAGTTTCTTTATCTGATTTTGATGTTTAGCAATATTGTTCACTACCATATTTCATTTCTCTTCTAGTTTATTTAGGTACATGATCCTCTTATCAATAGAATTTTCAAAAGTTTGGTCTTCCACTACCTTTGCCAACCTGAGTGATGGTAGTTCTAGGGTAATTGGTACCTCTACATTTAGACCATATAAAATTTAAAATGGTGACATACCTATTGATCTCTTAGGAGTAATCTTTCCTACCCATAAAGCATCGAACAATATTTCCTACCCATAAAGCATCGAACAATGCTTTATGCTAAGTTCTCTGATTGTCATCTACCAATTTCTTGATAATAGTAACTAGATTCTTGTTGCTTGATTCCACCTGACCATTTCCTTGTAGATAATAGTTTGAGGAGTGGGAGAGAATAATCCCATGATTGTATCAAAAGTCAGTAATCTCATGAGAGGAGAAACAAGCAGCATGTTTTCTATAATATTATTTGGAACTCCAAATTGGGAATTAATATTTTCCTTAAGGAAATTACATACCACTTTTGAAGTAACATGCTTAATCGAAATCGCCTCCACCCACTTGGTAAAATAGTCTATTGCGGTGAGAACATAGTCATGTCTATCACTTGAGTATGGGTTCATAGTGCCAATAAATTTGATACCCCATTGTTGAAAAGGTTCTTTAATCACCACCAACTTGAGAGGTAATACAACCAACTTAGGTTTCCCAACAAACTGTTGACACAACTCACACCTACGTACCCAACTGTACGCATCTTAAAATAGTGTAGGCCAATAGTATCTGGCTCATAGAATCTTGTGAGCCATAAAAAGTTCAAAAAAATGTCTTCCACAAGCCAAATTATGGAAAGACTTCAAAATTTTACTTTGTTGCATTTTATCCACACAATAAAAAAAATACTCTATCAAGGCTTCTTTTGTACAAACCATTGTCCCATATGACGTAGTTAGTAGCTTTCAACTTAACAGTTATTTTTTTTTTATAAGACAGATGGGTAGGACACTCACCATAGGTAAGAAAATGAGCAATATTGGAATACCACTCATCAGTAGTAGTGACAAAAAGAACTATTGGCATGTCTTCAACTTCTTCTTCTTCATGTCTTATTTCTTTTGGTATGTTATCAACAATCAATTTAAAGAGACCTCTTCCCCACAAAAGATTAGTAGGTTTGATATTAAGATCAAAATCTTGAATTTTAGAAATCTAATTTCCCCTTTTAGTACTGAACTCTTGTTGGGTTAAAATAGACTTTACTATTGTATCAAGTACTAGAAAAATAGTATGTGAATTCAGGATATATAATCAAAAATGTTTTACCACCTTAACCATGGCATAGTCATGCTTCTTCATGTTTGAATATTTCAATTCATTATATTTGAGAGGAAAAATCATAAATGATATGGGAGATTCCACACCTTCTTCATTCTACTGAACCAAAATGGCTGAAAGTGTATGTTCAAAAGCATAGCTATATACTATGAAATATTTGGTATAGTCCAGACAAACCAAGATTGGAGTATGTGAAATAACCTTCTTGATATCTCCAAATTCCACTTTTTCTTTCGTATTCTAATGGTAAGTAGCCTTACCCTTCACCATGTCAACAATGTGGTGAGTTTTTTCTACAAATATAGGAATGAATCTTCACAAAAAGTTCACATTTTTAAAGAAGGAATGAACTATAGTCTTATTAGTAGGTAGAGTAAGATTTTGAATATATTTTACTCTTTTTGAGTCAATTTTTTTACTTTCTTAGGATACAATGTGACTAAGAATTTTACCTATTGTAACCCCAAAAACTAACTTCTTAGGATTGAGAGAAATACCATTTTTCTGACAGTGTTCCCGTACTTATTTTAAATGATGCACATGATCAAGATGATATTTGGAGAAAATAGTCAAGTCATCAAGATACACCATGATAAACTTCCCTATTTCATCTCTAAAGGCAAGGTCCATTGCTCTCTAGAATGTCGCATCAGTATTGATCAGACCAAAAGGCATTTTGTGATATGCAAATGTGCCCCAAGGTGTAGTGAAAGTAGTTTTATATTGATTTGCTTGATTAAATTCCACTTGATTATACCTAGAAAAACCATCTAACATAGATAACATCTCTGAGCCAGTTAATATTTGCAATAATTGATCCATGATGGGTAGGGGTAGTTATCCTATAGCAAAGATTGATTGATATTCCTAAAATCAACACAAATATGAATTTCTCCATTCTTTTTCCTTACAGGAACTATATTCATGATCTAGGTGGAATGATGAATTGAAAAAATAATCCTTGCATTCAACATATTCTAAATCTCAAAAAGGATAGTACCTGATATTTTGGGATTGTATTGCCTTTGTTTCTATTTGTGAGGTAATGACCTAGTTTTAAGAGGGATTTTATGCTGAATTTATTTAGGCTTGAAGGATTTCAAATCATCATAAGAATATGTTAAAACATAAATGTAATGATGAAGAAGAGTAATGAATTTAAAATTTTCATGAGTAGTGCAACATTTCCCAATGTTGACCATTTTGGGATCTACTTTCAAACTCAAATTCACTTGATCAAACTCCATAGAGGAACTTGAATCCATTTGTTACTACTACTTGATATATCTATCATGATTATCAAATAGCTTTTCAAGAGAAACCAAAACATTTGGAATTTTATTTCCTTTTAGTTGAAGAAACTCTTCACCAATTTGTGAATTTGTTTTGAGAATTGATTCTCGTGGTGGAGATTCATTACCTTCAAAATAGAGCTCCTCAAAGCTATCTATCTTTTTGAGAAAATTAATAATTTTATTATCACCATTAAAAACTTGCCAATGGTCAGCATTATTAGGTACACTTAGTTAAAAGACCAGCTTAATAGTGTACTTATTCCTTTTCAAATCTTTATGAAGAACCATGAGGGTTACAGAGACAGCCAATGAATCTGCATGATCATTAAACTCTTTTGGCACCATAGAAATATTGAAAGCATCAAAAATTTCAATGTAATCCCATACATGATTATGATAATGTGGAAATATTTCATTTTTGATTTGATACAAATTTCTTACTTGACAAACTACCAATTCAGCATCTCCTCAGGCATGAAGAATCTTAACACCTCTAGCACGAGCAACTTTCAATCCAAGCAACAATGGTTCATATTTTGTGGTTTTTTTGGTATTGTTGAATTGTAACTTATATGAGAAAATGAAAATATATCTTTATGGGGATATCAAAACAATTCCATCTCCAGAACTGGTAGAGGAGCAACTACCATCAACTTCTAAAATCCAAACCTCATTAGAATTTGATCTTCTTAAAGATTCCTCTTCATTAGTGAGGGAAGATAACTTTTCACCTAAACTTTTCTCTAAAAATTCTTCTAATTTTTATTTGAATTATCACCTAATGAACTTTCATCTGATGAATTAAAAATATCTTCAGTGGATAGAAAATAATTACCCATTCTTGAGAATTCAAACAAAATTTGAGCTTCAAGATTTGATGTTTGGATAACAATAGATTTTGACTCTTTCTTAGGAAACAAATTTTTCATGACACCTTTAACAAGTATCCTTGCTTCAGATAGATCCATGTTTAACTCTCTACCTATATCTTTACAAAAATTACATCCAAATAGAATGCCATAAGAAGCTAGAACATCGGCCATTAGGACTGTCATCTTAATCCTCTTATTTGTAAAAGATGTAAATGCAAATTGGGCATCTTTGATTTGACCCAAAATTTGTATTTACTTGTTTTCCATATAGAAACATCTCCCAAAATTATTAGTTAAGGTAAGACCAAGATAATCTGTTACCTTGGTGGGCATAACATTATCAGAGGCTCTAGAGTCTATTATATAATTGCTCAACTTATGACCATTTATCAATAGAGAAACATAGAAAGGTTATATTTTTCTAGAGGAAATAAGAGTAGTGACAAGATTATTTTGGGTGGATTTATTCTTTGAGGGATCATGAGTCACTTTTGTAAAATCTTGTCCTATAGGAATGGTTTTATTTTTGTATGTATTCAACCAACTTATCAAACTGTTCAGGATTAGCTTGTAAGTACTCAACTTTAGACATTTGGATCTTGGTATTCTTAGCATGATCAATTATGTCAAATAACTAGAATGAGATAGAAATATAGGAAGGAAGTCCATCATTCTAATTTTTATTTGATGTGGTACTAGTCTAAGGAATAGAAGCATAAGATATAGGATTGTTAGATGTACTTATTTATTTGCCACCAGGTCCTTTGATTGGAAAGGTAGTGAAGTTACCCATTTAGCTATTAATATCACTGGATGAGGTTCTTCTCTTGATTTTATCTTATTAACTTTTTGAGTTGACTAGTTTTGGGACCTAGTAAAAATAGTATATGCTCCATCATACACATCTCCTTCTTTTTTATCTTTATCTTGGTAATTCAGAAAACTAATAGTGGAGTCACCAACTAATTCTTCTTCTTCTTCTAAAAAGATATTAGCATCATTTTATTGGTCTAACTCAAGTTGGAAAGAATGATCATATTTAGCTTCATAATAACCAATTTTTGAGTTGATTGGTGCTGCTTTAATGGCAAGCTTCTCTTGTGTGGGAGGAAGATGATTGAGTTGCCCTTAATTTTTTGTAGCATTGTGTTGAAATGAATTTTTAGGAAATATACTTCTTGGTATATTTTGATAATAAGGAGGAGTAGACATACCTTGGGACATTTGCCTTTTCAGAGCTAGCAATTCATTTGCTAACTTTTGCACCATAGGATTAGTGGTGCTTGTGGAAGAATTTTTAGCAGAAGAAGAAAATCTATTTTTGTTATAATCTTTTCCTATATTACCTAGAAATATAATATCATCTTTGACTTTGGTAGCCAAAATATAATCTACAAAAAGATCTATACGGCCAGGCCACCTTAACAAAAAGCTCACTTTGGGAAGTTGAGAATTGATAAAGAAGCACTTAAGATTTTCTAGTGTTGGCTGAGCAATTGCAGGAATCCTATTTCTTATCTTATTGAATTTAGTGATGAAGTCTCTCATAGGCTCATGAGGATCCTTCTTCATTTGTGTAAGCTCAACCAATAAGGCATGTGCATCTTCTGTGGATTTGAACCTAGCCTTAAACTTGGTTTTAAGAGTGTTCTAATTGGTTATAGTCTGAGCTTGAAGATGATAAAACCAATATGTGGCAACACCTTGTAGTGTTTCTACAAAAAATCTTACTATTATATCTTCATGTTCAATGCCTATCACACCATAGGATATGCAGAAAGCTACAATATGCTCATCAGGGTGAACATTCCCATCACCATAGAACTTGGGAAAATTCTTTCTTGAACTATGAGGTAGTTCATGCAAAGGTGGGGTTAGATTTAGAGTGCCAAAAGTGTTACCCCAAGGGCCTTGGGCTACCATGATATGATGATTAAAATGAGGGATAACAAACCTTTGTGGAGTATGAATAGATAAAACTCTACTAACACTAGGACTAGAAGCATCACCTGGTATTGAACATCTTGTGTTGGTAGGAAGAAAACTCTTGGTTTGGTGAAGGTGAGATTGTAGAGGAAAGAGATCAAAATTATTTTTCTAT
This sequence comes from Torreya grandis, assembly GCA_037957365.1. Lineage (NCBI taxonomy): Eukaryota > Viridiplantae > Streptophyta > Pinopsida > Cupressales > Taxaceae > Torreya > Torreya grandis. The sequence goes on along the minus strand of JARHVA010002932.1, from coordinate 1,659,322 downwards.
ATCAATTCAAATACAAGATCAATAATACCTCAAGCTCTTTGGCTTCACGTATATCATGAATTTACTAGAATGTAGAATGGAAAAGAACTAGAAATGCTTCAACTCGAAGTGTGAGGCTTCAAATTACATGTTCTTCCCTAGTGGAGTCACCAAAAACTACTGGGTGAGTATTTTTTCATTAGCTAACTAAAGGCAAAATGGTTATATCAGCGATAGTGTAATAAGATAAATCTCTCCTCTCAGCAAGGAGAGTTTCCCTATAAACTATCATAAACTAATCTAAACTAAATATTAACTCAGGGGTGAGATCATATCATCTATTTCTCTTTTTTCAAAAATTATGTTTACAACATAAAGAAAAAACTTTCTTGATATTAATTAAACAACTAAGAAACTCACAAGAGCACAAAGTCTATCATTGCTTCTTTTGTTGATTTATAACTTGGAATGCAATAAAATGAGGTGTAGTCCAAAGTTTTCACCAAAAACTACAACAAAGTATATAATCACAAAAGATAAAAATAATTCAAAGCCTTTCCAATATATTTTGTTCTAAAACAATAAAACATAAACTAAAGATAATTATAATAGCACAAAGTCTCCATAATCAACTTCAGAACATCTCCCAAATTATTTTCACTCACACTACTTATTTAATCAAACATATAAGATTGTATTAGGAAAAATACATAAGAACAATTTCCTTCACAACACAAGTTATTTCAACACAAAGTTTGAAAGGTCACATGCTTTCTCATTCACTTGATAAAATTTGATTTACAATTTGAGCTCAAAGTCTCAAAATGCCTTTCAATTTTGGCAAAGTTTTACTTTAAATAACTAAAAGATAAAAAAATACAATAGAAACCCTCTTTATTTATAGGGAGAGGCCTTGAGGATTCTTGGGAAAAAATTAACTACTTTGACCTATTCAAAGATAAGAGTCCTTTTTGACTTAGGACTTCCTATATTTTTACATGTAATTACATATGAAAAAATTACATGTAAAAATATCCAAAGTGATTGCAAAACTACATTTGAAAAGTGAAATTTAAACCAAGGGAAAAATAGTTTCAATTTGTATCCCCATCTTTCTTCATGTGAGCATCATACATAGTGAAATTTGCTTGCATCCTGATACTATCTGGACTAACAATGTTCTTGAAAATCATTTTAGCTCTGACTATGGAATTTCTTACTGCTATGATTGATTTTGCATGACTAGTTAACTTAGTTTTTAGATTATCCAAAGTTAACTGATTATCTAGAATATTATCCATAGAGGCTATTGAAAATGTCTTATCTTCAAATTCTTTTTGGAACATACCTTCAAATTCTTGAATCATTTCTTCTGCTGAAAGGAATTGGTTATCTTGTGATGTATGTTTGCAAGGTAGCTCCTCCAATATATGAAAAATACTGACATCACTTTGTTCATTGAGTTTCCTTGAGGATTCAAGGTCATTGATCAACTCTTTAAGCACCCAAATCCTATATGTCAATGCCTCTTTAGTTTTAGTGTAAGAGTCTCTATCAATAATGACACCAATTGATATTAAATTGCTTATTTTCAGTTTCCTTATATCCACATATTTATCAAGATAATTTTCCATACTTTCAATATCTTGAAAAAAAATATTAATGAGATCATCAAGTTCTGCTCTTATTTTTCTCATTTAATCTATCTTCTCAAATAACTCTGTGAGTAAGGAAACTCTTTGTGCACGCATCTTGTCCAAGTACTCTTCAATTACTTTTCCTTTGAGATAGGTATTTTCTACTTTTTGAATAATGGGGTATTCTATAGAAATGGCTTTAGGAGTTACTATTTCTGAAGTGAAAGTGATTCTCCTTACCACTATAGTTAATTGTTACACCATTGCTTTGTAGTGATCCTTCATTTCTTTCTCTCTATCAAATTTCTGAATTAGGATGTCCATGGCTGACTGCATATTAGTCTTGACACTCTCATGAGTTATCTTACCTAATTTAACTCTAGAGATAGAGTAATCATTTATATCAAAATTTTCAATGGTTGTATCCTATGGAGGTCTTGTAATTTCTAGAAATTTGTATCCCTTATCCCCAATCATTTTTAAAAGAATCCTTGGCTTCTTTGGGGCCTTGGCTTTTACTAGCACCAGCTTATTAAAATCAAAGTCATCTGGAGAGATAGATTATTTCTTCCTTTTGGGTGTATAAGCTGATAACCATGGTGGGAGCATAAAATTACTTACATTAGGATCTATCTCCATTGTTGGCATCACCAATGCTGCACTTGCACAGATAGTGGAAATAATAGGTGGAGTATTAGTGAAAGCTGCACCTTTTACTAAGTGATCAAATGTATAACTATCTCTAATATCAAAACATGGGGATGACAAACTGGGAATTAACCTTGAGGAATGAAGAATATCTTCAAAAGTGTTTTGAGGGTTGTAAAAAATTATTTTGGAAGGAGAGGATGATCCAAAAGAGGGAACATTAATTAGAGAAATAGGTGAAGGAGCTATAATAGGTATGTTAGGTGGGGAAGAAGAGATTCCTATTTCTTGTTGCACATTCTCTTGTGGAGACAACATTTCTTCCTCTTGTTTATTTGTATGCCTATTGTCAGTCTCCATCTATTCCATCACTGGTTCTTTAGCGCTTTGTTTCTCAACTTCCATATCTTCTATTTCTGACTCTTTTTCCATAAATTTTGACTTCTTATCACAAATATGATCTTAGGATTATGTGGCTTAGAAGAAGAAGGAACATCACTTTTGTTCTTCATCCTATTTTTTATTTTTCTTCTTGTTTCCTCTTGAATTTTAGCTTCTGAACATGTGATGAATTCTTTCAAAGCAATTCCTTTATTTGGTAACCAATTATTGGTGTTTGCCAATATAGGTTCAAATATTTTCCTCAAGGAAGTTAGCTCTTTTTGTGACCATTGGATTGAAGGAAGAGGGGCATTAGTAATCTATTCAATATTATATATATCATTAATCAACTCTCCATCATCCACTAAATTCTTAGGAATATCATCAAGTCCCAAATATTCAATCTACTCAAGAGATAACCTACTGTAGTCCATTTTCCTAACATCTTCCACTATTCTTAAATCTACCCTAATATCTTCAATCATATGTTTATGAAATTGGGTTTTCCTCCTAATTGTGTCCTTCATGACTCTATAATCAAAATTCATTCTTATTTTGAATTACTTTAAGGTTATGAGCTACATTTCAATTTCCATGACTCTAGCCTTTCCAACGGTTAACATTGAAAACCTACCAATTTCAACTAGGAACTTAAAACTAGGCTTCTTGAGTTCTATATATTTATTATGCAGGATGATCATTTATATGCATTGTTCCAGTAAGATCAATTTATTTTAGGGGAATATTGGAAGCATATAAGGATGACATTGGAAAAACCCAACCCTCATGTATGAGAAAGAAGGAAAATGTAAGAACATGGATCCAAAATCATTCACAACTGTCCATGCCTCATCTGAAACTCTTCTTTGTTCTAATTGTGGATAAAAAAGACACAAAAATACTTTAAATAAAGCATCATTTACTCTCTTAAAATGATGAATAAAAACCTTCAATGTTAACTGAGAGTAGTATTGATACACTGGGGTTACTCTCCTATCTCCTTCTGATGTTAAACCTGGAAGGATTCTCATTGAAGCTGAAATATACACCAGATAAGAAGTCATGTAGAATTTCAAGGTAGTGAATACCTTCATCAATTTCTCATGAAAATCATTGCTGACTTTTTCTCCCCAAAAGATGATTTATTTGCCTTAGAGTATTATCTTGATAAAGGGATACATCCATTCATGAAACTATGAGGAAGAGGGAAAACCTCTTACCCTATTGATAAGAGTTATCAGATCACCAACTTCTTCTGTAAAGTCACTTCTTGGAAAAATCCATGGCCACCTTGATAAATTTTCCCTTGGAGTCTTCAGCCATTTATTATTGATTACCTTCTTCACTTTTTTAGGATTTTTGTCATACTCTTTTTATGCTTCAAAAAAATCAAGATTTATCACTTCTATTGTAGGAGGGCACATGAACACTTTATCAATGAACTCAGGATCTAGTCTAATTATCACATTTCCACTAGTGTCTAACATAGCCCTAGTATCCTTATTATATAACTGAGTATATTAGAGAACAAATTCTATGTTATGAACCACTACAGGGAAAGAAGATACTAAATGAATATTGATATCAATTATCTTCTTCATTTCATAGCTAAGATTACTTAAATTAGTTCTTTCCACAAACTTAGCCATGTCCACATGACCAATATCTGTATCTCTAATGTCATCGACATTAGAAGTAACTGAGATGATTAGAAAAACACCTTGATATTTATACTTCATTGCCTTTGACTTCTTTAGAGAAAAATCAATCATCTGAAAGAGATTTTACCAAAATAAGTCGATGAAGAAGGATCCAAATAATAAACTGCAACAAAAGTCATGATCATACAATTAGAAAAAATATTGGGAATCTAGGAAAACTGTATGTCAATGATCATGACTAAGGAGATGCACTTAAAAGGGTTAAAATGCAAGTTAGATAAAAAAACCAAAGGAAAGCAGGCTCAAAAAAGCAAAATTGAAAATATCTCAGAGTTAAAAAAATTCAAGAGGAAGTTTGCAGAGCAGCGAAATTTACCACCCTTGCATATTAGGAACATTTGCATTTGCTTTGGTGGTAAAATTTACCACCCTTACATGTAGAAGAAACTTCATTTTATGTAGAGATGGAAAAAATAACCACCATTGCATATGTTCTTTGTGTAAGAGTGGTGAAGAATGTTGACAAGGCATAAATCATGAATTTTCAAGTTATGATGTCAAAGTGGTAGAATTAACCACTCTTACAGGAAATAAGAGGAATACTTCAGAGGTAAAATTTGCCACCTTTGCACTTTTTAAACATGTTTGATATAAGTTGCAAGTGGTAAAAAATGTCGACAATTGAAATGGTTTATTTGTGATGAGAAGTTTAAGGTGATTTTCAACAAGATTTGGCAAGGGTAAACATAAGTCAGGTCAAGACACTAACTTGATATGCAAGATAACCTAGGGCATGTATGAGGGTTTGGTGGAATTAGATGCTAAGGCTCACTAGGGTAAAGCAAAAAAAAAAAATGGGTTGAACTACTAAAAATAAAAACCAAATAAAAATAAAATTCCAACGTAAATGAAAAAGAAAACTTAATAAAATGAAAAACTAGAAGTAAAATGACTTACCCGGCAATCTCGAAGTCCTAAGCTCGACGGTTGGTAAATTTGAAATCTTACTCATTTATGTGATCAAATGATTATAGGGATGAGTATATGAAAATTAAAATGAAATAAATGATAATAAAAAGGTATTAAAAATCCCCAAAATGAGTTTTAACAACTCAATGTGCATGGCCATAAATGCTGCATGAAATTCAAGATTTTGGAAAATCTTTGCTCAGGTGGTAAAAATTGCCACCCTAACATGTGCCAGAGGTAAGCCATGCATTGGTGGAAAAAAGTGCAAATGATGCATTAAGAAATGAAAAACATACAATAACGACAAAAAATGTTGCCCATGCATTGATAAAATGAAAATTTTCTAACACCTTATAAATGATCAAAATTGACATTTTGATCAGATAAAGACTACAATAGGTTTCATAATTTTTGAGAAATCATGACGAGTGAGTGTTGTAAACTTTCATAGGATGTCAGTCAAATTCACTTGAGATCAAGAGAATCTTGTCTTGAATGATGAACTTAGAGTGTAGATTATGAAATGGACAAGTTTCACATGGGTTGTCCACAAAATGAGCATAACTGATTTTGGGAACAACAGGTTTATAAAGATGACCATGACTAGATCATGTTCTCAAGCTCTTTGAAAGTGTGCCTCACTATGAGTGGTGATGTTAAAGCTTTCTATTTTAGAGTTCCAAATCCTAAAATTGAGATTAATAAGGTTAAGATAGTAATTATGGAGAGAATTCAATATATTTTTCTTTAATAAGAAGACATAAATGATACAAATCTTAAAGAGTACATGATTGGTCTTAGGATAGGAATATTTGAACAATAAAGGGTGATGTATTAATTGGATAAAGAGATATTAAATGGAATCCAAGGTCATTCAAACAATAACTTACAAATCCATAATGATCCACATTAAAAATTTCCAAATTTAGGGTTCTAACTAGAAAAGATCTAGCAGACCTATGAGAGGATGTAAGTATGTAACATGAGTGGAGATATATTTCCCCAAGTGAATGAATAAATAAATAAAGGGAAAATTATAGTGGTATCATGAGGAGATTACTTAATAAAATCAATATTATTCTAAGATTGGGAGGTAATATATTAGTCTGCAAGCATAAAGATGAGTTTTAAGAAGTTGTAAGCATCCTCTTTTCAAGATAGAGTATCATAGGAAACATTTTATGCATATCCCTTTAATTTTTAGAGTCTCTTGGCCATATTTTAAAACCATTATGACCATTACATGTCAATATAGATCTAGAAGTTAAATATTATTCAAGTTTCCATGAGCTTTAAGCCCTAAAGAACATATAAAGGCCTATATATTGACTCTATGTCTTTTGGAGGTCAAAGAAGGTCTTGTATTACAATACCATAATAAAATTGGAACAAGAAATAGTTGAACTAGGATTAATAGCAATAGAATTCAATTCAAGCATTATTCTAGAGGAAATGAAAGAGCACTATTCATATTTAAAGTTTAAAATTATACAAATAATGTAAAATAGTGCCCAATATGGAATATCTATTGGTCTTCCTTGAAATAATATTATGGATTGGAAAAATTTAACCATTGCTTTCAAAAAATGGTAACATATTTGACATGGATGCCCCTCTTTTGACTATTTGAAATGAAAGACAAAAAGAGGATTATAGTCTTTAGATCGTAAAAGTTGAACATTGAATTTTAAATATACAAACACATTTATAAGCACATACCAATTTTTATGATGTGCAAATCAAAAATTTTGGCCAAGTAATTTCTATCTTCATATGATAATTGTGATTTGGAACTCATAAGGGTTACATTGTGAAATGGATGAATTATGAGATTGTGAATATGCTGTGGTGAAGTACCAAACAAAATCATTCTGTAATCAAATTATAGGGTGAAGATCTTATCATTCGGGTCATATGAGTATATGAGAATTTTTAAAAGGGTAGTGTCAAGGTCATATTATGACATTTAGAGGAGGCCACTAAAGATACATTCCTAAATCTGATTGTTGAATGCATCTGGTTGTTGTAAGAGCTTCATGATGTGTGGGCATAGTAGGTTTTTGAAAACAAATTTTCTTTCCATGGTTGCAATTTTTTTTTTCTCCTAGGGATAAGAAATTAATTTTGTATAATGTTAGAAATGAGGGCAGAGGCAAGTATTTATAGAGCATGGGAGGTGACCAAACAACTAGATAGTAGACTAGATACACAGGTCACCCACTAGTGCATTGAATGATCAAACTATTTATCTCCATCATCTAGTGGAAATATTTGAAGAAGGCATATAACTTAGGGATTTGGTCATGCCATTTGGCTCAGCCATCTAGTTCAACCATCTAGTTTAGTTGGATATTTTAGTGGTTTGGCTCATCTATTCAACTAGATCATTCAGTGCGACTCAGGTGTTTGACTCATCCATGTGGATCAACCATCTAGCTTAGCCATTTAACTTAGCTATTTGATGAAATCATTTGGCTCATCCATCCATTTTAGCCATTCAGCTTAGCCATCCAATCTAAGTGTTTGGCTTAACCATTTGGTTTAGTTATCCATCTCGACCATCTATCCCATTCGATCGACTTGACCATTTAACTTGGACATTCAATTTAGCCTTACCATGCAACCATTTAGATATCCATTTTGGTTTAGTAATTTATCTTATCAATTTGTCTTGTCTATTTAGTTAGACCATTTAGCTTATTCATTTAGTTCAACCATTCACCATCACCCTCAAGAGATTCACTATTCCCACGAATTAGATTTTCCTAGATTTGCTAGATATTTCCAATAAGTTTTCCTATAGGGCCTCTTAAAATGAAGCTTGAATTCACCTTATATGCCTTTGAAGGCGTGGATACTATCTCAATCATGTTGGTACAACATAATAATGAAGGATTGGAGTAACCAATAGCCTTCTTTAGTCAAGGTTTGGAGGAATATGAGGTGAGGCATTCCTTTGTTGAAAAACATGTACTTATTTTAACAAGAAGTCTCAAAAATTTTAGGCATTTGATATCTAATAACAAGGTTAATCTAATGGTCTCTCATCCAAGTGTTGAATAATTTCTCTTAAGTAAAGACTTGAACAAGAAAAGAGCAGGTTAGATCACAAAAGTGATGGAGTATGATGTAGATATTAAAATCACCAAGTTGGTAAAAGGAAAAGGATTATATTAAAAACTAGGTATAGGAGAATGATCAAGAACCAACTACACCTTTATTTCCTACTAGTTGGACTCAAGACATAATACATTTCCTTAAAACATGTGAATGACTCAAGACTTAGACAAGGCCAATAGAAGGTAATTTATTTTTAATTATATTCCTTATCCTTATGGATGGTATCTTATTTAAGAAGGATGCCAATGGTGTTATTTTGAGATATGTTGAAATAAATAATATTGAAAGTCTTGAAAAAGTTCCATGATGGAGTATCAGGTGGGAATTTTTCTCCAATAAACACAAATTTGAAGATAATGAAGGCATGATATTATTGGCCTAAATTTTTTAGGGATTCAAATGCATGGGTAAAAATGTGTAATAAGTATGCTTTCTTCACTAAAAAATAGAAATTCATAGCCCTCCCTCTCCACCCCATCCAGGTAGAATATCCTTTCATATAATGGGGTTTGGATTTAATAAGAATGATTAACCCACCTTAAAGTGTAGGTCATAAGTGGGTCTTTATATCCATTGATTACTTTACAAGGATGGTATAAACAATGGCTATTAAGGAAGCAAATGAGACTAATGTGTTTAATTATTATGAAGGCATAGTCACTAGGTTTGGAGTACCTTCCATAATCATTTTTGTTAATGTAATGGAATTTATTGTCATAAGATAACTAACTAAGTAGTCAAACATGGCATTAACTTGATCATCTCATCTAACTAATATACACAAGGCAATGGCTTGGTAGAGTCCATGAATAAGGATTTGACTAGAATCATCAAAAGGACTATGGAAGAGAATAATATAACATGGTATACAAATCTGAAGGTAAATTTATAGGATGATAAAATCACTCCTAAAATAGCTATAGGTAACTCCCCCTACATGATCATGTATGGTATGGAAGAAAAGATACCTATATAACTTGAACTAATAGCCTTAGAGCTTACACATCATCTAGAAACAATGGAAGAAGATTCCATAATAGTGCAATTAATAGAGTTGATGGAGTTGTAATAAGTTAGAGACCAATATGTGCACACAATGGAGGTCCACCAAGGTCAAATGAAGATGAAATTTGATAAGAGATAAACTAATAGAGTCTTCCTTAAGGGAGACTTAGTGTTAAAATGGGATGAAGATAGGGCTAAATCTTGAAGACACACCAAATTTGATGCTTTATGGAGTGGCCCTTATGTTATAACCAACTAAAAATCATCAAATGCCTTATATCTATCCAAGTTATATGGATAAGAACTTCCAATCTAAATCAATGGGATTCATTTGAAACACTATGATTTAAGGTCATTTTTAGAGCTTGTACATAGTTAGGTAGCACTTTTTGCTTTCTCCAAGTGATGTTAACACAATGTTTTAATAATTTAGATGTGTTTTCCTATTCCTTAAGTGTTGAAACATACTTTTTGGTTGTTCTCTTTTCCTTATTTTTTATTTTAAGGTGATTTTTAGTTTTCTTAAAGATGATACAACATAGTGTCTCATTCATATTGAGTCTCTTTTAACTCCATGCCCAATAGAGTGGACAAGTAAGTTGGTCATAGTGTTTAAATAGGCAAACACCCTTGGGAGGTCACTAGAATGTTGTATCTTCTAGCCAGGTATGGTCCTATAACATGTTATTTCTTTGGGAGAGTAAATTTTTTAAAAAAAAAGTCTAGTTTCCTTCCTTTCATACATCTCATGATGACTACGTGTGTTCCAAATAGGTATGCTTAAAGTTATTATACTTATAACTACCTTGAAGAAGGATTTTATCCTTTTAATGAGTCATGTTTGGTAAATTATTTTCTAGGTGATTCCTCAATGTATGGTTAGTGTCCTTATGACTTGTTTAAGTGTTGTTTCATATTATTAGGTCTCATTACATGTTGAGAGTCTTTAAAACTAAGGTGATATTTCTTTGACCTAAAGTACAATCATTTTATTACATGAGAAATAATAAGGTTATCCTACAGGGTTCATTTCATGAATAAAAAGGGTTAAGAAGAGTATTTATAAGGTATAATTAGATCATGAGAATGTTAAAAATAGTCTCTAAAGTGCATATGAAGATATAAAAAGGTCATAATTTCATATCATTTGAATGATTCAATTCAATTTTGGAAAATAAACCCCTTGTAATGTCTTGTAAGGCCACATAAAAACAAACCAAGTCCATCACCTCCAAAAATCCATACCAAAGAGAGTTAAAGTTCATTTAATATCTCATTTCCCCCTCTTCTCACTGTATTTGACATCTTTCATTCCACTTTCAATGTGGGAGGTGCTTGTAGAAGCTCAAATCTATTTCATTTCAAGATTGATCATGAATGTTTCATGGTTTTTTAATATTTTTGTATGGTTTTATATGGACATAGAGGTCCATTAATGGAAAAATACCATCAATCTCAAACAGAAAGGCAAAAAACCCTTCAAAATAAAGATTTTCATGAGAAAAGGCAGAGTTTGAGGAGTTTTATCTAAGGGTACTAAATTATACATGTATTTTCAAGTAACATGAGAGTCATGGAATGTTAATTAAACCATATAAAATCCATCATAGGACTCATAAAAATTATCCATGCTTTGAAGAGCTCAAATAAGGTCAATACTAATTTAAAACTCCTTCATAGGCCTAAACAATCTATTTTTAGGGACATGCTACTTTTGTTGAATAGATGCATGGAAATGTATATCCATTAGAGGATTAAGATAGGGTATTTGAGAACCTTTTGAAATGGTTGGGAGTTAAAGATAAGGATACAAGGCTATAAATAATCATTAATAAGCCCAAACTCACTTATAAATAGCTCGATGGAGACATAGTTTGTAGTCTGATATTATTTATCCTAATGAATGGATCAATTTGGCTATTGAAGTAGGTGAATAGGGTAATTAATAATATCCTAAAAGTTTTTATAGAGGTGATGAGGGTAAGGTATCTATGAACCATCATTAAGAAATCAAACTACTCCCAAACCTTATAAAACCTTAAAGAAACATGATTCACTTTTGACGCTTGGAGATTGTCCTAATGGAAAAAATATATAAAGAGGGTTGTTAAAGTGTGTTTAATTCCTCCTGATATACCTTAAATATGTTGTGGACCTTGAAAATAATTCAAGTGTTTTACAAGAGATCTAAGGCCAAATGATGACCTATAGGTCTACTAGTTAAAGGAAATAGTTACAAGATATTTTAAGGGGGGGATATTCACCTAGAAAAGGGTCTTGGATATACCTAATGACCTTTATAATTCTCCTAAAATCATAAAAATGAGGGAAATATGCATGTTATTAAATAAACTCAGTTACAGGTGTTAGGGGTTTATGACTGTGAGCTAAAGGTTATGAGGTTCTTATACAAAGAGTAACAAAATATTTAATATGCCTATGTTATAATGATGGAAATATCTTGGTGATGTTTTTAAAAATACAAGGGGACTACCATCAAGGTTTTACTGAACCTATAATAGACAACCACTAGTCTTGAGCTCCTAAAAGCCACCTACAGACTTATAGCAGAGGATAACAACTTTCCCTCCATGATATCAAAGAAGGGGAAGAAGAAGGTTATAATGTTTTAATAAGGAGAAAGATTCCTTGTTTGATAATTTTTCCTCTCATTCCTTATCAACACTAGTATAAGGTAATATAATCTAAAATGTTTTAAGTTTGATAAAGGGGTTATCATGGCTAGTAATGAATGTAAGTTTAAAGAATAGATTGTCAAAATGTCATGAATATGGTTAAATACAAGTATGTGAATGAATATTTAGTGTTTTTATGTCATATGGGATCTAAATAAGTGGCCTAAAGGTATTCCAAGTTCATGATCTCAAGGAACCTCATACAAGTTATGGGCAAGTTTCAAATCTCTCTAAGGGCCCCCATGACCAAATATACTGAGGATTGGAGATGAAATTATGGTGAAGAAGTGAAAATTTTAGATGTAAAAATAATTATTTAAATTTTTTTTAGGGTTTTGGTTAGATTCAAACTTGAGTGAGGCCTCAATCAAGATATGTTATCAATAAACATCTCAAGGAACACCATGAGCCTTAGGGATGTGTTAAGATGAAAAGGATAAAGATTTAAAATGAAGGGTTTAGGTTTTAAGATATGTTAGTCAATGTTTAAAATGGTTTAGTATTGATTAAGGTTTACAAAGATGACTAGGACTATATCATGTTTTCAAGCTCTTCAAGAGCATGCCCATATCTGAATGGTGATTGAGAGACCATCAAAGATTTATATTTTGGAGTTATAAGGATTAAAATAGATATGGGTAAGGTTAATATAGTATTATTAAAAGTTTACTCAACATGGTTTCATTTAAGAGGAAGATAAAATTAGCACAAGTCTCAAATATTATAGGTTTAGTCTTAGGTTAGGCATATTGGGATATAAATAGTGAGGTATTCATTAGAGAAGGAGAGTTTTAATGGAATATAAGGTCATTAAAAAAATAATTTTTAAATATATAATGATCCACATTATAAAATTACTAATTAAGTGTTATAACTTGAAAATCTCTAAAAGGCCTATGAGAGGATGTAAGATATGCAACATGAATGGAAATATATTACACCAAATGAATGAATAAACTAGTTAAAGAACTATTAGAGTGGTATCATGAATAATATCCTTAATAACCTAGATAATATTCTTATTTTGGGATGTAATATACTAGTATTCAAGCATAAATATTAGTTTCAAGAAGTTCTAAACATCATGTTTTCAAGATAGAGTGTCATAGGGAATGTTTCATGCATACCCCTTGAAGTTGTAGAGTCTTATAGCCTTGTTTTGAAACCATTATGACTATTAAAGGCTAAGGTAGACATGAAATTTAAATATTTTTGAAGTTTTCATAATCTTTAATGACTAAAAAACATATAAAGATATGCTTATTAAGTCTATAATGTCAAGATGGAGGCTCTTGAATAAACCAAGTTAAGAAATTAGTTAGCTACATGTATATGAAAAAACTTTAGTGAATTCAAATAACTCACTAATACAATAAAATATTACAAGATTATTTATGACTTGGATGAAAGGAAAAAAATTAATTTATAGGTTTCAAATAAGAATCTTAATGGAATGCTGGAAGTACAAGGAATTAAGTCACAATGAACAATTCAAAAAAGATTGTAGTTAGTCAAGAGATCATCCAACCATCTAATAACCTATTAAGTTGGGTTTAAATTCAAAGGATAACCATGATATAAATTTTAAACCAAGTTAAAAAATTATATCAAACTATTTATTAGATTTGAATGCTTTTCACACCATTACTCTTATGGTCTCTAATAACAAAGTTTGCCTACTACAATTAATTGATTAGTGGTTATTACTATTAATATAAGGTTTTAAAACCTATAAAGTGTTTTGAGAACATGGTGGATGTGATGAGATTCAAAAATAAATTCTTAAAAGGTAAATAAAGTTCTAATTCAAAGAAGAAAATGTTGAAACCATGAAAAAGACTATAGAGGAGGGGCAGAGTTTAGGAGAGTTGCACTAATTCTCAAGACCTCTGGAGGTATTTCACAAGTTTTGAATGTTTTATATAATGGTGAAAATAATGTTTTAGGAGGTATTATAGGGTTAACAATACTTAAATCATGTGTTTAGAATGGTCTTTAACATTGTTTAAGGTAACTTAGCATTATTTAAGGTAATTTAACATAGTTTAAGGTATTTATAACAAGACTAAGGTTAAATGATTATGTTTTATCATATTTTCATAATATTTATTTAAAAAAATTCCTTGAAAAAATATATAAGAGGTGTGTGGTGAGGGGTGGGGACAATCATGTAGTCTAAACCCAATCAAGAGTCTTGTTTGCTCAAATTAAGTGTGAAAATCCCTGACTCTCTACCTTTCAAAGTGTCCAATGAGATTTTAATGGTCAAGATGGTCTATAAGGACATGATAGACCATTTTATAGTGAATTATAGTTTTTAAAAACCATTTTATCTTGGATATGAACTTCAAATAAGCATAAATCCTAGTTGTAAGTAAAGAGTGGCAGACTTCCAACATGTACCAACTTAGTTTTACATATGCATGAGTCAGAATGGTTATAAAATAAGGTGGAGATGGTGTAAAAGGACCTTTTTCAAGAATTATAAGCCAAAAAATCCCTTGAAACTCTACGAATGATCCTTAAAAAGGTGAAAGAGAGATAGTTGATATAGAGAATTAGAGGGGTTAAGAGATAAAAATTGATCTAACAAATGTACAATGTCATATGGTTCCTAGATGAGGTGAATAGGGTTACTAAGAGTGTTTTATAGGGTTTAGATAAAATATGAAATTAGAGGAGATATGAACCATCATTAATGACATGTGATATATTTAATACCCCCCAAAATCCTAAGGTCGTGTTTTAGTCTCTTTATCATATTAAAAGAGGATAAAAATGTTCCAAACATATAAGTATGGTGCTTCACACCTCTATAACACCTAATTAATCACTCAAGAAAGTGATCAATCTGTATGGAAATATAATGAAGGTATAGGTCTGCAAGTCAATTGGTAAGCTTGTCTAGGTCAACCTAGAGGGTCTTAAATATGACATATAAATCAATATCATGATGAAGTGAGGTTATTTAAGGGTTTCATGAAACAATAAAGATGAAAACAAGGTCTCAATGACATTATATACCCCATTAAGGTATATAATTAGATGATAGGTATGCATAATGATAGAGGACCTTTAAACTCTATCAATCAAGTCAAAATTGAAGAGAGATAGTTCAATAGAACTCTAGGCCTAAATGAGCTATAAAAAAGGAATGATATGGAATGGATGAAAGTTTCAAGTGCCTCAAAGTTAAGGTTGTAGGTATATGAAAAGTTTCATAGTTTACCTAATGTTACAAGTCTTCCAAATCAAGATAAAAAGGTTTTCTAGTGATAGAGCTTATTAATCTCAAATGGTTGAATATCAGGTCATAAACAAGTACAAGTCATAATGGTTAAAGATAAAGTTATAAAAAACCAAAAAAAAATGGGGGATACTTTATCAACCTTTGATCATGGACATAAGATGTAACCTAGGGGCATGTTACTACCAGGCTTGAGTCACCAATTCATAATAACCAAAGTTGTAGGTAACCCTTATAATAGTGATGATTCAAACCACCAATGATGTTATGACTCCTGTACCTACTTATAGCATCACACTAGGACTAACAAGAGACTGCTCCTATCTTACACATTTTATAAATAAAATTTCTATGCATTAATTTTTCACACAAAGGTAATTGGTTATGCTATGGATTGGAGGAGGGAATATGAAAGGTATTAATTGAGACATAGTCAACCAACCTTCAAAAAAAACCACCTGCATAACCACCCTTAACATAATATGTGACCTAAAAAGATGAATCAACCTATGTGAAGGTGAAAATAAATGGACATATGTAAGGGAAAGCACTCTTTTACCACATGTATAGATTAAAAAAAACTCAAAATTCACACAATTAACAAGTGTAGAGAAAGTAATAAATTAGTGTTTTTATTAATCTTAAGGCTTGAAAGCCAGTAGTACAAGCTCTCAAATAAGCAAGATCTTATTAAAACCAATAAATGGATACCATGAGTGGCATTATCAGCCCCTTTTTATAATAAAATGGGTATAAAATCACTATCAAGATGCATAAATTCAGATATTACAATCATATTTGAGCCTATTCATGAGAAAAAAATTAAGATCATGCAAATATCCCTTTTTCAAGACCATCATACCTTCTATAGTGAAGATATTCTAAAGAGTGTGGCATTTGAGAGGATTAGAGGGATTTGAATTTCCAAATTTTGTCTTTATTTGGTGGATTGATGTAAGATAGGTGTGCATTAAATCCTAAAAATCCTACCTTTAGCTCTAACTCACCCCATTTCTACCTCCTTATGCATACAAAATTCAGATGCATAGTTGACTTGGGCTGACCACTACTTGACCTTATGGTAGTTACACCTTTCAAGGCCATTTCTAAGGTCATTTTTAGTACTAAATCATGGTTTTAATTCATGAATTATCATCTAATGATTAGTCATATACTGATGGATTACCTCCTTAATGCATTGATTCTTCATTATGGTATTGAATGACCTTAAACCTGGTTCATGATCATGATTGACCAATTTACCTAACAAATATCAAATTAATTTTTTTTTATATATACCTTATAATGACCTTTAAGGAAGATAGAAGGTTGGTGTTGATCCTTGAGTTCTTGATATTTCATCTTCAAGATTGAAAAACTTGTAACAACTCATTAGGGTTTTGATCTTTATGCTTCCAAATGCCTAAGGTTTGTTCCAATGTAGATTTATTCCTTGTCTAGGATTTGAGGACTTATTAATAATTATTTGAAATCATAGTGACATTTATTGGTGGTTTGAATCATCACTATTATAAGGGTTCCCTAGAAGTTTCATAGTTTACCTAATGTTACAAGTCTTCCAAATCAAGATAAAAAGGTTTTCTAGTGATAGAGCTTATTAATCTCAAATGGTTGAATATCAGGTCATAAACAAGTACAAGTCATAATGGTTAAAGATAAAGTTATAAAAAACCAAAAAAAAATGGGGGATGCTTTATCAACCTTTGATCATGGACATAAGATGTAACCCAGGGGCATGTTACTACCAGGCTTGAGTCACCAATTCATAATAACCAAAGTTGTAGGGAACCCTTATAATAGTGATGATTCAAACCACCAATAAATGTTAGTGTAGTCTAGGTGATTCATCAAGGGAACCAACCCTCTATGAATGTTGACTCCTAACATAGGTGATCCACAACCTTGGAGTGATTTCATTATATCAATTAGAAGGAGAAGTCCCAAAACCACTTATCCAAGGGTTACATTCAACTTGATAACAATAACTTTATACCTCAACCTCCACTTCTCAAAAATACCATCAAACATATACAAAATTAACCCTTAGTCTCTCAAATTAGAAACATTTACATAGGTGGTATTTTTTTTAATATAACTTAAAATGGGTCCACTGATCCCAATTTACATTTTAAACCTTTCAAAAAATTATGAAAAGATTGGATTAAGCTTAATACATTTTTTCCCACCTAGCTTTTAGCCAAAACCTTAACATGTGATGCTTTGGATTGGTATAATCAACTCAAATATCATACTATATCTAGTTTATAAGATTTAGTTAATACACTGGTACAAGAATTAAAAACTAATTACCTTCCTAAAAATAGCATAGCTCACTTCATCAAATATAAAAAATCATAGTCTAAAACTACACAAGTTTTCATTAAATGATGGAAAACCTTGTCTAATAAATCTTAACACAACATGTTTAAATAAAGTCTCTTCCACTTATTGACTAATTCTCTTTACCCTAAATTATAATATCATGTTAGGAACCTTTATCCCAAATATTTTGAAGAAGCCATAGGCCAAGCCTTGGATGCTTATGAAATATAAAAACTAAAATGCTACCAATGATAGTGTTACATAACTATGATTCTATCCACACTATTTATGTTATTATTCCAAGTGGTTCTAATGATGCTACTCTCTCACAACCACTTTCAACTAACCATTTACCATAACCTAGTGCTAAATTTTCCCAAGTCAACATTTTGGATTCTCACAAACCTCTTTCCATAGTGTAAATTCAAAAGTGTCTTCCTAGGCCTTCACCACAAGATCTTGATCCTACTCACCCTACCAAAAATTGGTATAATGAACACAATTTTTATTGGTTTCATGAAAGTTGGGGTCATTCTCATGAAAATTGTTTTTAATTATGTAAATTTTCTCTTGAATATATTTTGGGTCATAATTTTTATCATGAAACCCTAATTCTTAAGCATCGACAAGCTTATGAAGTAGTAGACAAGGTTAAATAAACTAGAAAAAAACGTGATGCCCTTAATAAATTTAACATATACCTCATAATTTATAAGGACCCTCTTCTTAAACATCAAATGAGTAATTCTCAACCTCCCACCACTAATATTATAAAAATTCCCATCTATAATAATGATGAGAATGTTGTTAATATGAGAAATATGATGAGATTAGTTTATTATATTTATTATTACCCAAATTATAATTATAAATCTCACTTTATGTAATATCTAATATTATTACCAATCTCATTTCATAGAACTTGGTCATATTATAATGATCTTTATAAATCCAATAACACAACCTACCCCCTCATCTACTATACCAAATACTTCTACTCGAATACCACATTTGTATACTCATTCACTCTCTATTGATACAACTTCCAATTCTCATTTATCATCAAATTATTCTCCCTCCAACCCACCTAAAACTTAAAATCCACTTACTTCTTCATCACCAAATACCAAAACTTATACAAAACCACATATTACTCAAATTATGATCCCCAAAACATTAGAAAATTAAACTCACTTAGATACACTTGACACAAAAACATCATCTAAATCCTAATCACATACCTCTTGTAAACATAAATTTAAATATACTTCCACACTTCCTTAAAGATATTTAGTTCAACACTATGTATTATTATCTGACATAAATCACATTGGATAAGATGAATGGGATCCTATAATAGAACTTTCTCATTTCCCATCTCAATTTCCTTTTATTAAACTCATTAGGACCTCTATTCATCATCATAATCATTTAATGTAGTTTTCATTCAAAATTAACATCCCTCGACCTCCACTTCTAGAGCATGAAGTCACTTTGTTTGGGTCTAAAGCTAGTATTATTCAACAATATAAAGAAATGTCTATATACATTGATGAAACCATAGATACTTACATATCACTCAAATTACTTCAATGATTCATAATGAAATATTACTTCAATTAAATGGTCTTTTTATATTTATTAGTATACAAATTGGAGATATACAATTCAAACATGCTTTAATTGATCAAGGTTATGACACATGTGTTGTTTCCCTATATTTTATTAAAAATCATGGGTACTATAAATGCAATAAAAAATATAACCAAAGTATGTGTCAAGTCTAGGATCAAATATAAATGCTCCCTCTAGGATGTGTTTATCTTCCCATCATGGTTCTTTTTTTCATGTTTTGAATCAAAGTCATGATCTTCAAATTTATGTTATCATGTAACATCTTACTTGATATACCTTAGACACATCACATGATATATTTCACCTCATTATCATGCCATTGCATTAAATTTATTCATATTGATGCTATTTACAAGACTCAAGGAGATATAAACACTTAAAATTCTGAATAATTCCAATAATGTGGTGTATTTAAGATTCCCACACTTGAACCTTTACGTATCATTACTTTTCATGAATCTCATCTATTTAATTACCCTATCAACTCTTCTACAGGTTATGATGGCCACCCAAAACTTATGGGAAATACCCTACCTAACCTCTTAAATTTTTATGATGATGAACTGAATGAGATAAATTTGAAAATCAAAACTTATAATCTCAATTCACACATAATTACTCAATTAACTTCTTATTTATGACCTAAATCTTGATAAAAAAAAATTGATGAGATTCTCCTTACTCTAACCAAGACTAAATAATACATTATTCATGCTTCTTGAACTGTTAATATCATTTATTCTTACACTATCGATATTCATACTCTTGATTATGATGATGGTTATTCATTAGATGACCCTTTCTTAGCTAGTTTTGTTCAAGCTAAAAATATATAAATACTTTGATATTATTATTATTCACAATGCTCTTTTCATAATATTAATTCTATTGATGTAGTTCCTTCTTCTTATTTTGTACTTGGCACTATCTCTTCTTAAATTAACATTCATAGGTCATAGATGGAGCACACACACACTATTTCTCACTTAGTTACAACTGAACCTCTTTAGAGTATGCTTATTGATCATGCTATGATGAGACCATACTTGTTCACTAGGTTTTATAATCCTTTGAGATTGATTTCTCATGGAATATCTACCACATTAATTTAACCTACATTGCATGCATATAACAAATATTTTAATGTTATCATAAACTCTATTCCAAGTTGTACTATTGATGGTGATAGAATATTAATTTTTCTTAAGATTGATACTCTACCTACATAATTGGAAGATGAGCCAGATTATGAGTTCTATATGGTTGTTGGTCATTGGGACAAGGATTTTCATGCACATCAGAGTTTCTTAACACAACTATAGGTTATATGTTATACAACTACTATTAATAACAAACCTCCATAGTTAGATACTCTTGGATGTACCTATTATTTTCATGATACAAACATGAATAATTATACACACTACCAATAAATTTAGTTGTATATTCATGAAATTCATCTATAAAATGCATATTTTTATGATAATACTTTACTGATTCCTAAGATATTTATATAATACATACCTAAACATGGTGAGGTTTACTTACTTTGGCATTAGTGTGATGAACATCACATAGATAGGTGTAGATTATTACAACACTTTTGTAATTATCCATGACATGAACCATCACCTTATTAGAAACATACCTAGAGTTTTTCATAAGTGAAGGGTCATCCTTACTCACCCCTACATCACCTCTGAGATAAAAATATTTCACTCAAATTATAGGACTAGTTATTTGAATTGATTACCCATCATAGGAGATTTCATATACACAAACTTCTTCTTTGAGCACATTTACAATTTCCATTGAGATTGTGAAACATGAATTACTCACATGTATCTCAATAAGAATTGATGAGACTATGGTTAAAAATATAATTCAATTACATTAGGACCTAATACAGGTTATTGATGATGTATGTCATGAAATCTATTAGTAATTGTGAACACATTATTTTGTTATGGCATATTATGACTCACACTCCTATTTGATTATTTTTTTATATTTTTACATTAATATAAAATTTGTGATGCCTTGTTTATCATTCATTTATTTACTTTATTTGTACATTGTTTCTCTTACATTCATGATTCTTGGTTTACAAACTATAAAATATTTATACATTAAATGTTCATTATTTAATTTCACATATTTACATATTTTGCAAAACACTTTAATTTCCCCAATATTGGGATGATTTTTCACTACTTGGATGTTTATGTTGGGTCACATGTTGAATAATATAGATATTTTTGTGACTTGGTAATTTAGACCATACCCTACACTATCCTATTCTCCCTATGATCAACTACAAATCATATGCATCATTGTACCATTATTTACATGAATCTCTCATGATCCCCATTTCCTCCCTATATATCCCTCATCTTAATGCACATAAGGTTAGCCTTGAGATTGCATATTTACTTGTGGGCATGTTTAATCATTTTTTATGTTGATATCATTTTTAAGTACTTATCTCTTATAACCATGGTAAAATATTATTTGCGTTAGTCATATTTATCACTCATGTTTGGTTCTTCTAAATCCCTATGGAGGAGGAATATAAAAATAAACAAAAATTAAAAGCTAAATCATTAAAACAAAATACAATGATAAAAAGAAAAAAACAAATATTTAAAATTGAAAATTACACCAAAATATGTGATACTTATTTGACACATCTCATATTATAGTTGGATCTCAAACTCCATATTTGGCATCAAAATAGAGTTGAGGTCCATTGGGGTATGATAGAACAATAGACATGGATAGGAGGTATAATTATTTACGTCTTGTTCCAACCTAATTTCTCACACAAGTACCCAATATTCATAGTAAACTGATGGCTCTATAAGGGGTCTTAAGGAATGGGGAACATATCATGTAAAGGTAGGTTAATTTTAATTTTATATAAATAAGCATCATGCAATGATTTAGTTACTTCACCCATTATCCAAATACTTAACATACCAATAGGATTATCTTAAGTATTTTTTGTCTAAATAAAATATTAATCACTTGCACACTTACTTAATATGTCTCATTTCTACTAAGGAATGTTACAACACTTATGTTTAATATTTTCACTTACCATATTCATAAAATCATTATTAAAAATTCCCCTTAATGCATATTTATTTTATGATGATCATACCTATATGATTAATCTTTTGTGAATTTTAATGTGAGACCTTGGATATAACTAGGCCCTCCTCACAACATTCTATTTTTCCTAAAAATAAATACCAATTTAATATACATTTATGAGTTGCATTTCAAGTCTTTAGATAGGACCAAAAATTCCTAAAAAAAACACTCTTTATCCTTCATACACTACATTCCATATTTTGTCACAAAGTACCTTTACTCTTTCACATCATTGATTAAACACAAACTCCAAGTTTGGATTTTCTCTTATTACTATTCTGATATCCACCTCTCGCTTATCTTTGTTTACATATTTTAGGAATTTTTTTCTTACCCATTATTTTGTTTT
Source organism: Torreya grandis (assembly GCA_037957365.1). Taxonomy (NCBI): domain Eukaryota; kingdom Viridiplantae; phylum Streptophyta; class Pinopsida; order Cupressales; family Taxaceae; genus Torreya; species Torreya grandis. The sequence goes on along the minus strand of JARHVA010002932.1, from coordinate 1,636,496 downwards.
CATATTCTTGATTTCATTTACATTTTATATTTATTTAGTTTGCATCTCTTTGTTTACGTTGATATTTCATCATTTACATTTCATACTTCTTTTATTCATATCTTTGTTTACATTGTTATTTTTTTCACATTGATATTTCCTATTTCCTTACATTTATACTATCTCTCTTCTTATCTTATAAATTTTATTTACATTTTATTCATGATTGATATTTTTCATCTTTTTGTTTTTATTTTTAAAAATTATTTTCATAATCATTATTTTTAACAACAAATTTTTTATAGAAAAGAATAAACACATACATCATACATTTTACCATAGAATTTATAAAACTTAAACACATATGCTATAATTAAACTAAGTACATCCATAACATCCATGAGTCAAGAAAAACAACACACACACACACACAAATATCAACAATGTATAATATAATATCACATGAAATAAATAATAGTAAAAAATCACTCTATATAGGGAGTCCACCTTGTATATATGGTGATTGTTAGGATAAAATTCCCATAGAATAATATGACTACCATCTAAGAATAATCCACTGAAGTGACTCTATCAATGCATGTAGTACCTTCACCTATTCCTATAAATGGGTCACTTGGCTCCGTACATAGGATAATTATCTAATTATATCCAAATGTGTAGCTTAATTTACATCTAATTACTATCATACTTGTAAGTCTCTTTCACCAAAATGTGGTATTAATACCAGCTAGGCTACATCAATTTATTTATGTAACTATCAATTAACTGCACCAAAAAAATAGAACCAACTAGCATACATGGGTATTGAGGGAACCATCCGATCAATCATTTATGTCATATCATGCATAGGCAATACATCATGAAATATATCATGATATGATCTCTCCACCATGGATGACCACCTAACCTCCTCATCCATGACATCTATAAAATGCAAAACAAATGAACATTGGATCTAACATATATATCTAAAATACAAAATCTATCTAAAATTTAAATAAAATCTATAAAAAACTCAACAAACTAAAAATTACTTACCAATCATAGTCCCATATGCTTTCCCACCAAGTACCTCTTATGAAACATGGCTTTGTGGTGGTGCAAATTCACTATAATGACCACAATATAACACATGAGAATGATGTGGTCCACTAAAAATTTGCCTCATAATTGACCATCTCAACATAGGTTATGTTGTATTATTTCCTTGTTAATCCACCTATGGATATAATTATGATGGTTCCTATGCTGGTGTATGTGGTAGTGCTTGTGGTGGTGCCTATGGTTATATATGTGGTTACACTAGAACCTACCTAAATCTCCACCACTATCATGGTTGATCTAATGCTTGATAATATGCTAAAATAATCACCTCCTTTACCCATTTAACTACTACTAGTTGACCTCCTTGTTGTCACCACTATCATCCTCCATGTCTTGGTTGGCATGGTTGTATACTAAGAAAATCCAATAGTACTCTTATACCACACACCATAAAAATCCTTCACATGATGTGCCCAGTATGCCAACACTAATGGAGGAGATTTTGGGTGTATAAACCCAAACTATACTAATAAATGATGCACTATATGTAGCTCCACCCACCAAGGATAGTGACCTATAAATATCACTTGCACTTGTACCTAAAAGCTACTTGACCAAGTGGGTGGAGTATTTGCTATGCCTTGATACAATTTTAAAATAATCTCTCTTCATTTAATCATCTATAACATTGGGGTCTATGGTATAACATGTTACATATGATCCTACACCCATCATCACACATGTAGTAGGGTGATATCCACTACATACAATAATATAAAAAATAGATACATAAGAAAATATCTCATAAATCCACCTACATAATAAAATTAAAAGGGGTAATCATCATCTACCCTCATGAAAAAATAAAATATAAATCATGCAATAATTTCACCCAAATTATAGATCTTAAATCATACATTATTCCTTACTCCAATATGGATTGACATAATATAAAAATTTATAATGACACCTTCCCATCTGAATTATGATAGATCACATAAGCTATCATAAGTATAATAATAGCCTTATAAATATATAGAATGGATAACACATACACATTGAATAGGTACACTCATAAGATCACTTGGGAATATCTCTTAGATCTAATCACCCATAAGTCTAAGGCTCACCTCATTACATCTATATCTGTTATATCATATGACACAAGCAACCCTATAATATAGAGTACCAAAAAATTATGGACATCCTTTAGGGTGATACCCACCTTAATGGTATACCCATCCAACACCCACCTAAAATTATTAGTTAGTCATTCCCATATCCCTAATAATATGGAGATTAACTCTACACTAAGTGGAATCCACCGCATCTCCATAATACTACCAAAATTTAAGGCAATCAACTGAGATTGATCCATTATAGATAATATCTTGAGCATATCTTATAACCACACCATGTCCAATAATATCTAGAGTCTCCATCACCTCTATAAAATATCAAATAACAAATCACATATCATCTCATCATCTCACATAATCAACAACTATACTATAAAACTCAAAAATATAAATAATTAACTACTTCATCAATATCTTTTACTTTATTTTCTCATTCTCAAGTATGTTGGATATCTTCTATACTAGTTGTAACACACATTTCTTCATATTCTACTAGATCATCCACATTTCATACTATGTTGACCACCTAAAATTTTATACATAGTTAGCTAGGGAATACACCATCGACCAACTTACTAAAACATAAATACATTGGCCACTTTTACTACTAAGTCAACCACTTAAATTTACACACAATCATCCATGGACTATTCCATCAATCACCTTACTCAAAACTTACTACATTAATGACCTCTATGAGGTTGACCACCCTTGCACTCAATTAAGTCATCCATGACATACACATTCAACCATACTAGAGCATGTAACTATATCAACCACCTTAAATGTAGTCAGGTATTTAAATATTCTACTACATCATCCTTTTTAAAGAGTAATCCATCTATTCTAAAACACACAATATAACTATTTCATCTACTTTGATCCCATTTAAATTGCATGACTATTTTTAATTATCTTGTCATTAATGTCCCAAACCTAATTTTTCAAATTTTGGATCCTAAACATTAAAACTTGTTATTTTTACTCTATTACTTTTTTTTTGGGAAATTACAATTACATAGATTTACCCTGACAACTAATTTTTATAACCTAATACATTTTAATCCCACAATACTAAAAATTTGAATTAAATTTAACTCATACATGAACTATATTTTCAAGAGATATAATACATCCTCTTATGTGTCTAACTCCTCAACTTCAGCCTATCATCACTCTCTTTGATTAACCATGATATTTAAATCTTTGATAGTCAATAATCATAAATGCACAAATGAGTTATAATTTATACCTTTTATATTATAATTTAGAAAATTTGAAAGCTCTAATTTTTTAATAAGAAATTATGTATTTTGACCATAATTTTTTTTTAAAATGCTTTTGAAAAATTGAAATAAATTATGGAATCTTGATAATGTAGATAAAATTTTAGTACTAAACACATTTTTGCAAAAAAATCAAATTCTATCTTATTTTTTAGGTTTGTCTCTTATTCTGCACATTACACACCTCTTCCATTTTATTCTAATATAAATCCTATTTAATAAAAAAAAGTAAGTGAAGGTGCATATCTAAAAATTATTTATTTTCATTTATTTTATGCTTTATACTACATTTCATTAACTAAGTGTTGTGTGTTTTTATGTTCTTTCTTTATGCAACATCCCATGTTACAACTACATGAAATGTGATAAGCTTCAAGTGGGGTGTATGTACACATACAATATTTTTAAACATGATTATTTATTAACACTTTAATAACATGTTGATTTTGGTCTCTTTGAGTGCACGCCTTAAAGGTTATACTAGGAAAGGGGTGGGCAGACCATTGGTGCTTCATAATATTATTGGTAAAATCTATCATTACCTAAAACCATTAAAAATCATGTTTATAAAAATCCCTAGGTAATCCAAACCTAATTCACACATTTAACTAAGCATTTATCCTTTCAAATAACCAAAAAATAAGTAAATAACCTATTGAGGTATTGTCTTAGGACCAAAATATTAAGGCATTCATGTTGTCATTGATGTCAAAGTCAAGATTGAATGTCCTTCATGTCAAAATTCATAATTGATGTCATGATTGGTAAAGAGGTGTGTGAATAAGAAGTTTTGTTTCTCTATTGAGAGAAAATTTGAAGGCAACCTATTATCTTTTTTGAGGTTCGATGAAATATCAAGATCATGCTCAAAATATAAGAGAAGTATCTTGTTTAAGCTTTAAGTACGAAGAAGCATATAAAGTAAGCACATATAGGTAAAATGTTGTGAATATGATAGAGATTATAAATTTATTTATAATGGAATTGTCTTTAGGAAATCATGGTTAAAATAATGACATCATTAAACTAGCTTATGTTGTCTAAAATCTAAGCACTAGGCATCTTGAGTAGCCTAGCCTAGCTATATGAGAAAATATATGCATGATGCATGATGAAAATTTGTGATTTAGTTTAGTATAAACATAATTAAGTATTATAGGCTATGATTACATGGAAAATAGGAAAATAATCCTTTATATGAGTTCAAAGGACAATATTGAAACTTAGATCCTATATGAAGAGACCTAGTGAGAAGTTGTAGGCTTAGTGCCTTAGTGAGATAAGCCTGGTAGTATGGTGAGTTGAGTAATTTTAGACTTGAGTGACCAATTTTGGTGGTATGAGATAATTTTATGATGCTATATGATATATGGATGAAGGTTTGAGAATAATATAAGAGATTTCAGGTTTTGTTCTTAGTCCAAGTAAGACTAGTAGTACAAGGCCTAAAAACACAAAGTGACCTATAGTGACCTAATGAGAGGTAAATATAATTTAAAAGGATGGAATATATATTTATAAAATTTAAAGTGGTGTGAGGGAATGTGATAATAATTTTTACAAAGTTTGAAGTCATAATCTATAAGATAAAGCAAAAAAATTGGTGATAAGGTTGATTGTGTACACTAAAAAGAGTGTTGTAGACCCAAGAAGTTTATCATGATAATTGTCACATTAAAAATTTGAATTATAGCCTAATAAATTCATTTTATTTGGGTAAGGTCCCTATATTTAATTACTTTTCATTGGTTTTGGGATTGAGGGGCAATCCTTTATGAATGATTACTAAGAAGGTAAGGTAGTCAAAACCCTTCTAAAACCCCAACAAATACCCAATAATAAATATATAATTATTAATGGATTATAATGGTATATTTTACCTATTTTTGTGTTTGAAACATGTAAAATAATCTTCAATTTTTCCTCAGGTGGTTTTTTAATCCTAACAATGAGTAGAAGCTATAGAAAAACCCTTATTTTTAGGGTTTTTGATGCTATAGGTAGGTTTGACAATATCAAAGAATAATGGATGGAATATGATGTTAAATAATTATATTTTATGATCATGAAAGTTTATTATTAGGTTTATAACAAAAAATGTGCAAAATTGGTCTTAGAAGTTAGCCTATTGCTAAACTGGCCTAATGAAGAACAATGAAGAAACTAAGCAAGAATGAAAATGAGACTAGGGATTTATTTTAGAGGACTAGGGATGGATATTAAGGCATGGGATAGTTATGAAATAACTATATCTCATATCCACTTGGTATATAAGTGTTGATGATGCCTACACCTATGCCAAAAGTTGTCATCAATCTAGTCTATCTAACACAATAGAGTCTGTGTAAAGTGACATAGTGAGATTGGACTGTAAGACAAATATTAATACATTAAAATGAAATATATATTTCCATATATGTTATAATTATGATAAAGGTTCACAAAAATCCATTTTAATATCATATATATGTCCCCATAGGTGTTCTACAAGTTGATTTTTTTGACTATGTTTTTGGTCCTATAAGCAACTTTTCTGTGTATGTGATAAGGATGTTCTTGAGTCAATTTTCACTAATATTAATGATATAAAGTTATTAAATATGTTAAAAATGACTAAAATTATAATTTTAATTCATTTTAAGTCCATAATCAAGCTTGGAGAGTCAAATGATTTTGATTGCATATTGATAGTTTTTAGTGTTTCTGAGTAAGTCATCTACAAGAGTGTTCTTGAGACCCTTTGGCCTATGTGGTGGAGATAAAATATTTTTTTAAATTTTTTAAGTAATTATTATCCTAATAATATTATTTAATGTATGGGTTATGTGAAAAATTTGTGTATTTGGTTCAAATTTTCAAGACAGGCTTATAGGCAGTGAGAAGGTCTATTAGCAAGGAGACTTAATTGGTAGGTCCAAGTAGTGAAATGGACCAAATGGAGTTGGGAAAAATGTGAAATTATCAGGGGTATATTATAGTAATTTTTAAAGTTTTTAATCCATTATTTAAGATACTAAGTTTTCCTAAGGGTCAGAATGGTAACATGTGGATAGGATAGACCTAATCGCATTAGGTCTCTATTAGGCCTAATGGAGGAATTGGTCCTTATGGACTATGACCAAATTATTTATTATTTGTTTAAATAATTAAACATGTGTAGTGATATATTTCAGTAATAATACAATTATGTTAATTTCATTATCTGACCAAGATAGGTATGATAAATAATCAAGTATAAAGTCAAGGCCTAATAAGCCTATTTTGACTAGTTAGAGAATTGAGTGATCGAGCAAAGGATATGGTGGTTTTATGAATAGGTTAAGATATTTAAGATAAATATTAATCTAAAAAAATCATTTCATTATTATCTAACCATTCTTATATAAGTATTTAGGAAGGTCATTTTACCTATTTCTTCCATAGAGAGGGTTATTTGAGTGAGAAGGCCTAAGAGGCTAGTTGAGTGAGATTGAAGGTTAAAGAATGAAAAAAAGGAGGTCATAATAAGTTAAATATTATAAATAGGTTTTATAAGGTGATCATATAACATAGGTGACTTGGTTTGTGACTAGTTAACTAGGGTTTGGAGCCTCCTTGTAAGATAGAGCTTGTAGAAGACTAGTTAAGTTGGTGCTTATCTAGATAGGGCTTGGAGTTCCTTGTGAAGTTGGTGATTCCCTAAAACTTGGATATTGAAATTATAGTATTTTATTATATATTAATGCTTCACTAGGTTTTATTCCCCAAGAGGTTTTACCACATATCTTTTATATTTCCTTGTGATATGCTTGTGTAGTTGTTTTATTTATGCATTAATGTTTTATGTGAATGAATGCTTCAGAGAATGATGAATTGAATTGAATAGTGACTTTTAAGAAACTAATTCACCCACTATTAGTATCCAATTCCAGAATTTCGTATCATATGAGGTCCCTTAAAGGAGGTATTATAACCTAAAGGAGATTCTAAACAAGTTAAGGTGGCTAGTCAAGCTCAAGGTGGTTTCTCTACAAGTAAAGCTCCATTATTAAATGGATCCAATTATGATTTTTGGAGTGAGGATGAGGACATATATTATGTCTAAAAAATTTGGTATGATGACTTGATAAAACCAAGTCACAATTTTTAAAATGTATTGATTCTTCATGGAGATAAAGGGAATCAATCATGTCTCATGAGTAGGTATATGAACCTAGTCTATGCTAAATAAAGGTTTGATGAAGTTAGTTTGAAAGAAAAGTTATTTCCCCAAGTCCAATGATCAAACAAATGCCAAGAAGGTGAAAATTTTCCATTAATGTGAAAGGTGGATAACGTTACTATTTCAATTTCAAGTACTGAAGAATGTTCAGCTATGTTTAAGAGTGTTTTACATCAATGAAAAAAGGGCAGATTGTTGAGGTATGGTCCTAGTATTATTATTATTAAGGCATTAATGTTGTCATTGATGTCAAAGTTAGGATTGAATGTCCTTCATGTGAAAAGTTAGAATTGATGTCATGATTGGTAAAGAGATGTGTGACTAAAAGTTTTGTTTCTCTATTGAGAGAAAATTTGAAGGTAAACTCATATCTTTTCTAAGGTTTGATGACATATCAAGATCATGGTCAAGATACAAGAGAAGCATCTTGTTTAAGCTCTAAGTACTAGGAAACATACAAGGCAATCACATCTTTATACAAAGTTTTAAATATGATATATATTATAAAATATATTTATAATGGAATTATCTTTAATAAATCATGATTAAATTAATGACATCATTAAACTATCCTATTGTGTCCAAACTATAAGCACTAGGCATCTTGAGTAGCCTGGCCTAGCTCTGTGAGAAAGTATATGCATGATGCATGATTAAAATTTGTTCTTTAGGTCATTAAAGGAATAAGTATTATAATCTATGATAACATGGTAAATAGGAAACTAATCCTTAATATGAGTTTAAAGGACAATATTGAAGCTTATATCTTGTATGAAGAGAGATAGTGAGAAGTTGTAGGCTTAGTGCCTTAGTGAGATAAGCCTGGTAGTATGGTGAGTTAAGTCGTTGGAGACCTGAGTGAGTAAGGTTGGTATTATGAGATCATGTTATTATGATATATTACATGTGGATGAATGTTTGAGAATAGTATAAGATATTTTAGGTTGTGTTCTTAATCTAAGTAGGACTAGTCGTATAAGGCCTAAAAGCACACTGTGACCTATACTGACCTAATGAGGGTTCAATATAATTTATAAGGATGGTAGAGATATTTAGAGAATTGAAATTTGTGTTATTAAATTTTATAATAATGTTGACAAATTTTGAAGTCATAACCTATAGGAAAAATCAAGAACTTTGGTGATAACGTTGACTGTGTGCAAAGAAAAGGGTGTTGTAAAACCAAGAAGAAGTTTCTCATGGTCATTGGCACATGAAAAATTTTCATGAGATATTGATAAATTCATGGTAGTTTGGTAAGGTAACTATATTTAATTCATTGGCATTGGTTTTGGAATTGAGGGGTATTCCTTTATGAATGATTGCTAATAAGGTAAGGTAGTCAAAACCCTTTTAAAGCCCTAAAAAATACCCAATAAGAAATATATAATCAGTTATGGATAATAATGTTATAGTGAAATATTTTTTTTGTTGAAACATGTAAATAACTCTGAAAGGTTTCCTTAGGTAGGTTTTTTTTTCCTAACAATGAGTAAAAGCTATAGGAAAACCCTTATTTTCAAGGGTTTTTATGCTACAGGCAAGGTTGACCAGGTCAATACATGAAAGTGGATGGAGGATAATTTTAAAGACTTATTTTTTATTTTCATGAAATTTTTTGAGTAGGTTGATGACCAAAAATGTGTAAAAATGGGCTTATAAGTTAGCCTATCACTAAACTGGCTTAATGAGTAGAATAGTGAAGAAACTAGGAAAGAAGGAAAATGAGATTAGGGATTGGTTAAAAAGGAATAGGGATGGATATTAAGGTATTTGGTAATTATTAAATACATATAACTCCTATTACCTTGGTATATAATTTCTCATTATGCTTACACCTATGTAAAAAGTTGTCATTAAACTGGTCTGTCTAACATTGTGGAGTCTGTGTAAAGTGACATAATGAGAGTGGTATGTAAGACCAATATTGATACATGAACATGAAATATATATTTTAATATATTTTATAAGGATTATGAATTTTCACATAAATAAATTTTAATATCATAGATATATCCCCATAGGTGTTCTATAAGTTGAATTTCTTGACTGTGTTTTTGGTCCTAAAGACAATTTTTCTGTATATATGAAAAGGATGTTCCTAAGTCAATTTTCACTAAAATGAATGATAAAAATTTATTAAAGGTGTTATAAAGGAATAATAGGATCATTTTAAATCATTTAAAGTCCCTTATGAATCTTGGAGAGTCAAATTATTTTGATTGTGTATTGATAGTGTTTACTGTTTCTGAGTAAGTCATATATATGAGTGTTCTTAAATCACTTTGGCCTATGTGGTGGAGATAAAATATTTTTAGTAAGTTTTTAAATTAATTATTATCCTAATAATATGATTTAATTCATGATTTATGTGATAATTTTGTGTATTTGGTTTAAATTTTCAAGACAGACTTATAGGCAGTGAGAAGGTCTACTAGCGAGGAGACCTAATTAGTAGGTCCAAGTCATGAAATGGGCCAAATGGAGTTGGGAACCAAATGTGAAATTATTAGGGTTTTTTTAGAGTCATTTATTAAGTTTTTAATATATTAATTTTTCCTAAGGGTCATAATGGTAATGTGTGGATAGGATAGACCTAATTGCATTAAGTCTCCATTATGCCTAATGAGGGATTTGGTCCATATGGACTATGACCAACTTATGTATTATTTGTTTTAATAATTAAATTTTTGTATTTATATATTTAAAAAATAATAAAAGTATGGTAAGGTACTTATATAACCAATATAGGTGTGAGAAATAATCAAGTATAAAGTCAAGGCCTAATAAGCCTATTTTGACTAGTTAGAGAATCGAGCAATTGAGCGAAGGATATATTGTTTTTATGAATAGGTTAAGATATTTAAGATAAATATGATGTTGAAAAAATAATTCCATGAGTATCTAACCATTATTTTACATGTATTAAGTAAGGTTATTTGACCTATTTCTACCATAAAGAGGGTTATTTGAGTCAGAAGGCCTGAGAGGCTAGTTGAGTGAGATTGAAGGGTAAAGAGTGCAAAAAAGGAGGTCATCATCAGTTTAATATTAGAAAAAAGTGTTATAACGTGATAAAATATCAAATTTTACTTGGTTTTTTCTTATTTACCTATAGGTTTGGAGCCTTCTTGTAAGATAGAACATGTAGAAGACTAGTTAAGTTCATGGTTATCTAGATAGGGGTTGGAGATCCTTGTGAAGTTACTACTTCACTAAAACTTAGATATTTAAATTATAGTAATGTAGTCCATATACATGTTTTATTGGGTTTTATTCCCCAATATGTTTTCCCACATATCTCTTTTGTTTCCTTATGATATGCTTGTGTAGTTGCTTTGTTTATACATTGGTCTTTTGTGAATGAATGCTTGAAAGAATGATGAATTGAATTGAATAGTGATTATTAATAAAATTATTCACCCCACCCTCCCCCATATTATTAAACACTTAAAATATAACCCATTTTTATTCTAATTCAACTAAGCCAATCATGTTATAAAGGATTAAGCACATGACACTGAACTAACTCAGATGAGTTGACTTAGTTTGAGGCCTAATGGTAACTTTTTACAAATAATGAGATAAACTAGCCAATATTATCTAATAAAATTATATACAGGTTAAGGATTATCCATTTATATAAATACAAGTCTCATTTAAATCTAATAGAAAGTAACATTCATTTTCACATCATTATAGTTCACAATTCTATTAAATTTGCATTTGAAGGAGCCATTGCTTAGGGTTTAACTTGGAGAGAAGATTACTTATATTATGAAAAGTATTGGATGTAAATTAGGAGTCTTTAAAATTATAAATTATTTATATAATGTGATCCTTACAATCCACAATAACCTATTTCAAATCACCATTGGTCAAGGGAGATATTGAGACTCATCATGTTTTCCCAAGGTAAGTATTCCTAACCCTTTCTATTTCAATTAATAGATAGATATTGTATAATTAATATGTGTTATGGATGTATAACTCATACTTATATTGAATTAATTCTTAAAATTAATATATGTATGTGTGTGTGTGTGTGTGTGTGTGTGTGTGTGTGTGTGTGTGTGTGTTTGTGTGTGTATGTATATATATATATATATATATATATATATATATATATATATATATATATATATATATATATATATATATAGGGTTTTATTTGATTTCCATATTTCATTTGAGGTTATCTAGGGCCCATTTTCCTACCATGATCCCTTGATTTTTTATTTATATTTAACCATCCCCATTTATGCCATAAACTTTGGTGAACATTAGATTAATTTTAATTTATGTAATTATACCTAGATAGGGTTATTTCATAGTGTCATTTTTATAGAGGCTTTGGAACCCTCTCCTTTGGTGTTTTGTGGTAAGAGATCCATTGGTTAGGTTTAGCAGATCCAATTTGGTCATGCTTATGATATAAACATATATCATAATGGATGTTAGTTGATTACCTTATCTGATCATGAATTTTAATAAGTTATATAAGTTGTAGATCTATCTTAATGTATACGAACCAATTTTACTAAGTTATATAAGTTGTAGATCTATATATGATAATAGTGCCCAATCTAGAAAATATCACACCTTGCTATTTCCCACCTTTGCCCATAGTGTCTTCCCACTAACTAATGGCTATTTAAAAAAAATAAAGTGGCATGAGGGTCAAACCATAAGTTTATTAAACCCATAAAAAATAATTTCACAAATACCACTATAAAATCACATTTCAAACTATTTTTCACATGAGGATTCCACACTAAAAAGAACCATAATTCCAATTGCACATTGAGATAAAATTCCTTATTTCTTCCAATTCTAATTACATACATGCCCATTAGCCCTGAGCTAGAGTCTAAATACACCTCCAAGGTCACAAATCACAATTGAAGAACTTAATCACACTAGGAAATTCCAACATCTAGCATTTTGTACCAATTTCACACACCATCATTTCATGGGATAACTCCATAGAGTTTTATCCCTTTTCAGAGAAATGGTATGTATACAACACTCAACACATGGGGTGTTGAGGTCAAGCATAACTTTAGTCACTGACCCCTTTTTAATTTGTGATTTTTTTAATTCTAGTCTATCAAGATATGGTTTTAATCAAATAAATAATTACACAATGGTATCCACATCAGATCAAAATAACCCACACAATATATATAACACATAGCCAAAGATGAACATAACCCAAAATTTTTAGATCATTGTAACCTATTGAACATGGCCAACCTTTTAGATAATAGCACACCCCACTACTATCCAGATTCCCTACTATTATCTAAGAACCATACCAAATCCTATTTTAGGTTCATACGTAGTTGACATAATCTTCATGTAAGTCTTAGATCCAAAAATAACCTGCATCTTAGTTTTCTAGCTAAGTTCATATATATTTTTACTTTCCATATTTAGTATATTTATAGATTTAGCAAGTTACAAATTAGTTTGTAACATTTATTTAATATATGTCTCATTCTTATTTTTTCACAATAATTTTTATGTTTAGGTAATTATTTACATAGATTGCCAAAAAATTGAAAAAAAATATTGGTTAACTTGTCTTATTTATTGAATATTGCATGCCTTGTTATTTTCTCTAGGGGTTTCCTTTTAAAATTTTGCCCTCTTAAAATTTCAAATTTAATTCTTGTTTTCATATCATGTTGGAGTGTTTTCTAGAATTTGTATGTCTCTCCTCTCTTTTTATCCTTTTAGTCTTTGGAAAATTTGAAATTTCTAACAAATAATCTATTCTTCATCTTAACCCTCAAGGTTGTGATATCTAATTTCCCTCTAACCCAGTCCATGATATCACTAATCCAAGTGGAAAGTTAGACCATCCTATATTGCCAAAATATGGTGATCAACATACCCTTCCTAAAACCCCTCCACTTCTTACATCTCCCCTATATGGTATGTGTATACACATTAAATCTTAATTACCAAGGTTTTGTGCTTGTGAATCCCTTATATATCAAATCATCAATGTCACTAGGATAGTAGAAAAGTTGTAGAATAAAAATCAATATTTGAATTCAAAGATCACATCACTAGAAAATCATCTCACATATGACAAGAATATATAGTTTGGTATTTTTAGTCACATATTTATATCTTCATCAAGGAATTTTATACCTAAAACTACTTCATATCATGATTGGAAGATTAAAAAACGTTCACATACAAATAGTGATACAAAAATTATGAAAAAGGATAATAAGAGTTGATGTGAGATTCTAAGAGAAATACTTAGAAACAAGTTGATGACATTACCTCCTATACATCTTCTAAGGATATCAAAATAATATATAGATAATATTTTATTTTGAAGAAGAAACTAAATATCATAATTTATAGTGGTGATCCTATAATAGATACATCAATCAAGAAACCCACTTACCTTATGAGTGCATCTTCTACATCATAAGTGTAAAAAAAAACTAATATGGGTATAAAAGAATAATTCATAGTAAAAAAAAATTGCAAATTAAAAAAATAAAACAACAAAATATTCAAAATGCAAAATTAGAATAAGAAAATATTAAAAAGTCTTAATTAGATAAAGCAAGAGTACAAAAAAATCAAGATGAAAAAGTAAAATTACAAAAGGCACAAGATGAAAAAGAGAAATTACACTATTAGTAGAGGTTCTTGAAGCATCAGAACATGCTAAGGATGAGGATATCTATGAGATACTTTATGTCTGCATAATAATTTATCATAAAAAGATAGGAATTTGGATGATAGAAACATAAAATACATTAATTATTCTGCATTATTGAGCCAATTAAGTATAACTAGTATTATATAAACTAAAATAATGCATTCAAAATAGTTCATATAGAAATTAACCAAGATATTACACATGATAATTCACACAAGGAATGTAACTATAAATCATATAGGTAACTATAACTAGATAATCTCTATTGATCTCTTCTAAAAGTGAAACCCTCTTCTTCTTATAAATAAAAGTATATATATGTTTCCAGTTTATGACTATTCATCTTCTTCTCATATTTGGCACCAAAATTGGAATCTCTTAATATTTTAGCTTATTATAAATCATGCAGACTAGAAAAAGGGGTATATAATGACAAAATGAGTGCATAATGCATGAATATTAGATAAATGTCCTACACAACTTTACAATCTACTTTCTCTTACGAACACTTTCCTAAACTTAAAAGGTTGTCTAATCTAGAGACACAATCATAGGATCTTCTAAGAATTCACAAATTTTAGGGATTTAGAGGAATGGTTAGACAATTAAGAGCTATAGTAATTGCTCAAGGCATCATTTCTAGTTTTCACCTCTTGCACACTACTTAGCTACCCTTTTGAGTTTTCAACTAAGTAGAAAACCAACCTACCTCATTTTATGGGTTTTAAAAAGGTTGGAATAACCAATTGGCCACCCTTTATGATTTTTTAACCAACTTGGACCTGCTTGTCTTATTAAGTCTTTCCCAATTCAAAATTCTATACAAAATTTTCAAAATTTGTACTTTAAGTAGTACTTAACTCAAATGTGGTGGCATGGATGCAAACAAAGGTTAACCATAATAGTCCTTGGAATAGGACTAAGTAAAATTACACCATATGATGATCTAATGGAGCTCTAAAGATGGCCTATAGGAGGGTGTATTGATAATCTATGTAACTCAACCGATGAAAGGAGTTAGATCTATTTTATATGCATTATGATCTAGCATCACTTATTATATCAAATGTCTTAGGGTTCATAATGGATCATGATAGTAGATTATATATTTTATTTATATATCATTAGTGATGATTAATGAAGCCTTGGTGTTCAAAACCCTTATCTGAATATTTGTACTCAGCTGCTCCATCTTATTTATGTGTCTTTGATCTTGGAGGCTAGAAAAAGAGCTGACTAATAATTAGCTCTACCAATTTCGAAGGTTATCACACATATTACCTTTGGAATTTAGTTATTCTTGGAGTGATACATCCTTCTTCTCCATAGTTTTACTGTGTCTTGACATGGTTTCTTTGGTTTTGGAAGCCTTTGCAAAATATATGCTAAAACTAGATAATGTGGTATCCAATTGTTACTTCCAATCAAGTAAGTTATGTGTGACCTATTGAGATTTAAGTGTGGTAATGTCAATTATTTCTTGGTACTAATCTATAAGAGTGATGAGTGTGGTATCCTTAGCCTTTAAATCCTATCCCAATGTTCCCAATGCATGTATTTTATATGTTACACATCAATTTTTTGTTAGCTTAAAGACAAGTGTCTTGAGTCTACATTGGTCAGACATTACTTGGTTCTTGATTACATGAGTGACCAACTAGGGACAAGTATCATGGATGAGATTTTTAGCTTCATGCAATCAAGCCTTCAACTCAATGTTCTCAGCCTTAGATTGATCAACCTCTTACTCTAGTGAGGTAGCCTTTTGTGTGATGGACTCTTGTAATTCTACAACACCCTCTAATTAATTTTTCAATTATAATCTAGAAACATCTAATGATGCTTCCTATTAAAGTGGGAATGCTACCAAAATTCCTATAATAGTTAATAGATTATGTCATGGTATGATCATAAGTGGAAATGAGAAGGTGGTGTACTAAGCACCCATAGTTAGAATGTCCCATATCCAGACTCCTCCCAAAGGCAAGCCTAAATATTTCTCACCTATTACAATTATGGATTTATATTCTTCCTATACTAGCTACTCTAACTCACTTTATTGTTGTTATTATTAATTTTTTTATTACTATTCCTTGACATATTCTATAGTATTTAGTTGTTATGCAATGTATTCTTGGCTTCCTCTTTTTATTTCCTACTGAACTCCTCTTTCATAGCTTTATTATTTTCTTATTATTCCTCCTACTACTTATATGACACACTCTTCTTCCTATTTCTATTCTTCAATCATAATAGCCTTGTCTTTTTTGGCCTTGGCCTATGCCTATGCCTATAAATTTGTCTATGCCTTAGTTGTATTCTCTTATTATTCCTATGCATGAGCCTACTATTTATGCAAGGCTTCATTTGCTTCTTATATTTCTTCCTCACAACTTCTTTACCTTACTACTGGGCAAGAGTAATATATTTTATATCCTTCTTTGCCTATTCTTATATGTATTATTATTTCTTATCTTCTTATGACTTGGCCTTCGTAGTGAGCATAGCCTCTTTATTCATCTACTCTTTGTCTAATTTTTTTTGGTGTGCCTCCTAGGCCTGCTTTGCTACATGAATAGATTATTTTACCTTCTTTGATTATTCAATAGCCTAATATCATTCAAATTATGTGTCATGGGCCTTCTAATTGGCATCAACTTCCTTAGATTAATGACATGCTTTATTAGCTTACTTCTATTAGGCCTACTCCTATTGGTGCTTCTTTTCTTCTTGTCATACACATTGTTCTACTACATGATCTACTTCCTCCCATGAAGCCTTTTGATCTTTAGATGTGAGCTAATATGGTTTCATCTCTTCACTATCAAGGTTTTATTCTATAATTGGTGAATCACTTATATGGATAATAAAGCTAAACATAGATGTTTTCTTCTACCCCAAAGTAACCAACCTACATTTGGGAGGTGCTAAATTTGAGGAAGGAGAGGGTTGTGATTCTTGTGTAATGGATAACCTACCAAATGTAAATTTTTTAAGGTTAGGAGAAACCCTATCCTCTTATTGGGTTCTAAGTCTATGCACTAGAGTCTCTTATGGGATTTCAAGTAGTGGCACAAATATGTCAATGACTATGAAAGTGGTGAAAGGTTGCTCCTCAAATAGTTCAACTATTCTCTACATGTGTTTATCTTCTTCACACATAGTGTTGATAAAGATGGATATTGGGCATGGTGGTATTTCTACCCAAATACTTGGAGGGAAATTATTATGTACTTAAACTATACACACTACCTTCTAAAATATGAACTAATCTTCCTCATAAAAGTCACTTGCCATATCTAAAATCATCACTTGGTAGATCTTTTGTTTGTTAGTCTCCATCTGAGGTAGATCATAGGAGCTTGTGATTTAGGGTACCTTGGGGTTATCTAGCCAATTTTTTTCACTCCTTATCTTTTAATTTAGTGGAGGTGATGGTTATTATTCAGTAGAGAGCTTATGTTTTCCTTTTTGATAATGAGAGGTTTTGGATCATGGTTGTTGCTAAGTTGAGGGAACTATTATGTTAGGTGGTATGTCTTAGAGAGGTGTGACCTGCCTAACTATATAGGATTTTTTTTTTGGCAACCTTGGCTTGCACCATGGCCATGGTAACACAATATGGTATGGGTCTTAATGGTGACCTAGGTAACTCATGTATGTGAATGAAGATGACTTTTGGAAGTAAAGTGACAACAACATGTTGTCATAAGTATTACATGATGTCTAATAACAACTATGGGTGTGTATAAATAAACTCAAAACACTCCTCCCACCATGTATTGAAATTTACCTCATGAGTTAGGTCACCATACTTAAGTGTCCATATTAAGTTAATAAATTGTTGCACTAGCTAGTAGTCGATGTCAAGGTGCACCTCTATTTTTAGGGACTTTTATTGAGTGAAATACAACAAAAAAATCAAGAACTAATACTAGAAGGTCTTCTTAGATGTCATGCATCACTTGTCAATATTTTTAAGTAGCTCTTATACAAATTACTCTATCCAATTGAACTACTCATTATGGTGGATCATGCGATGTGTAATGACAACCACTCCTTTGGGGATTTACTTCATAGACTTGGTGGTTTACCATAATTGACATGTAATGTACTTGACCAAGATGTGCACTAGTTCATCTTAGATATCTTTCATTGGTATTATTATAGATACTTGAACATATACATCTGAAACTTCTTGAAGGATAGGAGGCATTCATGACTTGTAAGGAGTAAGAGAATCACCCTACATAGATATGCTTAAAGCTCTGGCCATTGATTTAGTGTTAATGATGATAGTGGTATTAGGGCTAACGTAAATATTTCCCTCATTATAGCATATTAGAAGGATTTGTGTAATCTCCCACAAATAACCAAAGATGGGCATTCAAAGAAAGTGTTTTATGTTTATTTTTAGAAATAATGTAGGGTTACAAGATCAAGTGATTTCAAAACATCTACTGGTTCTGGTCAAAAGAGTTTTTATTTTGTCACTAAAAGATAATCAAGTGGCTCTATATTAGTATATTTTATATATCAATGTGTAAGATCGATGCCCATTACTTTCTTTTGAGCATATATCAAATTTAGGATGAGCTACGAATGATCCATTATATTTGAATACTACAAGCTATAAGCTTTTTTATTTCTATGTTGTATAAGTTGGCTCAACTTTGGAAGTTTAGTTCATAAAATGGGTGCAAGTATGAAATGAAAACTTGGTTCACAACCTTGTGAATTTGTAGATTTTATTCCTATTAGTTTCTACATAAATGTCATATTGAGATATTCATTTGATATCAATTTGAATGATGATGTGGAAAATATTATCCAATCTAGAAATAAAGGTATTATTTTTTAGTGAATGTGTCAAGATTATTATTCCATCTTGGAAACTTTATATATTCATAGTGCTATATTTAGATCACAAGTTACATTCTTCTACATATTAGACTCCATCATGGTTCTTAAATCATCTGTACACCCATGGCATAGGAAATGTTTGATTTTAAATAGCAAATAATGAACCACAAGATTCTCATCTTCAAACATAAAAGTTTGGATGAAGTCACTTTGCACTTATACCCAATGCTTTGTTTCCCTCCTACATTTTTATTGCATATACCAAGCTGATGGTAAAGGGGTGAGTGTGTAATGAAAGATATGGACCTAGTACTTAGGTGCCACACATTTTTTAGTCCAAACCTCAACACATTTGTGGATATGGATTTTAGGGCACTCACCTTCATAAAATTAAGGACAATTACTTTTGATTACCTATGTTGAAATTTTCTAATCATAATTTTGTACACATCATCCCAATCAAGTTGATAATTTTGATGATTTATGTACCATATCACTGTAACTCACTTTAAATCATAATTCAAGGAACTAACCCACTAACTAATCATAGGCACATGAAATCATAGGCATAAAAAGCATTGATTGATATCTTTAGTTGCATAGTATGAAGGAAGTTGTCTTTATGTGGTGAAGACCATTCTTATAGGCCAGAGATCATGATCACCACAAGCCCATTTGAGTAGATGTGTATATGTGTCTCTAATTATATATGAAGATATTTCCCAAGGCAAGGTGTCTTCTCTAGTTATATCTATATAATCCTACATATGATCATTTGATTTATAGATAAAATCAATATTTGAGCAAGTAGGCAATTTAGAAGACATGGACACACAATGTTCTATGACAAACTGAGGTGCCAATGGTTGAGTAAATAATAATTTAGGATTCCATTATTAATATGTCTTCAATTTTTAAGTGTGTAAAGACTTACCCTGAGGTTTATTATACTCATACAATAAATTGGACTTGAATGTACATAGAAATTTTGGGTTCTCCTCAAAATTCACCTTCATCCAGCTAGTTTCTTGTGCAACATAAGGAGACTCTATTTTAGTTAGGATGATGTACGTTTTGTGAACCTTATTTAAAGGAATGAATATAATATTATCTCTTTGATGCACCTCTAACTAATTTTGCATAATATTGATAGTCATATGACCATCATATTCCCATTTCTTACCAATCAACATAGGATAATGAGTTTCTACAATTATTGTATCAATGACTTCAAAGTCACTTCAAAGGATTAGTTATACAAATTTTATCTCAACATATTCTAACTATTTTGCTGTCCCCCAAAAATATCACTCATTTTTGGGACAAAATTTGTCCTACAGACCAAAATTGTCTCTTCCCTTCTTGAAATTTGTCTTGGGCATTCAAATTCCTCATTTTTCAAGCTTCTTAGGAATCTACAGGCTCTACAAAAAAATAAAATCTATGGATTTCCAACACTTAGTCATTTTGAGATTGGTTTAGCATCTTGGTTCAATCGAAAATGTCCATCGGCAAGCATCTAAACAAGGATCCAACCATTGAATTGTTGAACCTTGAACCATTTTGGTTCAATGGGTTTAACAAGTTTAAAGGTTCAACATCATCGGCAAGAGTTGAGCACTTCATCAAGGTTCAAAGTTCAACTACTTCAATGTTTAATGGCTTCAAAACACTTATCAAAGAGAAGAAGGCTTGAACCATTGAACCATTGAACCACTTTGGTTGAAAGGTTTATGGGTTCAAGGTTTAATAGGTTCAATGAGGATCAAAAGGACTTAGCTAAATCAAAGGGAATGAACCATTGAATCGTTAAACCAAAGCTTGGTTCAATGATTGGTTCAATGCTTTGGTTCATTCAGTCAGTTCATCAAATGGTTCAATCAAAGGGATCATCGGCTTGGTTCAAAAGCTTGGTTCAAAGCATGGTTTAAAACTTAGTTCAATGGTTGGTTCAAAGGAGTGGTTTACTACAAAAGTTTAAGAGAGCCTCCCGAAGGACAAATGCCCTTGTGAAGGGCACTTGGTCGACAAAAGCACCCTTCAAAAGGGTCATTTTCAAAGAAGCCACAAAGGTAAGTTCTTTCAAATTTTTTGTTTAAGGTAGCTAAAAGACAAAAGGAATTCCTTTGGGAAAAAGTCCAAAGGAATTCAAGAAAGAAGTTGCGGGAGGAAAGATCGAAGGAATTTCCAAAGACAAAAGATGAAGTGATCGGAACAATTCTGCAGACTTTTGTCAGTGGGAAATTGTCTGCAAACTTTTTATCTGTGGGAAATGTCTATGGGAAATAGCTATGGGAAAAAAAAACTCCAAAGAACTCTAAAGAAAAGGCTACCGAAGGACCCTGAAGAATAGGTACCCTTGTGGTGGACTCTCGACTGTCAACTTAAAGGACACTCCGCGAAAGTTGAAAGGTCACCTTCCCTTCGGGAAGATGTAAAACAAATGGACTGAGATAAAAGCTTGATAGATTCATGTGGATGCTACCAAGTGTCATCTTCCGAGCCTCATTTCACATTGTTTCTAAGAGCTGTGGAAGCCACCACCTGTCCTTTGTAATTTAAGCAAAACACATCAAATGGCATTGTCCGCATGAATCTAAATGAATCTTGCATAGTTCTATAGTGTTTCTAAAATGTGACAAAAGACGCCATGTGTCATCTTCTATAGGACATTCAAAAGGCATCCAAAGCTTCTACAAGTTTAACAGATACCGCCACATGTCCCTCAAAAATTCATAATTGAAAGTGCCACGTGTCCTCACCTATTTCACAGTGGATGTTGCCACGTGTCATTCATTGAGACACAGTATCAAAGTAGCAAAACCTACCACCTATTTCTCATCAAATGTAGTAGAAGCCACCACTTGTCATCCTCTATGAGAAACTAATATAAGTCTTGAAGACTTTTCAAAGGCAGCTAAAAGCTCAGTGGAAGTCACCACGTGTCATCCTCCACAGGATTCTCAAGAGGCAAGCAGAAGCTGCCACCTTTTTCATTGTAACTCTATGGAGAGTGACAAGTGTTTGCACCCATGATTCTAAGTTTCTAATAGGTTTCAAAGCTTCTATCAATAAATATTTCTCAGAGTCTCACAGATGTTGCCACGTGTCTTCACATATTTAGCAATGAAATGTGCCATGCATCAATTGCTAAAGACCAACAAAAAGTGACTAAGGAATAGAGCATCGAATTGAATCTAGGACCTAATTCAAATAACCAAAAAAGTAGAAATGATGAAGAAGGATCAGATCACTAGGTGGACACTGAAAGATGAAAACATTCAATGGCGTGACCCATTTCTCTGCATTGAGAAAAGCAAATGGGTAAATGCCCCTAAATTCCAACATGTCTTCTTAACAGAATTCAATGCAACATGATGTGTTACTATTCCTGAGTCCTTCTTGAAGAGGCTATATAAGGGACTCAATTTTATTGTAAATAGGGATCTCTTTGATAATAAAAAATGAAACTTTGTCAAAATTGAAAGGCATTACTTAGACTTTGAGCTCAGATTGTTGATCATATTTTATTATTGGAATAAGAAAGCAAGTGACTTTTCAGACTTTGTGCTATGATATATTTGTTGTTGGGGAAGCTGTTCTTATGTCTTTTTCCTTAATATATTTTCTATTCCTTTAATTCAACAAGAAGAATTAGTGAAAGTAGTCAGGAAGGTGTCTTGAAGCTGGCTGTGGAAAGACTTTGTGCTGCCACAATTGTCTTTAGTTTGTCTTTTTTTTTGTTTCTATGTAAGGGATCTTGGGATGACTTTGTGCCCTCATTATCATTCATATTTCACTCTTTGGTAGTTAAGATGGAGACTTTGTGCTACATTTCATCCTGTTGTGTTACTGTGCCCTGTTACAGTTACTTGTCACTACCTGAAAGGTTCCTATTATCTGTTGAACAACACTTCTAAAAGAAGAGGAGTGCCTTCTATCATTTCATCTAGAATTATCCTTTGATTGGTGAACATCATCTCTAAGAAAAGAGAGATGGATGGTGTTATCCTACCCCTGAGTGTCATTTTTAGCTTATTTATAGTAGATTAGCATATATATATAGCCCCTTAATACTTACAAGGAACCTCCTCTTGATGAGAGGAGAGATTTGTCCCCTTTTGATATAGTAAACTTGCACATCTAGCTAACCAATCTTCCTACTTTGGCAAATCAAATCTATTTTGTTTATCAGTACGCTGATCGACAAAATATTCAACCAATATTTTTTGGCGACTCCACTGGGGATATACCCATTATCTATTTATAGCCTTACCATTCACCTCCACACTAACCAGGAAAGAACACATAGTTTAAAGCCTCAATATTCAAACTGAAGCAAGGTCAATTCTTTTCCATTCTTGTTTCAAAATCTAGTAGATTCAAGGTTTACATGAAGCCAAAGGGCTAAAGGTATCATTGACCCTGTATTCGAGTTAGTACAACAAAGTGATTTTGATCTATTTTCTTCCCCATCTCATCTCCTATGAACTAAGAGATTTCATCCTACTAAAGTCAGATCTCCATTGCCAGATGAAGGATCCACTTCTATTGTTGATAAAGCTTTGCCAATAATTACCCCTTTGAGATTTGTTATTCCTCCTTATCATAATCCTATAATGGCAGTTCAAGCCCCTGGGGTAATGCTTTTGGTCCTCTCAATCTTACTCCACCTCTACATGAACTTCCACATAGTTCAAGGAAGAATTTCCCCAAATTCTATGGTGATGAGAAAGTTCATCTTGATGAACACATTGCAGCCTTCAGCATAGCCTGTGGCATAATTGGAGTAGAATTTGAAGATGTATCAGTCAGGCTATTTGTAGAAACATTACAAGGTGCTATTGCAGATTGATTTTATCATCTACAATATTGGTTAGTAACTAATTAGAATACCCTCAAAGCTAAGTTTGAAGCCAGATTCAAACTTGTAGAAGATGCACATACACTTCTAGCTCAACTTACATAGATGAAGAAAGAGCCTCATGAACCAATAAGAGACTTCATAGCCAAATTTGACAAACTAAGGAATAGAATTCCTATAATTTCTCGACCTATAGTTGAGAATCTCAAATGCTTCTTCATTAATTCTCAGTTGCATGAATTAAGTTTTCTTTTGAGATGTGTTGGTCAAATAGATCTTGCTGCAGCTCAACATTTGGCCACTGAAGTAGAAGATGATCTCATCTTAGTAGAGAAGATAAGAAGAGATCCAAATAGAAATAGATCTTCATCATCTTATGAATATGCATCTACAAGCACCATAGATCCAATGGTGCATAAATTGGCAAATGAGTTACTTGCTCTCAAAAAGCAAATGGCACAAGGAATGTCTTCTGCTCCTTCATACAGAGATATGCCAAGAAGGACATTCCCAAATCAATCATATCAAGGCAATGTTGCTAGGAATCAAGGGCAACATAATCGCCTTCCTCCCCCACAAGGGAAACTTGCTCTGGAAGCTCCTCTAACCAATTCAACAATGGGATATCTTGAAGCAGAATCAGAGTTTTCTTTCCAGCCTGAATTGAATCAAGAAAATGATGCTGATCTCCTTATAGAAAATCAAGAAGAATCAGCTAAAAACTCCCACATTGGTTTCTTGAACTACTAGGATGAACCCAAAAGCAAAGGAGAAGCTTTTGATGGATCATATGTAGTGTTTGCCAGGTCTAAGAACCAATCAGTCTAACAAGTTGATAAAGGGAAGACAAAAGAGCAACCTCAACTAGCAGTTATGATTGCTAAGCATGGAACCACTCTACCTTTTCAGTCAAAGGATCTGGTGATCACCCAAAAGGCAAATACATCCATTTCACCTTTACCTTCTACTCCCATTTCACAAACCAGCCCTCCTCCCATCCCTCCTAAAACTCAAAAAGTTGAAATACCTTCCTCTGTACCTAGCTCAATTCAACCATTTAACATAATCAATCATGTCAAAAAGACAAAAAATACAAATGTCTCAATTTGAATATTTGCAGTCCAACCCTGATCAATTAGATAAGTTGATCAAATGTGTCAAGAACCAAACCATCCCTGTAGGACACAAAGCTAAAAAGGTAACTCCTAATTCACCAAAGAGCATGCCCATTCTAAATAATCTTTTTATTACTCCTCCATCTACTCATAGAAAAATAGAACCTTTCTATGTTTCCCTGTTAATAAATGGTCACAAGCTGAGTAACTATATTATAGACTTAGGCGCATCTAAAAATGTCATGCCTACTAAAGTAGCTGAGTCTTTAGGTCTCACACTGACCAAGACATTTAGGAGATGTTTCTCCATGGAGAACAAATAAGTACCATTCTTGGGGTAAATCAAAGATGCCTAATTTGCATTTGTAGCCTTTCCAGACAAGAGGATCAAGATGACTATCTTGGTGGCTGACATCCCAGCATCCTATGGAATTTTGCTTGGACAAAATTTCTACAAGGATGTGGGAAGAGAACTAAGCATGGACCTATCTGAGGCAAGGATCCCTGTCCAAAGTGTAATGAAGAGGTTGCTCCTTGAAAAGGAGGCAAAATATGTGGTCACCCAAACATCAGCCCCTGAAGCTCAAATTCTTTTTGAATCCACAGGTATGGGTAACTACTTTCTATCTATAGATGAAGTGCATGAAACATTTGATAAAATTATTGAAAGTATCAACCTAGAAATTAGTTTAACTAGAATAGCAAAAGAACTAGTAGGTTACAATACAAATTAAGAAGGACCCTCCCTCTCTAATGAAGGAAAGTCTAAAGAAAAATTAGTATCTGATGAGGTTTGGACTCTAGAATTTGATGGTAGTTATTCCTCTACTGGTTTAAGAGCTGGGATTGTGTTGATATCTCCTCAAGGAGATATGTTTAATTCATCTTACAAATTACAATTTAGCAACACTAATAATACAACTGAATATGAATCTCTGTTGCTTGGAATGAAGGCTGCTCAAGACAAAGGCATCACCTTTCTTCATGCCAAAGGGGATGCTGAATTAGTGGTTTGTCAAGTGAGGAAATTATACCAAACCAAGAATGAAAGATTACACCACTACCATAACCTAGTTTGGGACCAAATTGAAAGCTTTAATTCTTTCAACATTTTTGCCATACCTAGAGAGTTTAATGATAGAGCTGATGTGCTTGCTATTTTAGGAACTCTCTTAGTTCCTCACTCAGATTTCAAAGAAGACATGCATACTATTGAGATGATATGTAGACCAAGTGTTCCTGACAATGCTAATCATTGGCAAGTATTCAATGATGATCATCAAATCATTGATTTCCTAGAATGAAAAGACAATTTTGAACAACTATGTTTTGAAGGTAGTGAATCTCAAAAGTATGAATCTATTTCTGAATCTATTTCAGATATAAATGAAGAATTCTTACAGCTGAAAGGAAATAAAATTCCCAAAGGCCTGGTTTCTCTTGAAAAACTATTTGAAAAGCATGATAGATTTATCAAACAACAATAAACATATTCAAGTTTCTCTCAGGGATTCAATCAAGTAAATCTGACCACTAAAGAAAATCCCAAGATGGTCAACATTGGTAAGTGCTGCACCCCTGAAGAAAGATTCAAGTTCACCACATTGCTCCATCAATACATTGATGTCTTAGCATATTATTATGAAGAATTGAAGCCTCTTAGATTTAATGAAATCTTCCATGACATTCCTCTCAAGGTTGATTCAATGCCCTATAAGCAAAAATCTAGATAGTACAATCTAAAAATATTAGGTACTATTCTGTCTGAGATACAAAAAATGTTAAATGCTATAATCATCTTCCCAATCCATCATTCCACATGGATTTCAAACATAGTGCCTATAAGGAAGAAGAATGATGAAATTCACATTTGTGTAGATTTCAAAAATCTAAATCAGTCTTCTTTGAAAGATAATTACCCTTTGCCAATCATAGATCAAGTGCTTCAAATAGTGACAGGTTCAGAGATGTTATCAATGCTAGATGGCTTCTCAGGATATAATCAAGTTGAAGTTGGTGAAGCACACCAACACAAGACTACATTCACCACACCTTGGGGTACATTTACATATAAAAGAATGCCTTTTGGCATGATAAATGCTGGTGCTACCTTTCAGAGAGTAATGGACCTGGCTTTCAAAGATGGGATAGGTAAATTCATAGTGGTATACCTTGATGTCTTGACTGTCTTTTCAAAGCATTGATCTGACCATGTATGCCACTTACAACAAGTGTTGGAGTGCTACCACCAGAATGGTATTTCTTTGAACCCCAAGAAGTCTATTTTTGGAGTAACAAAAGGGAAACTCCTTGGACACATTGTGTCTAAAGAAGACATAAAGATTGACTCAGATAGAGTCAAGTCTATTCAAGAGCTTAATTTGCCTACAAGTAAGAATGCATATCATTCTTTCTTTGGAAACATGAATTTTTTACAGAGATTTATCCCCAAATTCATTGAGAAGACTAGACACATTGTGAACATGATGAAAGGGAAGACCACCTTTAGTTGGAATAAAGAAGGCAAATCAATATTTCAAGATATCAAGACTACCATTGCTCATGCCCCTACTTTGGTTTGTCTAGATTACAACAAAGATTTCATCATATACAATTATGCATCTAAACACACTCTTTCAATAATTCTTGTTCAAAAAGACAAGGAAGGTATGGAATCTCCTATCTCTTTCATGAGTTGCCCTCTCAAAACCCATGAGATGAAGTATTCAAATGTAAAAAAGCATGCTTAAGCATTGGTGAAAGCAATCAAACATTTTCACTTCTATATTTTGAATTCACACACTATTGCCTTAGTTCCTGACACTACAGTCAAGTCTATATTAACTCAGTAGGAGTTTGGCACGAAAAGAGGTAATTGGATTGGAAAGATTCAAGAGTTTGATCTAGACATCAAGCCAACAAAGCTAGTTAGGGGTAAAAGCCTATGCCAATTAATTGCTGACAACAAGCCAGAAGATACACAACATGAAGAAACTAAAGTGGAAGATACTCCAACAGTCCTTTTTGTCTCCACTACCAATGAGTAGTATTTAGGTATTGCTCATTTACTTACTTATGGTGAATGTCTTGCTCATTTGTCTTATTAAAAAAAGAGGAATATCAAGTTGAAAGCTACTAATTTTGTCTTTTGGGACAATGGCTTGTACAAGAGAAGCATATATGGAGTATTCCTTCTCTATGTAGACAAAGAGAAACAAAGCCAGCTTTTGAAATCTTTCCATAATCTAGCCTATGGAGGAAATTTTTCTACTCCTGTGACTGCTCACAATATTTTGTGAGCCAAGTATTACTGGCCAACTCTTTTCCAAGATGCATATAAGTGGGTGAGAAAATGTGAACTCTGCCAACAATTTGTTGGAAGACCCAAGTTGGCTGCCCTGCCTCTCAAGCCAGTGATCATAGAGGAACCTTTTCAGTAATGGGGGATTGATTTTATTGGAACTATAAACCCATGTTCAAGTGCTGGACATGATTATGTCATTACAACAACTGACTATTTCACCAAGTGGGTAGAAGTAATCCCAACTAAGCATGCTACTTCAAAAGTTGTATGCAATTTCCTCAAAGAGAATATCATTTCTAGGTTTGGAGTTCCAACCAAAATTGTTACTAATAATGTAATTTGTTTCACCTCCCAAGAGATTATAAAATTTAATTTCCATTATGGAATTACACTCTCTCGCTCTTCTGATTATTTTCCACAAGGAAATGGACAAGCTGAATCCAACAATAAGAACCTGGTAATTATTGACGCAAGAGATTGCACCCTTGGTAGGAGGCTGAGCTCCTGCCTTCTCTTCACAACTATGAAAACTCTCCTCTCATTTGTGGGACTAGTGAAACTAGAGGGGAGAGTCTCTAGATAAGGGCTATCTCCCTTTGATGCACCATGTTCATTCCAGCAAGTGCTGATATAGGTATATATAGCTATATAATGGGGGGGATGAAAAGGGAAGAAGATTATAGGGAAACAAACTACTCTAAGGAGGTTATGCACCAAAATAATTTGACCTTCTAACATCCATACTTAAAATCAGACAAAGCATACATACACTTCAAACTTGGTAGAAGGACCAAGCTACAAGATAATGGCAGGGAGGTTCTCATGAAAACATAGAAAATAGAGACTCACCAAGGTGCTGTGAAATGCACACTGTAAGTAACTTCCTCTTTTCTACACTTCCAAATAGAGTTATTCTCCTATCAGCTAAAAAAATGGCACCTTGTAGACAACAGGTATTTTGGTGTTGGACCTGTGAAAGCATCAAGAGATAATGACTAGACACAAACAACACTCAAGACACACACATAAATATCTATCCAAAAAGAGGTAAAAAATTATGTTTATTGATTCAGGTGGAATTTTTTTTAGGGTTGTTCCTTTACAAAATGTGGAATATTCTTTTACAAATGACAAGTTCACAACATATAAGAGAAGCAAGGAGGCCCATTTGGTGCTCCTTGTTTTACAAGTGGCCTATCACATCCCTTCATTGGGAAAAGTAAGTCAATCAAAACATTACTAAACTGTGCTCTTTGTCTATTCAAAATCTACTTTTTCAAGGTTGATACATGGTTTGTCTACCCATTAAATGTAAAATGGAGAAACTAGTTGCATTACTAGCTATTTGCATCCTCTCATGATCAATTCGCAAGAACTATTTCACCTACTGGAGTCACTTCTAAAATTAGTGCTTCTTTTCACCACTTAGACTAATTACTTCCTTACTTTATGCTTGTCACTTTGTCTTTTCTCCATTTTGTCTCTTTTGGCTCCTTCGGCCCTTGGGGTCAAACATTATAATGGGTCTCTACATTCTGGGCCCTTGGTTAGTGCTCTTTCAGTTTGAAAACAAATGGCCATTTCATTTCATGAAAGTTGATGTTCACGCAGCCGTCATTGGTTGAAAACCAATGTCTAGCTTGCTCTATTAAACTTGACGTCCTCTGAGATGTCACCATCCCTGTCACAACGTCATCGGGTCCTTATGGCTTCAGGCCTTCTCAATTTCTCTGTGGGCATCTTCTCTATCTCTATCACCCTCCCAAAGGGAAGGTGACCCTTCAGACCTCAAAAGTGTCCCTTTGCACTCAGTTGAGAGTCCCCTGCAAGGGCACCTACCCTTTGGGGTCCTTTGGTGGGTCCTTTGTTTGCCTTGACTTTTCTTGAGTTCCTGCGGACAATTTTCTTGGGTCATTTTCTTTGTGTATTTCAGCGGGCATTTGTCCGCGAACATCTTCCCATGGACAAAAAGTTTGAAAAAATTCTCCCCGGCCCCAGCCTTTTGATTTGAGCTTGGACTACACCCAAATTCCTTCAGACTTTTTGTCTGAAGGAAATCCTTCAGGCAAAAAGTCTGAAGGAATTCAGGGTTTACATAATTTAAGAAAATTTGAACTTAAAAAAATTTGGGACCTTACCTGCTCTTTCTCATTTGAAGTGTTTGCCCTCCGCTAGGGCATTTTGAACTTGAAGAGTTCCCTTTGGCCAAGGGCATACCCTTGAACCAAGCCCATTGAACCAAAATATGGTTCAACGGTTTGGTTCAACCATTGCACACCGATGCCAAAAGAAATAAAAGCTGATGAACTTGTGTCGATTGAACCACCTAGTTGAACCAAAATTTTGTTCAACAGTTCAACGATATGAAGGTTAAATGCTATTGAATTGAGATGTTTGAACCGAGTGATGAACTTTTTGAACCAAAGGTCATTGAACCGCTTGAACCAGGCCATGAACCAAACTCATTGAACTTGAAGATGGATGAACCAAGTGCTAAAGAACCATGACATGAACCTGTGTAACTTGAAAATGATTGGCATTGAATAGCAAGGGAAGAGGAAGACCAAAATTTTTGCCTATGGGCAAAATTGGTCAACAAATTGGTGACTCCCAGGGGAAACATGCCTACTATGCTTAGAAACTAGTTGCCTTGTAGTCCATTGGGCATAGAGTCAGATGGTAAATTGAAGAACCAATAATAGCTCTGATAAAACTTAGAACCAGTCATGCAGATATACCTCTAAGGAAATGAAAACACACACAAGACTAAGAAAACTATTACTTGTGCAGCAACACTTAGGGAAAATAGGGAAAGAAAACAAAGGAAAGTATATACAACTAAAAAGAGACTTAGTGGCAATGATTCAGATGTACCCCATTAACTAGGATACATAGTTCTTCACCATCTAACCTGGAGAGTTGGAATGCATTATGCTGCCTGCATTGAGTAATTATGTATGGGCTGCTCCATAGGGCATCAAATTTTGCATGCTTTTTAGGCTTAGCTCGATCTTCGTCCCATTTTAGGATAATTTCCCCTTTAGAGAAATATTTTGATGAAGATTTCTTGTCAAAGTGTCTTTTTGTTTGCTATTAGTGAATGGTCATAGAATCCATAGTCCGGTCCCTTGTTTCTTGGAGTTCCATCAGCTTGCACAGCCTGACCTCCATGCTACTTCCATCTTCTAATTGTTGTTGGTGAGTGAGGTCTAATGTTGGCAATTCAAGCGAGATGGGAAGTATAGCTTCCCTTCCATATATGAGCATATATGGAGAATTTCTAATTGTTCTCTTTAGAGTGATTTGATCAGCCCACAGAGTTGTCTTCAGCTTGGCATGCCAAGTCCTCTAATTTTCTTCCATGGTCCTCTTAGTGATCTTGATCAAATTTTTGTTGGTGGACTCAACCAGCCCATTCCCCTATAGGTAGTAATTGGATGAAGTGTTGAGGTATATACCATACCTGATTGCCCATTCACTTGTCTTGGTTCCTAGAAAAGCCAAGGCATTATCTGAGATTATGGTGGCTGGGACCCCAAATCTTGTTACCAAATCCTCATAAAACTCCAAGACCGCACTTTCATTTGCCTCCTTCAGAGCAACAGCCTCCACCCACCTTGTGAAATAACTTGTAGTAGTCAGGACCCACTTATTTCCAGCACTGGAGGGTGGATTGATCATTCCTATGAAATCTAGGCCCCACTACATGAATGGATGTTCCACCTGAATAGGTTGTAGAGGCATGCCAGCCAATCATTGTTTTCCATCGAAAAGTGCACACTTCTAGCACTTTCTTACCCAAGCATGGGTGTCCTTGAAAAGATTAGGCTAGAAATAGCCAGCTCTCATTATCCTTGCTATAGTAGCTCTAGGAGTGAAATGACCACCTACTAGCCCATCATGAAACTCAGCCAGTACCTTATCAACTTGGTTTGGGTCAATGCATCTTAGAAGGACCCTAGAGAGATCCTTCCTAAACAATACTTCATCAACTAGGATATAAGGGAGAGACTGGAGCCTAAAGTACCTTCTTCTAGTCTTATCAAGACCCTGTGGGTGCTCACTAGTGAGAAGGAAATGCCTTAGGTCTAACGTCCAATCCTTTATGACAGCTGGTTCCTCTACAGTGGCTACATCGTGAATTAGCAAACTATCTTCCCTTTTCTGCTTGAAGTCTATAGCTAGCTATTCGCATAGGCCTCTTCCCCTCACCAGCTTGGTGATCTTGATGTTTACATCATACTCCATCACTTTGGTGATCCACCTTGCCCTCTTCTTATTTAGGTCTTGATTGCTCAAGAAATCCTTGATGCCAGGATGTGGGACCATAAGGTGAATCCTACTGTTAGACAACATATGCCTGAATTTCTTTAGGCTCCACACCACTATCAAGACTTGCTTCTCTATATATGTGTATCTAACTTTGAAATCCTCTAACCCTTGGCTTAAAAAAGCAAGTGGTTACTCGAGGTCATCACCATTTTCTTGGGTAAGCATGGCAGAAATCACCTCTTCATTCCTGAAAGTGTAGAGGTTGAAGTCTTTGTTGAAGTTGGGGCTGATCAAAGTAGGAGTCTAGGTTATGGCCTACTTGATGGCCTTAAAGCTATCTTTCCTTAGTGCTATCCACTTGAACTCTTCACCCTTCCTCAGCATAGAAGTTAGGGGCTTGACTATCTCTATGAAATTCAAAATGAATCTTTGAATGGAATTTATCCTGCTAAAGAAAATCTACAGGCCTTTCTTGTGCTTAGGTAGGGACATCTCCAAGATAGAGTGAACTCTCTCAGGGTCAATGGATAAGCCTTCTTTAGACATGATGTGGCCAAGGAGTTTCCCCTCATGAACATCAAACACACATTTCTTTGGATTAAGAGAGATGCTAAACTTCCTACACCTTTCAAAAATCTGCCTGAGGTGTTTTATGTGTTGGCTTGCTTCCCTGGAGAATACCGTCACATCATCGAGGTACACTGGCATGTTATTGTTTATCAAGCCTCCAAAAGCCATGTCCATGGCTTGTTGAAAGGTAGCACCATCATTAGATAGCCCAAATGACATCTTGTTGTAAGCAAACATTCCCCATTTAGTAGTGAAGGTTATTTTGTGTTGGTCACAACATTGTATTAGAATCTGATTATACTCTGAATAACCATCCAGGAGGGAGAAATGCTCGCTACCTGTTACCTTCTAAAGGATCCACTCCATATTTAGGAGGGGGTAATGATCTTTTAAAGAGACTTTATTAAGGTCTTTAAAATTGGCAAATAGCTTGATCTCCCCATTCTTCTTTCTAACAGGAATAAGGTTGGCCAGCCAGGAGGAATGTTTGATTGGAAATATAATTTTAGACTCAATCAATTTGGCCAATTCTCTCTACATGAGGGGCTCAATTTTTGGATTGATAGGTCTCTACTTCTACATGACTGGCCTGGTGCCTTCTTCTAATTCGATGGTGTGTTGGGTGAGTCTTGGGTTGAAGCCCTTTAAATCACTATAATCCCATGCAAAAACATCAGCGAACTCCTGACACAACAAAATGAAAGCCTACCTTTCTTGAACCATGCAGACTTTTCCAAGTGCAAGAAACTTGTCCTTGAAGATCTTAACCCTTTCATAATTCTCCTCTTTAGTCATGATGCATGATTTGTCATTCCTCAATTGGTCATCTCCATTGAAGATGCTCTCAAGCATGACCAGACCTTTAGGGAGCTTATTGTTTTTCAACTAAACAATCTGATTGCCATATTGCTTTTACAACTTCACTTGGTTCTATGTTATGAACTCAGCTTCTTCTTGTAGGAAGAAAGCTATTTACTAGTCATTTTCAAAAACTTGCCAATTTACAATGTTGTCTAGGATAGAGGGCCAAACTACCACTTTTAAGTGGCGTGAACCACAATCTTGACTTATTTCCTTGGAAACATTGAACTGAGCGCCAATCACTACCAGCCTATCTGCTTATTT
The DNA here is from genome assembly GCA_037957365.1 of Torreya grandis. Taxonomy (NCBI): domain Eukaryota; kingdom Viridiplantae; phylum Streptophyta; class Pinopsida; order Cupressales; family Taxaceae; genus Torreya; species Torreya grandis. The sequence continues at coordinate 1,602,022 of JARHVA010002932.1, read as the reverse complement.
GTTTTTCTCTCTAGGATTGGAGGCGATGTTGAAGGCAAGGAAATCCTCCACCAAGTCCCAGACTCTATGCTTGTAAGACATCAACAAGGAATTCTTGGTTAGATTCTGGCCTCTCACCTGATTTACAATCAGTTCGCTATCTCCCAAAACTTGCAACTCCTTAATCCCTCTTTTTCTTGCCCATTCCAACCCATGGATAAGGGACTCATATTCTACAACATTGCTAGTGCAAGATAATTATAAAGTTGAAAAGTACCTATCCTTTAAATGGGAGACTAACATCATCCCACCACCAGCTCCCAGCCTACTTTTGGAACCGTCAAAGTACAACTGCCATAGACCAAGGTCCTCATGGCTGGCCTTCATTAAATTTGGCATGAAGGTACCCTATTCGTGCATACAATAGACTTTGAGGTCTGCCTCCTCTATAAACTTGTAAAGATCATGTTTGAAGTTATCATTTCCCCACTCATCCAAGAGTAGGTTTGTAACTCCTTCAAGAGCAGAGGATGGAGATTGGTCTGTCTGGGACTCTTCTAGGTCAATACTAGTGTAACTGACATTTGCTATTTTGGGTGAATATGGTTCTAGATGGTCTTTGTAGAGTGGCTTAGATTTGATCTTTACCTTGGTCCCATACTTGGTTCTAAAAACTAGATATGACCAATTCACTGCTAGATAGCCACCTATCCTTGATGTGAAGTCCCTAGACAGGAGGAACATCTGCTACCACTATATCATGGGGAATTGAGAAAGTTGGGCAAGCATGCAATGTCAAGCCTAAAACCTTCATAATCCCAACTATTTTTTTAGGTGTCCCATCTAGCTGTAGGACTCCTTTGTTCATCTCTTCATATTTTAGTCCCATCTTGTTAGCTATGCACTTGGGCATCATTGAGATACTATCCCCACTGTCAATTATGCAGTTATGTACCAAGAAATCCCCTATGACCAAGGATACATAGAAAGGGGGAATTTTATCTTCCTTCTTTACCTGACCTAAAGTGGAAGGCTATACATTCATCATCAAGACATTATCAGTGCTTGCTGGGATAGTCTGTTGATTCAGCTCATGCAATTCCTTTTGTAGTGCATCCTTCTATCCTGAAAGAGACAATGAATCCCATAAAGAGATGCTCACATGCAACTTCTTCATTTGGTCCACTATATTGACCTAGAGACTATCTCCCTTCAAAATTTATTTGGGGCTAATTCCAATATGAGATGCAGGCTGAGGGGCTAAAGGTACCAATGGCTATTTGAAGTTTGGGCCCTTTAAATTTGAGTGTGATGGAGAAGGTGCTGCTGCCACTTGGGTGGTAGCCTGGGCTTCTCCCATTGCTATTCTCTTAAATCTTATGTTGGATGTAATGCAGTTAGCCTGATTGTCTGCAGCGTCCACATAATTCACTGAATAAAATTCCCCTTCCATATGATTCATGAGGGTAGAATCTAGTTGGGCATGATTACTATTCATGCTGGGCTGAGTTAGAGCCTCAAAAATTTGGGAATGAGTAGCTACCTGATTGTCTACATTCTATAAATAAATCATCATCTCATTTGTGTAAATAGCCTTCTCTTGACCATATCCCATGGTCGAATAACTTGGCTTCTCTTGTACTAGATTGTTCTGAATTGGCACCATGACTTTAGATGATGAAGGGGGACCTGAATTGTAGTTTTGAAATGGTCTAGTCTGAATGAGCTGACCCTGTACTTGATTATAGTTTTGAAAAGGGGGTCTAGGAGCTCCACCATAATGCTGGTATCCCTAATTTGGTCTATTTCTTTGAGCTTGTTGCCTTTTAAGAGCTACAAGTTCATTTGACATGCTCTACAATAGACTCTTAACCTCATGAAGTTCATTGGATGGAACAATAGCTGGTTTCTCAATGCTAGGCATAGGAGCTAATGTAGGAGCCATAGTCTAAATTAGAGGTAGCATTTTTATAAAAAGTGGCATGTGAGGTCTAGGGGCAATTTTCCCAGCTTGTACTAAGCAATTTTTAGTTGATATGGCTATGTCATGAGCAGAAAGAAGTATATACCCTCCCATGGATTGTATCATCATAGTAATATCACTATTTAATTGTCTTAAATAGTATAAGAAAGCATAGCTGGGAGTCGGCCTTACCAGAATGGGGATTTTATCCCAAGTTTTCTAAAACTGCGTGTTGAAATCTTGCATATACTCATGCAAAGCTCTCTTTATGGTCATCATTTGTTTAGCAAGCGAGAGGCCATCACTCTTTTCCCCAAAATGGTCTATCAACTGAGTGCCCAATTCATTCTAAGAATGTATCAAATTTATAGGCAAAGTCCCGTACCAGTCAAGAGCTTTGCCTTTCAGAGATAATGCTAGCAATCTGATGGTGATATTTTCCTCTATGACATTGTGAATATTACAAAGGTTGGAAATATTCCTAATGTGCTCAAAAAATGTAATGGGTCCCTCTCCATCAAAATAAGGCACATTTTTTAAGGCTGTCCCAAGAATTGGATCATAACATGGGAGATTCAAGGGGCTCTAACCATGAAAAGTGGCAAAAGGCAATGCCATAACTGGGATAGGCTGTAACTACAGCTCTGCTACGTATGCAACCATTACAACAAGTCTAGGAGGATGGCTTGTTGGATAAAGATGGGTCCTCTCAAATCTTAGCCTTTTTGCAGAGTTTAAAGGCAACTCAATGAAATCAAAAGGAACCCCTTTAGAAGCAGACCTTGTGGTGATTTTAGGCATAGAAAGTTAAGAAATTAGTCTTAATTATTGAACTAAAGCTCTTACCAGTGGAGTCACCAGATGATAGAAAAATTTGAATTGATATAATAGGACTAGCATCAATCTTGAAACCTTACTGAGTTATCAAACTGTGTCCCACCAGGTGTGCCAAAATTGTTGACGTAAGAGATTGCACCCTTGGCAGGAGGTCGAGTTCCTGCCTTCTCTTCACAACTATGGAAACTCCCCTCTCACCTGTGGGACTGGTGAAGCTAGAGGGGAGAGTCTCTAGATAAGGGCTAGCTCCCTTTGATGCATCATGTTCATTCCAACAATTGCTAATACAAGTATATATAGCTATATAATGGGGGGGTGAAAAGGGAAGAAGATTTCAGGAAAACAAACTACTCTAAGGAGGTGATGCACCAAAATAATTTGACCTTCTCAAATCCACACTTAAAATTAGACAAAGCATACATACACTTTAGACTTGGCAGAAGGACTAGGCTACAAGACAATGGCAGAGAGGTTCTCATGAAAACATAGAAAATGGAGACTCACCAAGGTGCTGTGAAATGCACACTATAAGTAACTTCCTCTGTTCTACACTTCCAAATAGAGCTCTTCTCTTATCAGCTACAAAAAATGGCACCTTTTAGACAATAAGTATGTTGGTGTTGGACCCATGAAAGCATCAAGAGACAATGACTGGACATAAACAACACTCAAGACACACACATAAATATTTATCCAAGAAGAGGTAAAAAAACTGCGTTTATTGATTCAGGTGGAAAATTTTCAAGGGTTGCGCTTTTATAAAATGTGGAAGATGCTTTTACAAATGACAAGTTCACAATATATATGAGAAGCAAGGAGGCCCATTTGGCGCTCCTTGTTTTACAAGTGGCTTATCACATCCCTTCATTGGGAAGAGCAAGTCGCTCAAAACATTAATGAATTGCGCTCTTTGTCTGTTCAAAATCTAATTTTTCAAGGTCAATACATGGTTTGTCTACCCATTAAATGTAAAATGGAGAAACCAGTTGCATTACTAGATATTTGCATCCTCTCATGATCAATTTGCAAGAACTATTTCACCTACTAGAGTCACTTCTCAAATCGGTGCTTCCTTTCACCACTTGGACTAACTGCTTGCTCACTTTACGCTTGTCACTTTGTCTTTTCTCCATTTTGTCTCTTGTAGCTCCTTCAGCTCTTGGGGGTAAACATTTTGGTAGGTCACTACATTCTAGGCCCTTGGTTAGCACTCTTTCAGTTTGAAAACAAATAGCCATTTCATTTCATGAAATTTGACATTCACATGGCCGTCATTGGTTAAAAACCAATGGCTGACTTGCTCTATTAAACTTGATGTCCTCCAGGACATCACAGTCCCCATCACAATGCCATCAGGTCCTTATGGCTTTGGGCCTTCTCAATTTCTCCATGGGCATCTTCTCTCTCTATCACCTTCTTGAAGGGAAGGTGGCCCTTCGGCCCTCAAAAGTATCCATTTTCACTTGGTCGAGAGTCCCCCACAAGGGCACTTACCCTTTGGGGTCCTTTGGTGGGTCCTTTTTTTGCCTTGACTTTTCCTGGGCTCCTGCGAACAATTTTCTTGAGTTGTTTGCTTTGTGTATTTCCACAGGCTTTTGTTTATGGACATCTTCTCATAGACAAAAAGTCCACCAAAATTCTCTCTGACCCCAGCTTTTTGATCTGATCTTGGACTGCGCCCGAATTCCTTTCGAATTTTTGTCCAAAGGAAATCCTTCAAGCAAAAAGCCTGAAGGAATTTAAGGTTTAAATAATTTAAACAAATTCAAACTTAAACAAATTTGGGATCTTACCTACTCTTTCTCCTTTGAAGTGTTTGCCCTCCGCTAGGGCATTTTGAACTTGAAGACTCCCCTTTGGCCAAGGGCATACCCTTGAACCAAGCCCGTTGAACCAAAATATGGCTCGATGGTTTGGTTCAACAATTGCACACCAATGCCAAAAGAAATAAAAGTTGATGAACTTGTGCCGATTGAACCTCCTAGTTGAACCAAAATTTGGTTCAACGGTTCAACGGTATGAAGGTTCAACACTGTTGAATTGAGATGTTTGAACAGAGTGATGAAATTTTTGAACCAAAGGTCACTGAACCGCTTGAACCAAGACATGAACCAAACTCATTGAACTTGAAGATGGATGAACCATGTGCTGAAGAACCATGACATGAACCTGTGCAACTTGAAAATGACTAACATTGAATAGCAAGGGAAGAGGGAGACCAATTTTTTTGCCTATGGGCAAAATTGGTCAACAATAACTATCATCAAGTAGCTAGTAGATGACAATCAAAAGACATGGAATAAAGCATTGATTGATGCTCTATGGGTAGACAGAATCACACCAAAGAGAGAAATTGATATGTCTCCTTTTCAAATTCTTTATGGTATCAATGCTGAGATACCAATCACCTTAGAATTGCTAGCCTTGAAATTGGCAAAGGAAATTGAAGATAAGACATATGAAAGCTCTCTTGATAAGAGAATCATGTGCCTGACTAAGCTGGATGAACAGAGACATATGGTGGTGGATTGAATTGCTGCTCATCAAAGTTTGGTAAAGAAACTCTTTGACCAAAAGGCCAAAAATTGTGATTTCCAGATTGGGGATCAAGTCTTGCTATGGGACAAAAGGAGAGAACCAAAGGGGATGAATGGAAAGTTTAACTCTCTTTGGAGAGGCCCATTTATAATTTATTAGCACATTGGTGAAAATAGCTTTCTACTGAAATATAAAGATGGCACACTCTTTTCTTTGCCTCACAATGGGCAACATCTGAAACACTTCAACTCTTGAAGTATTAGATTGTTACATCTATATATATGCATATTTGTATAGTATTTAATTCTATTTTGCTTTGTTTATTTTCATTTTGATGCCTTTCATTTCTAGGTAGCATGACTCCATAGCCTAATGGTACACATGAAGACACTGGAGATTCTAGATTGTACTCCCTTCAATTCTTTTTTACAATTGATAGAAGTTCCCCAACTGGAGCCAGCTATTGTCCCCCAAAAATATCACTCATTTTTAGGACAACATTTGAACTATTTTGGTCCTACAGACAAAAATTGTCTCTTCCCTTCCCAAAATTTGTCCTAGGCATTCAAATTCCTCATTTTTCAATCTTCTCAAGAATCTATGAACTCTACAGAAAAAGAAAATCTATGGACTTTGCAGATGGGTTCAATCAAAAGAATCAATTTCCAACACTTAGTCATTTTTTAGATTGGTTCAGCATCTTGGTTCAATAAAAAATTTCCATCAGTAAGCATCTAAACAAGGATCCAACCATTGAATCATTGAACCTTGAACCATTTTGGTTCAATGGGTTCAATGAGTTTAAAGGTTCAACGTCATTGGAAAGAGTTAAGTGCTTCATCAAGGTTCAAAGTTCAATCGCTTCAAGGTTCAACAGCTTTAAAACACTTATCAAAGAGAAGAAGGCTTAAACCATTAAACCATTAAACCATTGAACCACTTTGGTCCAAAGGCTCAATGGGTTTAAGGTTCAATATGTTCAACAAGGATCAAAAGGACTTAGCCAAATCAAAGGGAATGAACCATTGAACCGTTGAACCAAAGCTTGGTTCAACAGTTGGTTCAATGCTTTAGTTCATTTAGTTAGTTCATCAAATGGTTCAATCAAAGGGATCATCGGCTTGGTTCAAAGTGTGGTTTAAAGTTTGGTTCAATGGTTGGTTCAAAGGAGCAGTTCAATGCAAAAGTTCAAGAGAGCCTCCCGAAGGACAAATGCCCTTGCAGAGGGCACTTGGTTGATAAAAGCACCCTTCAGAAGGGTCATTTTCAAATAAGTCACAAAGGTAAGTTCTTTCAAAAATTTTGTTTAAGGTAGCTGAAAGACAAAAGGAATTCCTTCAGGAAAAAGTCTGAAGGAATTTAGGAAAGAAGCTACAGGAGGAAAGCCTGAAGGAATTTCCAAAGACAAAAGATGAAGTGATTAAAACAATTCTATGGACTTTTGTTCATGGGAAAATGTCTGTGGACTTTTTATCTATAGGAAATAGCCATGAGAAAAAATACTGTGAAGAAATCCAAAGAAAAGGCCACCGAAGGACCCTAAAGGGTAGGTACCCTTGCGGGGGACTCTCAGCTGTCAACTTAAAGGACACTCCCCCAAAGTTGAAAGGTCACCTTCCCTTTGGGAAGATGCAAAACAAATAGACCAAGACAAAATCCTGACAAATTCATGCGGATGTTGCCAAGTGTCATCTTTTAAGCCTCATTTCACTTTGTTTCTAAGAGTTATGGAAGCTACCATGTGTCCTTTGTAAGTTAAGTGGAACACGTCAAGTGGCATCGTCCACATGAATCTAAATGAATCTTGCATAATTCTATAGTGTTTCTAAAATGTGATAGAAGCTACCATGTGTCATCTTCTATAAGACATTAAAAAGGCATCCAAAGCTTCTACAAGTTCAATGGATGCCACCACGTGTCCCTCAGAAAGTCACAGCCAAAAGTGCCACGTTTCCTCACCTGTTTCAAAGTGGATGTTTTCACGTGTCATCCATTGAGACACAGTATCAAAGCAACAGAACCTGCCATGTGTCTCTCATCAAATGTAGTGGAAGCCACCATGTGTCATACTCTATGAGAAAATAATATAAGTCTCGAAGACTTTTCAAAGGTAGCTAAAAGTTCAGTAGAAGCTACCACGTGTCATCCTTCACAGGATTCTCAAGAGGCAAGTGAAAGCTACCACCTTTTCCATTGTAACTCCATGGAGAGCGACAAGTGTTTACACCTATGATTTTGAGTTTCTAATAGGTTTCAAAGCCTCTATAAATAAATGTTTTCTCAGAGTCCCATGGAAGTTGCCACGTGTCTTCACCTGTTTAGCAATGGAATGTGCCATGCATCAATTACTAAAGACCAGCAAAAAGTGACTAAGGAATAGAGCATCAAATTGAATCTAGGACCCAATTAAAATAACCAAAAAAGGAGGAATTATGAAGAAGGATCAGATTTCTAGGTGGACATTGAAAGATGTAAACATTCAATGGTGTGACCCATTTCTCTGCTTTGAGAAAAGCAAATGGGTAAATGCCCCTAAATTCTAGCATGTCATCTTAACATAATTCAATGCAACATGATGTGTTACTATTCCCAAGTCCTTCTTGAAGAGGCTATATAAGGGAATCTCTTTTATTGTAAATAGAGATCTCTCTCTGATAATAAAAAATGAAACTCTGCCTAAATTGAAAGGCATTACTGAGACTTTGAGCTCAAATTGTTGATCATATTTTGTTATTGGAATAAGAAAGCAAGTGACTTTTTAGAATTTGTGTCATGATATATTTGTTGTTGGGGAAACTATTCTTATGTGTTTTTCCTTAATATATTTTCTATTCCTTTAATTCAATAAGCAGAATTAGTGAAAGTAGTCAGGAAGGTGTCCTGAAACTGGCTATGGAGAGACTTTGTGCTACCACAATTGTCTTTAGTTTGTCTTTTTTTTTTTTTTTTTTCTATGTAAGGGATATTGGGATGAATTTTTGCCCTCATTATCCTTCATATTTCACTCTTTGGTAGTTGAGGTGGAGACTTTGTGCTACATTTCATCCTACTGTGTTATTGCACCCTGTTACAGTTACTTGTCACTACCCGAAAGGTTCTTGTTGTCTGCTGAACAACACTTTTGAAAGAAGAGGAGTGCCTTCTATCATTTCATTTGGATTTATCCTTTGATTGGTTAACATCATCTTTGAAAAAGAGAGATGGATGGTGCTATCCTACCCCTGAGTGTTATTTTCAGCTTATTTATAATATATATATATATATATATATATATATATATATATATATATATATATATATATATATATAGCCCCTTCATACTTACAGGGAACCTCCCCTTGATGAGAGGAGAGATTTGTCCCCTTTTGATGTAGTAAACCTGCATATCTAGCTAACCAATCTTCCTACTTTGGCTGATCAGACCTATTTTGTTTATCAGTACACTGATCGACAAAATATTCAACCAACATATTTAATGGGTTCAAATCTTCCATAATATGCTAAACTCAAAGTCAACTTAGAGTCACTAAGCTATAATTGAGAACTGGTTATCTAATTGCCTCCCATGTAAATCTAGAGGTCATGTTAACCATGCTACCAAAATCAAAGACAACCTTTAGAATTTCATATCATATAACTTCAATGTCAATTCATGTATCTATATCCCATGGCTTCTTTATTTTTACATACCAAATAAGTTTTTCTATCTTTTATTTCCCTCACTATGCACACTCTAGTAAATTATGTAGCAAATTTGTAATGTTCTAAAAAATGTCTTCAATACATATTATACTTAGTATCTTTAGTAAATCTGTAAGCATAACAACAACTCCATCTTGGTGCATAATGCACACAATCTGACCATATATTTGGGCATCTATTACTATAACATCTACTTTAGTAGTGTCTTGATGTTGAATATTCTTTAACATTTATGTAACTTCATACATTAGCCCCTTTTCTATAGCTAGGTCCAGGTATTTATCCTATTTTAATTTCTAGATTCCCTGGTCTTGAGGCATTTTGAGAGGCATTTTTAGAGGAGGCAATCCTCTCTATGTGCTAGTGTAGTTTAATGGTTTTTAAAAATTCATGCCCCTTAGGCAACACATTCACCATGTTAACATTTTTGATGGACTTTTATTTTATTTTATTTTCTAAAATAAGATAGTCTTCTATCTCGTGCTTCTCATATACCCTACAGTATCTGCAATACGACTATCTTTGGGGATTCAAAGGATAATTACACTGCATATAGTTATAAAATTTTTAAGTAAGTATTGATAATTATTTCTTATACCACCATGATACCATCCTATATATTCAACATTATATCCTCCTCTATTTAATTGATAACCTCCTCTATAACCTCCTTGTTACGATGTTGTATTCCAATTCTAATGCTACTAGGTATCACCTCCAATCCCAAATTATTATTTCACAATTGGTAGAGTCCAACTAGTTTATTGATGTTGCATCATTATTAAATTACAAGGGGTTGAGTAATGGTATTGTGGTGATGGTGGTGTCCAACCCAGTGAAGGAGGGGTCCATATGACCCAACCTTGAGGTTGGTACTAAGGTGAACTGGGAATCCATTATAGACCTCCTTGGTTCACATAACCCTTATCAACCTCTGGGCCTCAAATCATCTACTTTATCAAGGACACTTGATGCATAGAGATGACTAATACATTCTTTGAGCTCCTGCAAATCCCTATAATTCTTTTCATCATGATTGTGAAATTTACAAAAATTACAATATAAACTCTATGGGATTTTGACATACTATTGTAAGAGATGGCATTGCATTATTTCATTCCCTACTACTCTACAAATTTCATAGAACTCTATCTTGATCTTAGGAAAATAATTCCTATGATGTCGTTCTTTCCCACACTCCATACACCATAGACTTATCTTAGGTTTATTTGCTTCATGATATTATTCCATCCTCTATACAAGATTGTAATGTATTTTCAATCCTAGGACCCACTATGGGAGCTTCCCCTTAATGTTTAATTTTATCAACCTAGAGAGAAGTAACTCTAACATCTACCTTAGTAGCATATTGAATCTTCACTATAACAACCCTGATCCTAGAATGAATTACTTTGACAAATCATGTAGATTTATCTTTATCTTCTAAGGAAAACTCCACCTTATTCATAATATCTGAGAACCTACAATCCTAATCATAGATTGATTCTCCTAACTTCTACCTAATCTCTTTTAGGTCTTGAATAGTATGACTTGTACATCTATTTATTTTAAATTATGCAGTAAGCCATTACTTAACCTATTGTATATTTTCCCAAGTGATATCTCTATGGTATATAAACTCAAGTGCTATCCCATTTAGTGCCCCAATTAATTCACACTTATTTATAGCATCATCAATAATACCCTTAGCTTGCCATTTCATCTCACATGTTAGTAAGTACTACTCAAGATCCATAGACCGATCATACATTTCCATGTTTATAAATTATATTAAAGCACCCATATTATAAAATGGTGTCAAGGGGATTTGTTACATAGCTATTATAGTGGGAGGATATCTTCTATGTGACCCTACCTATGCACTAAGAAGATTTACTTGCACACTAGGAGAGTTAGTCTACACACTCTACTTTTTTATATTTATTACTTTTCTCTATTTGGTTTCAATGAAACCTATGACCTTATAATCCTTATGAATTGAGGATATTTCAATTTTAGTACCCCATTAATGCATTTAATCTAAAAATATTTCTTCCCAACTACTTTTTGGTTATCTTTTTCGGTTCATATTATCAACATTCTTCTTTGTACCATATCATTCTACCATTCCACCATTCCATTATACCATAAATTTTCTATAGACAAATTTATTTTGACCCTACCTACCTAGCATTTTTGACCTTGGTTCATCCATTGGTTCCAATTTTAGCATGAAGAATCAAATCAGTTTCAATAGTTGTTTCAAGAATTCCAGATAGAGGCCATATTTTGGAGTAGTATGACAGAATTTTGGTAGTTGCATCCTTCATTATTTTTTTAATTTTATACCATTATTTGTTTATGTAGACAAATTTTTTATCAAAATATAACAAATTGGGATTTGGGGATATATACTCTTCTAGTGATTACTTTTTTCCTGTGACTTCTTCTCTTTCCATGCTTGAACTTGTGATTACTTTATGACTTTATCCTTCTTCTTTGATTAATACTTCATGTCATTTTTTTGGTAATACCCATTCATTTAGCTGTATACTACATCTATCATCTAACTGATCTACCTATACATTATTCTCATCTTCATCTTTGAACATTTCTTCTTCCTCTCGCTCTTCATTACTTCTTTCTTTATGTCAACATTCATCTTCTTATTTTATTTCATCTTTCTTCATCCTTCATTATCCATCATTTCTTCTTTTTCATCACTTATTATTATTCATTATTCATCTATTTTATTGTTACTCTTAACTCTACTCATAGTTACATGGGTATTTTTCTATTTACCCCATCTATTCTATTGTCATAGCTCACATTTTGAATCTAGACTCTTTTTTTGACTCTTCTTCCGTCATGTCTCCATTCTATATTTAGGCCTGAGACTTATCTACTCATATAATCATCATTCACTATCATGTCACACACCCCCCTATATACATGAAATGACTTCTCCATATTAGTTGTAGATATATTTTTTTTCACTAGGATAGGTAGTCACTAAATTTCTTTTCCCTCAAATTAATATGATGAAAAAAGTCCTTCATAACTTCAAAATCTATGTATGGTCATGATAAAAACTTATTTATATATCCATTTACTATATTATTAATCCAATTATCTATTTTTCTTATCTAATTGGTTTCCAATCTCTACAACTAGTCTATGTTTTCTTCAGTCCATATTATAGTTTCTTCCATCCTTGGTTTAAAACAATAATATTCCAACCATGCTAACTAGTTATCTAGCAATTCAAGCAACTCACACTAGAAGATATCATAAATTTCTACATAAATATGCTCTTAAATGATTTTATGAACTGTAAGACTAGTCATTTTTATTCTTCTAAAAAATTACATATCCTTTGGTCTAACAATATCTCAATATCTCTCTGTCCTGGTAACCATCTTAGCATAATTTTCTCCAAAGAGAATTTCCATGCTCACCACATCATTGTTATCAGAGGTTCCTAAAACATCAAAACATGCTAAGGATGAGGATAACTATGAGATACTTCATGTGCATAGAATAGTTTATTATAAAAATATAGGAATTTGGATGATAGAAACATAAGATGCATTAATTATGCTCTGTTATTGAGCCAATTAAGTACAACTAGTATTGTATAAACTAAAATACTGCATTCAAAATAGTTTAGAGAGAAAGTAACCAATAAACTACACATGAAGACACATGAAAGGAACATAATAAGAAATCATATAGGTAACCATAATAATATAATATTTATTGATCACTTCTAAAAGTGGAACCCTCTTCTTCTTAAAAACAAAAGTATATATAGACATTTCTAGTCTATGACTATTCATCTTCTTCTCGCACTTAGCACCAAAAGTGGAGTCTCTTTATATTATATCTTATTAAAAATCATGCAGATAATAAAAAAATAGGCTATACAATGAAAAAATGAGTTCATAATTCATAAATATCAAACAAATATCTTACGTAACTTTACAATCCACGTTCTTCTACTAACATAAAAAATGAGTGTATTGCAAAGGCAATGTTATAAAAAAATCAAGAACAAAAGTTGTAAAATCAAAATCAAGAGACACATAAGAAATCCAAAGTTTCAAATGTGGTTTTAAAGGTGGAAATTATTTCTCCTCATATCGAGAGCCTTTCACTATCACTTCTCATTTAGATGGATTTTTTTAAAGATGTTAAGGTTATAAACTATCAAGAAATTAATTTTTTTTCTATGTCATTTCTTATATATCTTAGAAATAATCATTAAAAATTGTATCATACTAGTACATCTATAAAATGTAAGGGATAAATTAAGTTAAGAGTTTAATTTTCTTCAAAATAGTATTATCTTACTTTTCATTTTATTTTAACTACAAGTGCATACAATGTTGTGCTTGGAGGATCATGTTAAAAATCAATAGGAGTAATAACTGATAAAAATAAAGGTTGTATATTATTTTATCATAAAGTCAAATTTAAAACCTTTTCAAAATAAGGAAAATATTTAGAGCATAAGCAATAAAACATATCTTAATCTAGTATACAAATCAATAAAAGTAATAGTATATCAATAGAGGCACATGACACAATACACATTTCAAATGAGAAATCAAAAAGGTCAATAACACAATATGGGGAATTTGGTTTTAAATATATAGATATGAAATAAGATAAGAGTGGAATTATATAACTTAAAAATTGAAATGATGATAATTTTAATACTATAGATTGGTATGATATTGATGATATTGATTATATAGAATATGTATATGGCAATGATATAGATCCTATACAATGGAATGATAATTTTAATTTACAAAAGTTCACCATTCCTTTATTTGATAAAGGATATATTGATGGTAAGGATCTTAAATTATTCATATGCTATTATCCTTCTTTCTCTTTCTCAATTCATATATGTAAAATACAAAACTATAAATTTTTTTAGAAAAAAATAAAATATGGACCTACACATGTTTATGTTTAATTCATTTACATTAGTTATTTTTTGCACATTATTCAATACTTATATATATATATATATATAATTTTCATATCATATATTCTTCCCATGTGTACATGATTGAATACATATCATAAAGGTTTCCATCGCCAAACCCAGTTACAAGTTAATTCTATATCATAGACACATAAACTAGATTCAAATAGTAGTGCCTTATTTTCATAGTAGCACACCCTAATGTTATACCAATGAGTTAAATCTATTTTTTATCATATCCAAACCAAACATATGTATTTTGTATATTGTTTATACTTTATAAATATCACTAAGGGCATATCCTACACAAGTTTTATCCTTATTTGGACATCTCTTGTTATTCATATCTTATTTTTTTATATGGAATATAATCTATTGATATTAATTACTCATTAACACATTGATATCATATTGGTTACCTATGTTACTAAATATATTAGTGTTACAAATTGATTATGTGGATCAATTACATTTATTCATGCACATTTTTCATGTTTGATTTCTTGTTTCATGTCTTGTATGTATTCTCTATTTGTAGTGAGGACATTTTAATATGTACTTACATGTGGATCTTATCCTTCATTATATGTTTATATGCATATGAATGACATTTAAAAATGTCCTTTATATGTGCCCCCTTATCCTTATATTTGTTTTTGTGTGATTTGAGTGTAATATTTTTGTATATGTGTCATGGACATGATGCTTGTTTTATCGGTTTTGCTTCCATGATGGATATCATTCATCTTCCTACTTTTAGATTTCATGATAGATATCATGAATCTATGCAAAATTAATTCTAATAATATTTTATTACTCAATTTTGATCACTTATTTATGTGCCTAATTGTTACATCTATATTAAAATTCCCACTATGTATGCTTATTCTTACATGAATTTCACATTACTATTATGCTTATTTTATCTATATGATGATGACATGATCCTCCATGTTATCATTAATCCTTAGGTTTCCATATTTTGCATAAAATTTTCACATAAATTTTTATTTTGAATTAAGTTACTACATAGGCTCAAAAACTCACCTTAAAATAGGGGACATATATATGGGTTTATTTTAGATACTAGGTACCTAAATATAGTGCACAAACATACTTTTACAAGTCTCACATAATGGATCATATAACACACTCGAAAAGCACTTAAAAAGTTAGTTTGGATAAGAGAACCCTAGTGGTTGTTCGAATAGGGTAGTACTATCCTATAACATATAACATAGTCATTTATATTATTTATCATAGTTTTAGGTAGTTCATAATATTTTACATGTTAAAGTTTCAATTTTTAGAAAATACTCAGATCTTATCTCATATTTTATCAGTTTGGGGGCATCATGTATGACATGTGTTCTAGATTAACACAATTTTTTATTAGAATTTTGATCTTTATTACTCATTATTATAATCCATATACACTAAATATTAGATTGGGGGCATGTGAACAACATATGGATTCCTCGTTACTTAGTTTTGCACTAGTTCCATAGATGGAATGCCAATCCATATCATTCATGGTATATACACTAAACCCAAATTATACTAAAACTTTTGCACCAATTTTATTCTCTTTTTTACAATAAATGAGCCTTATTTAATATGTAGTGTTTGGTTCACCTTTTTACACCAATTTTGCACCTAAAAATTCTATTGAATTCATATAGATTTGTAAACTAATTCACCACTTTGGGTATGTAATGAATGAGTCAAGCATACCTTAAATTCTTAAGCACAATATCCTAATCAATGAGTATTTGGTTAGGCATAGTTCAATCCAATATTTTCAGTACAATTTTTTTTTTTAAAGGTCTAACCCTATAAAGTCACCAAATGTTCACCCAAAAAAATAATAGTTCATGCACCCAATTAGGTGTATTCATTCCTTGTTATTAGATATATAATTTTATTATCTTTGACTTTTGATTTTCATCTTAGGTAAAGACTAATTTTATACATGTTTCATTGCAAGTTTATTTGAAGCATAGTTCAATGTTGTGGCTTACATTCAAGATTGCATTTAAAAAATATGTTCAGGTATTTACTTTTCATTTTAATAAAGTATTTTCACTTTGTTTCATTACTATAATAAAAGGGTGGAAAATTTAGACATGTATATTAACATTTAATATAAAATAATGCACTTTTAACCACTCTTTTGACACACTTAGATCATAACCTATTATATGGCATTTTGACCACTTTCCTTTACCTTTTATGAAGATAACCCATTAATATAAGAAAATATATGACCTAGAATGTCTCTATCTAGATTAGTTAGTAGCTTAAGATCATTATCAAACTAAACCATACCTCCAGCTTAGTAGCTCATGACCTTAGGATAATAACACACCCCACTATTATTAGCCTATTCTAGTAGTGTTCTCCTACTAATCAATGACTATTTTAAAAAATTCAATGTTTTATGAGGGTCAGACCACAAGTTTAACAAGCACAATCTGAATTAAATATAAAAATACCACTTTAAAATCACATTTCAAATCATTTTTCACACAAGAGGCTTACCCATAGAAAATATCCAAAATTATTATTGTAGAATGAGATAAAATTCCCCATTTCTCCCAATTATGATTACATACAACCCTTGTATCCCTGAGCTAACATTTTAATACACCTTCAAGGTCAAAAGACACAGTTTAATGACTTAATCACACCAAAATTTCACCAACATCTATAATTTTTTACCAGTTTTACACACATCACTATAGTATGGGAGAACTATATGGAGTTTGATCCATCTTCAAAGTATTGGTATGTAAGGAATGCTCAACATAGGGGGTGTTGAGGTCAAACAAAACTTCAACCACTAACCCATTTTTCTCCATGGTTAAATTTTGTCTTCTTGTGTATTGAGATAGGTTTTCAAGCAAATAAAGAATTATGAAATGTCTCCACATTAGATCAAGTGTTCCTACATAGTCCACATAACACATGGGTGAAGGTGAAGATAATCCAATTTTTTTAGATCTCTAATACCTATTAGAGATAACAAATCTATTGGAAAATAGTATGCCCCACTACTATTAAATTCCCTTATTATTGTTTAGGAACCTTGTCAACTCCTATTTCAAGTCTGCACTCAGGAAACACAGTCTTCTTGTTAGTCCTAGATCTAGAAATAACTGACATCTCAGTTTTATAGATAAGTTTATATTTCTCTTTTGTAATTTCCAAATTTAGTATTTTTTTAGATTTATCAAGTTCCAAATTATTTTTTTATCATTTATTGCATATTTATAGTATTCTAACCTTTTTATAGTATTTTGTCATGTTTAGGTCACTATTTCCCTAGTTTTCCATAAATTTGATAAAACACTTTGTGTGGAAAGATCTAAAATCCATATGATTGTTTAAGATTTGATAAATTGTCTTACATTGTGAGAGATCTTTGAATTATATTGTTGAAATCTTCTTTACATTTTACCATGATTTCCATTATTTATGTGGGATTCACAATACCATTTTTCACTACACAACAAGCTATTAAGACCTATTTTGATAATGATTAGGATTTGAAATCCACTTTAACTTTATATTTAAAATCATAAAAACCTATAAATGAAACCCAATTTAGGATTTTGAAATACATTCAATAATGTATACTGAGTTTTAAAAAATTGAGATATCAACTTATAAGATTTAGACGCCAATTTTACATTATTATAAATGTCATCAAACTCTAGTTTTCTTGAAAAGGATTGTGAACACTAATGACAATTGTTGGAAATTTTGTTGAACTTGATAACCACCTTAGATGTTGAATATGATTTGATATGTCAAAATACATTGAAAACTTAACCATTCAAACCCTTTCCATGCTTTAACATTGAAAACTAAGTTTTAAAAACTTGAGGTGAGTTTTAAAATACAATTCAACATTGTTTGATAAATTCTTAAAGTATATTATTGACTTACCAATTTTTAAAAGGTACTTAAACATTATTTCATGTGTTATTGAATGCTAAATTTGTTGACAAGGCTTAAGAAATATAGTTATAGCTAGGTTGAGAATTTAAACTACCATAGATGTAAATGGGATTTGGTTACAAAATAACATTGTAAAATAAGCCATGGAAACTTGGGGCAAGCTTTATAAAACTATTTAACCTTGTAAATGAACCATTAAACTCAAAATCAGGTTTTAAATGTTATATTAACATTGAAAGATGTTTTAAAGAAACTTGAGCTATTAAAATATTGACCTTGGTGAGCTTTTGAAAATGATTCAAATTTTTATGATAGGTCATTTCAATTCATTTTAGTGAAGACTAGAGTTTGAAAACTGCTTTTACATAGTAAAACGATATTTGAAAATCTAAATACCACTTAAAAATTTTATTGTCTTTATTTTTTTAACTCCTTAAAATATTTATAACCTAGTTATGCCATTTTACACTTGGAAAAAGCATTTCAAAATTGCATATAATTATTTAGCTTGAGAAATATATAATACATTGTATGTTATGGAGCCTACAACTGAATTGAGCTTATGAATGCTGATTTAATTTGTGTAAAACCACTTAAAATTTATACAATTTATATTAAATTAAAAAATATAACTAGAAATGAATAAAATATTTGAAGATTATCTATAAGCCAACTAATATTGATATGTTTATGACTTAGAATATTTTACTTAATGAAACAATAAAAAGACCTGACTAGTTCACAAGGAAACTTAAGTTGGAAAGATTGGGTAAGATAATGAAAAAAATGATTTTTTTTAAATTTTATTTTTAGTGATAAAATCTATGTATTCTATTTCAAATATAGTTAATTTAATTTATTTTCCATTTTTATATCTATCTAGACATGACACTTGTATACCTCACATTCAATAAATTACATGCATACTTCAAAGACAATTACATTGCATTTATATGATAACATACTTTACACATTTGACATGATAATACATGATTTTATATTTATCACATGATATAGTTAATTTTTGTTTCTAGATGAGTGACTTGTAGGCTACATCCCTAATCTTAGAAAGGGGGCATTAAAGTGGGTTTGTCTTAGTGATTCAAGCATCCATGAATTAAAAAATATATTCTAAAATAGAATAAAATTTTTAAATTAAAAATATAGTTTTTTCAAAGATTCAAATAAATAAAAATATCATATTATATAATATATAATAGGATTTAAAATATTCAAAGAAATTTGTAGATCAGATTATATAGCAGTGTACATGTTTTCAAATATTTAAAATGATTTAAAAATTAAACACATGGAAAATATTGGCACATTGGTTGAAATTATGGGGGCATATGACATGAATATGGAATAAATTTTCAAAGACTCAAAGTACATAATCATAAATACTTGAATGCATATGAAAAATAGTCACACAATCAAAGTTATAGGTTGAAAATACAATTGCAATTGATCATATAAATTCATGATGTTCTATATCACTGACACAAATTTTGAGGCATGATTCCTATTCATGCACATTTTTAAAGTAAAAAATTTACAATATCAAATTTCAAAAGGCATGATACTTTTTCATTCTCATTTTAAAAGTTAAAAGTTATACTTTCAAGGGAAAAATGTTAATTTTAATTCAAATCTATTAGTAACATTATCAAGATGGGTGAAAGAATATTTTACATTATATTTTGATCATACAAATAGAATATAGAGTTGTATATAGTGGTGTGATTTGATCTATTATGGGTAATGTATGTTTGAGTCTAGTGACACTCAATGGACTTGGCATTGTTTCTCAAAAACCCATTGGGTGGTTATATATTCTATTATGTGAGGTGTACATTCAATTCTAGTTACACTCCATGGCTTTGACATCATTTTTAGTGAACCCATCATGGTTCCACCTTTTTGGATTAACACATTGGTTACTAATAATTCATGATATTTAGAATACATACCTTTTTAATTCAAGGGATTTATTAGTTATTCATAATTGGGAATTGATCACTCTCAATTCACCATTAGGTCAAATTCTCAAAGTGATTCAATAATGGGGAAAACTTTTCCATCAACTTATACAGGTTACATGGTAATTTGGTTTCATCTCTATATATGTGTAATCCTTCCTTTATCTCCTCTCAATTTTTAAATTCTCAAATTTAAGATTTTTCAAATTTAAAATTTTTCAAATTTAAAATATGGAAAAATGATTACTTACTGTGTTGTTGTAGGGTTTTATGAGTTTGAGTGACTTGCATAATTGGAGTATCCTCTCAAATATAAAATTGTTATACACACTCAATTTTAATTATTTATAATATACTCTATAAATTCCATTACTAAAATGGGAGGGGGGGGATTTTGATGCCTAAATCTAGTCATAAGTACTTGATAATGTTGATTCTTGACACATCCTAAACCACATGACTTGTGCTAAAATATATGACCCATATTTGCCATTACTTCAATCCATTTATTTATATGTGGGCTTGGAAATTTAGTCTCCATCATTAATACATAAATATTTCCAATTCAAATGATGAAATTACTTCATACCACCCTCAAACTGTCTCTATCTCAAGATAAATATCCATAATTTTTTGGA
This sequence comes from Torreya grandis, assembly GCA_037957365.1. Taxonomy (NCBI): domain Eukaryota; kingdom Viridiplantae; phylum Streptophyta; class Pinopsida; order Cupressales; family Taxaceae; genus Torreya; species Torreya grandis. The sequence goes on along the minus strand of JARHVA010002932.1, from coordinate 1,581,424 downwards.
GCAAGTCCACACTAGGTGGACAAGATCATTTTTGTGGGCTTATCCACTTAGAGTGGCATCATCCTATGCCAAATAATTTAAAAATAAAACACATGTAAAATATTATCACATTGGTAGAAATTATGGGGGCATATTACATGAATATGCCCTCACATTTCAAAGACTCAAAGTACATAATAATAAATAATTGAATGCATATGAAAAATAATCACAATAGAAAAGTTATAGGTTGAAAATACAATTACAATTTATCATATAAAATCATGACATTCTATATTACTAACACATATTCTGAGGCATGATTCTTGTTCATGCACATTTTCAAAGTTAAAAATTTACAATATCAAAGTTCAAAAGGCATGATAATTTTACATTCATATTTTCAAAGTTAAAAGTTATAGTTTCAAGGGAAATTTTTTCATTTTAATTCAAATCTATTAGTAACACTGTCATGTTGGGTAAAATAATATTTGTCAATATATTTTGACCATACAAATAGAATCTAGATTTGTCTATAGTGGTGTGATTTGATCTATTATTGGTAATGTATGTTTGAGTCTAGTGACACTCAATGGCCTTGGAATTAATTCTATAAAACCCATTAGGTGGTTAAATATTCTATTATGGGAGGTGTACATTTATGTCTAGTTACACTCCATGGATTTGACATCACTTTTAGTGAACCCATCATGGTTCCACCTTTTTAGATTAACATATTGGTTACTAATCATTCATGAGAGTTGGAATATGTACCTTTTCAATTTAAGGGATTTATTAGTTATTCATAATTAGTAATTGATCACTCTCAATTCACCATTAGGTCAAATTCTCAAAGTGATTCAATAAATGGGAATAATTATCCATCAACTTGTATAGGTTACCTTTTAATTTGGTTTCATCTCTATATAGGTATCATCCTTCCTTTCTCTCCTCTCATTTTTTCAATTTTCAAAGTTGAGATTTTTTAAATTTAAAATATGGAAAAATGATTACTTTATGTTTTAATATAGGATTCTATAAATTTGAGTACCTTGTATAATTTGAGTATCCTCTCAAAGACAAATTTGTTATACACACTCATATTTAGTTATTTATAATTTACTATAGAAATTAAATTACTAAAATAGGGGGGGTGTTTGATACCTAAATCTAGTCATAATTACTTGACAATGTTGACTCTTGACACATCCTAAACCACATTAATTGTGCCCAAATATATGACCCTTATTTTCCATTCCTTTAATCCATTTATGTATATGTGGGCTTGGAAATCTATTTTCCATCTTTACTACTTAGATATTTCTAATTCAAATGATGAAATTACTTCATATCACCCTCAGACTATCTCTAACTCAAGATAAATATCCCTAATGTTTTGGAACAAGTCCACACTAGGTGGATAAGATCATTGTTATGGGCTTATCCACCTAGAGTGGCCTCATCCTATGCCAAATAATGACTATTTTATAAAATTTAAAACATTATTTTGGGTCTTCCCACATGTTTCATAAGGTCAACCAAAGGATATTATCAAAATTATTTCATATAAATACACATAAAATATCATTTGTTATCCCTACTTGGATTTTAGATTACACATTGATAAAATATAACCTATTTTTTTCCAAATTCAAGATCATTCATAATGAACAACTATCAACCAAGTATAAACATATCAAATCAAGTCAAAATTTATCATTGCTAGGTATTAGATCCATATTTATAGATACATACATATAGTCAAGGATAAAAATTGTGCAATCACTATAGGTGGAAGAAGTACATGGGCTTGATTTACATCTTTGGAGTATTGGATATGTAGACTATGATAAATCATCAAGGGGTGATTAGGTTTAACGTATCCCATTACACTTCCCTTTGTTTTTTTAAAAAGTTTCAAGATTTAAAGGTGCCCTTAGTGTTTAAAATACAAAATAAGAAAAACAATTATATTTATGTGGCAAAAAATGAATTGTGACATCTCAACATACTCAATACACTCAAGCATATAAGTTACAATTATTAGATTTTCATCATAGTCATAATAGACAAGTTTGAAACAAAGGATACAACTGACCCATTGAATTATTTGCCTTGGTTAGACCTATCCAGAAACATTCTCATATTTTGTTCCTGATCCTACCATATCACAACTCTATTTTCTCTATTTTCACTATAATATTTCAATCATAGTCAACTGGGACAAGTTTGTAGTCAAACTACATTATCTAGATATTAAGTTTTACACCTTTGTCAGACTTGGATAGATGCAGTAAAAAAATCTATTCTTGATTTTGAGCCATCATTATTTTATTTTATGTTTATTTTCACTGTCAAGTATAAAATCCAGTCAATTAGCAACAATATCTAAATTAAGTTATTTTCTTCCTAGTGTTTTCAAAAAATAACATAATTCCATATTTATACATTTTAAAAATTAGAATTGTTAATTATTGTACATCTTTAGCATTTTGATATCTATCAAATTTTACATTTATTATTAGAACATATTTGAAGAAAAATAAAAATAGGGTAAACACAATTGAAAACTAGAAAAGGTAAGTATATTATTGTTGGTGTTATTTATTGTTTTTAGGATGTGCCAATTGGTAATTGCATTTCAATTAATTTTGATTTACATTTATATTTTATGCTTAAATGTCATATATTATGATTTGAATAGATATATCAAGCTTTATACCTATTAAACCAATATTCATTCATTAAATAAAAATAAGGTAAAACATTTTGGTGAATATGTATATTTTCAAGAATTTAATTTACTAATTTTTATCCTAAGGTTTCAGATTTTTATTGATTTTCTTTGTATAAATATCTTTTTTTCCTAAATTGGTTTGCAATTTGATTTTTTTCTCTTTTTAATGCTTTTTAGAAATTGTGTTTTGGTAGTTATATAACTCATAAGATATATCATTTTGGGTAAAGCGGTATTCAATTTTATTTGAGTCATGGTGTGAAGGGTACTTATCCAATATTGAATCCATTATAAAACATAATATATGGATTTTAGTTTCCACATACCTCATGGTATGTTAGAAACACATAGGCTTTTTTGTTTTTTAACCATTGGAATCCTTTTCACCTTTTGGTTTTGTAGTGTATCACCAGTAAGTGGATATCCCTAGGGAATTACTCTCAATGCACCACTAACATGTGATAATACAACTATGGGATGATGGAATCCTACATAGTTAGTTCCCCTTTGGGCCTTGTTTAATATTTACACATGTGATCAATATATCTAAGATACTACAAGTAAAACATACCTATCCTAGTCACACCTACTAGTATCATTTATTCCTTAGTATGATCAATTATATATTAGTAGTAGGCTTGGTGTTTGTTTCATTTGATTTATTTTGTCTTAAGTTTTTTACAATGGATAATGAAAAGGATAAAATGAATAATGCAAAATCTCAAGGGTTCCTTAACTCACATTTTTTCAATATTAAATCATGCCATGATGTCCCTAAGATAAAAAACCATTAAATATATTTTAAAAAAATTAAGTAATAATAGGAAACAAGAACAAGAGTACATTTTTAATCCTATAATGTATACTACATACCCTATTGATGGACTTTTTATGACTGTTAAGACTGATAAAGATAATATAGATAAGTCATAAGAAATTAATGATAAATTATTTAATGAATCTTAATTCCAGTCTACAAAAAAAATATGCATTAATATACATTATAATATACAAACACAATAAATTGGCTCAAGCTTTTACTTTCCCTCTAGGTGTTCTAATTTATACTATTACTTATATTCCTATACAAATAACTCAAGTTACATTTATGATATCATCCCTAGGTATGGTGGCATCATAAGGTTTATTAAATATTAATATTCCCATTTCTACATAGGAATCATACACACCTCATTTGATTACTATGCATGGTCCTTAAATAACCTTTCCTAATGCACACTCTCTTGAGAATATTATTGTAAAATTGCATGCTCAAGTGTTACAATTAGAGAAATGTGTCTCTAGAGATAGTCATTCAATGGATTCCCATAATTTTATTCATCATTATTTGGAATCTAAGATAAACTATTTCTCATTACCAATAGGCTTTTTATCTCCTAAGCTACCACTCTACAAAGGAAAAGGTGATCCCAAAAACATCTTAGATCATTAAATTTAGCATGCCTAGATTGTGCTTACAATGGAAAAATTATGAATCAATCTATTTACATGAAGCCACAAAGAGTATGATTTTATATGATTCTATTATCTTCTACTCAAAAATTTTAAAGGATTTTACCCTTTGTTAGATCAATTTATATCACACTTCTCTATCAACATTGATGAAAAACTATTTTATGAACAAATTTCCAAACTCAAGTGAGGGTCCAATGAGCCAATTAGTGAATATATTATTTGATACAAAACTATGCTAGATAAGATGACCAAATCTATGGGAGATAATGCATTGCAATATATCTTCACACAAAGTTTACTAAGACCACTCTATGAGTCTATCCTATTTAATAAATTCAAAATTTTTGATGAATTATTCCATACAATCAAAGAACAAAATTTCAAGCTAATAAATTTAAATAAACTCAAGTATGCACTAAAATATCCATCTACTTCAAATACTAAATTTTAAATCAAACCAAGCTGCAAGATTGATTCTAATGATATCAAGAATAAAGTAAAAATAACAACCAATACAATATCATATCCAATGAATAAAATTTAGTTAAAAGATTCACTTATTAGAGAGTTGTCAATTATGTAATGGTGATGTCATAGAGGTTTCATGGTGATTGGATGAAGTGATTTGATAGTTTAAGTGACAATGACAAAGTGTGTAATTTGCTTGTCCTAGTATGCTTAAAGGAGACTAAGTTGATCTTCAGTTTTGGCACAGTTAGAAATGTTTTGGGATGAGTATGGTGATTTTAAAATGTGTAAGGGGTCCTATTAGAATTAAATAACGATTTTAGTTATTGTGTTCATGAGTGTATTTCATCTGGTTGATCATTATTTTCATCTAGACATTTTGGGTCTAGTGGCAAAAAATTTGAGTAGGCAATTTGTTGATGTCATAATTACCACATGGGGATGGGTCAGTGGGAATTGGTAATATGGTTATCATAAAATTAGTCCCTAGTTTATATATGAAAATTCTCAAGTCATTATATGAATTGGAGTAAAAGATATGTGTGTGCCAAGTTGGGCTCTTAGGTATTTTGACAATGTTTTCCCATACTTAGCCAAATTTGAATGTGGCAAGAAATAACTAAGTAAGCATTTTAATGGTGTTATATTTCACATGTGTGAAGGTTTAAAGTGAAAATAATCATATGGGTTTGTTTAATTTTATGCCTAGTTGATATAAACTAAATTTCATGTCATGAAATGAAGTACACCAAAAGATATGCATATTCAAAGTTGGCTTCCTAAGTAGTTTTCTTAACATAGTTGGCTCTATGGCAGAAAAATTTGAGTGAGAAGATTAATGGCATTATATCTCACATATACAAGGATTACAAGAGAATATTGATATATGTTTGGATTATCTTATATGATTATATCATATGGTATAAGTTTTAGATCATGTAACTAAGTGCAACAAAAGTTATTGAGGTTTAAAGTTGGCCTTCTAGGAAGATAAGAAATGGTCCCCATAGTTTTTTTTGGAGGATGTTAAATATGAAGACTAAATAGAGATCCAACAGTTCATGGGTATTAATACATATAAATATATGGTGTGTATTAATTCAAATGAGTCAAATTTTTTTTTGGTTAACTAAACTAAAGATCAAGCTCCTTACAGAAGGATAAATGGAGTGTGTTTATTCTAAGATGTCAAGATACAATAAGATGGTGCCAAGCGTTCAATATTTAACATTGAGTAGAGATAAAAATAGATATTATTAAAAGGATAAATAAAGATTGGGTGTTTTTAATGATTGATATAAATGATGTACATTATTTTCAAGAGGTCAAAGTGATAGATTTCTAGCATTGTTAAAGCAAAGAAAATCTTGTAGAGATCGATAGTGTGTGTTGGGTCAAATTTGCAATATTACACAAGATGAGGTCAACTATTCAAAGTTTAAAATTTGGGAATTGGTGAACTATAAATTTAAGTTTAAATAATATTTATGGTGAAAATTTAATTTTAATATACAAGGACATGAGATGCAATCAAAGTGGTCGATGTTTAACTATAACCGTTTGAATTCAAATATTTTAATTTAACAAAGGAAAGATCAATGTCTAGTTTTTGGGCCATATATTTTGATCTATGAAAAATTTATTCATGGTGTAAAAAGAGAAATTTTATAGGACTCCAATATGATTCTATAAATATAAATTTAAGGATTTGAAAGTGTGTATAGTTAAACTTATAAAGGTTCAAAGTTGATTATGTTTTCATGTATGTTTTACAAGTAACCTGAGAAGGGTAATTGAGCTTGTGTTGATGATGTTTTGATGGTTTATGATGTATTATCTATTAGAGAGTATTTTATACTCCAATATGATAATCTATGTGAATTTTTAGTTTTTTATCAATCATATGTAGTATGAACAAAGGTTTAGCAACTGGTTGTGTGTTCACTCATAATGGTTGTTATATAGAATGTTGTTTTAACAAATTATGCTTAATAAAAAGGGTATTGTGATGGTTGTTGGAAATTAATGGAGACATATAGATTATTTTTCATAAGTACATATTTTGGAAATTTTTATTATATTTTTAGTTTGCTCAAACAAGTGTTAAAGAGCTGAATGGGTCTCCATAGGACCTAAAAGTGACTTAGGCCTATTGAAAGAGAGTTGTGCTTAAGTATGACCCATGTAAGATGCCTTAAGGGTGAAGGCATGTGTTATGAATGACAAGGAAAGATTATGGAAATGATAATAATTAATGATTTATATATAGTGAAATCAAAGATGATGATTTCTAGATATGTATGTGAGACTTGTGAGTAGGTTCTCAAAGTGAGGGCTTGTATGTGTGGAGTATGCATTGAAGCGAAGAAGAGAGGATATGTATTATGTATGTTGATGATTTGATGAGTAGAATAGTTTTTGGACTATATTTATGACTTTTATGTCATATTTATGATGACATAATAGTTCTCTTATAGTTTGAGGATATGTGAAGAGGTCTAAGTATGCATATGAGGATAGTTTGAGTGAAGGAGAGAGATTGTGGCATGCATATGTGAGAGGATTGTATGAGATAGATAGGGAGTTTTTGTAGGGGTTATATAATTATAAATCCATAATCAAGGGTAGAAATAATCATTTTTAATATGGAGGTGTTCACTTCAAGGAGGGTCTAAAGGACTTGATCTTCCTTAGGGGTAGTCGCTCCTTGTGAAATAGATGTTTCACTAAAGGCATTTGGTTAGGAGGATTTGATCAAGGTATTTTAGTCTAAAGGAATTGACCAGTATCTTGTTTTTAATCTCTTATAAGATAATTATTCCATGTGTTTTAGGCTTGAGAGTGGGTTTTATTCCCCATGAGAGTTTCCCATAGGAACTATGTGTTGTGTGTTCAATTTTGTGGATGCATTGAATGAATGAGATCTATTGTTAATATTGCTTGACCATGTTGATATATGATTATTGTTTAATAGTTTGAAAAGATTAGAATTTAAATTGAAATATCTAAGCTCATTGATTCACCCCCTCTTAGTGATTGTACCTCTAACACCACTAAGGAGGTCATTTGTATGGTTACCAACACCTCTTCATGTATTGTTACAAAAATTAATTGAATAAAATATTATGTCTCTCCCTCCACCATTATAGGTTGATATGATTACACATTAACATAAAGGGTGTGAAAATAATGCATATTGTGATTTTCATAGATTTATCTAACATTATAAAAATAAGTGTTACATGTTAAGGCATAAGATACAATATCTTATCAATGACAATGCTATTGAGTTAATCACACCCACAAAAGAGGCTAGGCCATAACAAAACAAAAATGTAAAGTTTAAAATATTTGGTAATCTATTTCTAAATCATGGCACAATGGAAAATTTAGATAGTTTAGAGCCAAATCATGCTTACACTGTGCAATATCCTCCTTAGACATATGGACATATAATATATGGTATTATTAATACACTCATAGGAAAATCAACACCACATCTTATGATCACATTTTATGATAGTGAGATTGTTGATGATGATTCAAATAGTCATGCACTCTTTATTAAATCATATATAAACAAACAACCTATACATAATGTCATGATTGAAAATGGGTCAAGTGAAAATGCATGTACATGACACTTCTCCATAGTATTGGAGCATGGCTTACAAGATATATTGAACATAGTCAAACAATTTGATGGACACAAAATAATCTTGGGCATATAGTTCTACCTCTTTAGGTGAGTTCAACAACAATGGTTATTCCATTCTTAGTCTTAACAAGTGTAGATATATAAATCTAGTCATAGATACTTGAAAATGTTAATTATTGACATATATTAATCCAATTAACTTGTGCCCAAATACATGAATCTTAATTTTGATTCCTCTAAGCCATTCATATATATGTGGGATTGAGTCATTAGTTTACCATTAATACTATATATAATTTCCAAGTTAATGCCTAAACCTTTGTATATCACTCTCAGACTTATTACCACCTTAAACCTAATTTTTGACAATAGGTCCACACTAGGAAAATAGGTTTGTGACATAGTATCATGATCAATAACATGTCAAGTGAAAATGTATGTACAATGACATTTCTTCAGACTCTTAGGTATATAACACATCATTTATAAGACACATAAAATAGTCAAAATATTTGATGGAAGCATGTAAAATAATCTTTATCATATAGTTATACCTCTTCAAGTTGGTTAAAAAATAATGACTACTCCATTCTTAGTATTACCAAGTGTAAATACCTAAATTTGATCATAGGTACTTGAAAATGTTAATTATCAGCATCTATTAAACCACTTGACTTGTGCCCAAATATATGATTCTTACTCACCATTCCTATAAGATATTTATCTATATGTTGGCTCACTACCTCAATTTTTAATCAATATTATATATAATTTCCAAGTCAATGCTCATACCTCTCTATATCACTCTCAACTTACTTCCTATCTTAGGATAACTATCAATGTTTGTCTATGATAGGTCCATGCTAGGTACATAGGTTCATTGTTGATAACCTATCCACCTAGTGAATCATCACCCCTATGCCATTTAATGGCTAGTTTAAAAATTAAAAATATTTAGTTTGGTCTTACCATATGTTTCTAAAATTGGCTAAAGGAAATTGTCAAAAACTTTCACTATTTAAGAAAGTCAAAATTTCATTTCAAATGGACTTTATTTATATCTTGTCATTATCTATCAATCATTTATATACTAATTTCATTGATAAAATATACCATATTATTCCTAAATAAAACATAATTCACTAAAATTAGTCAAAATATAATTCTAAATCATTTCAAATCAAGTTAAGAGATAACATTATCTAGTAACAAACACAAATTTCTAGTTGCATACATGTAATCAAGGATCATAATTGCACAACCAATCTATGTTGGAGAAATACATGTGGCTTGATTTAATAATCAGAGTATATAGATATGTAGGCAATGATCAATCATAAAAGTTGATGATTAGGGTCATCTCAACCTATTACACTCTCCCTCTATTTTTCCAAGTTTCTAGCTCTCAAAAGTACCCTTAAGGTTTATAAGGAAAAGAGAAGCAAAAAAAATAGTTTGTGTGGAAATATCATAATATAAATATCTCATCCCTTTCATTAGACACTTGCATAGGTGGAAGACCTATCAAACATTCATCATAGTTAATACATACAAGTCTATTTTCAACAAATGTGATAAGCTTGCACTTATGTCTAAGGAGTTCAAATGTGTCTAGAAATTTATTTAGATTTTGTTCCTAATTTTAAGATATTATAGTACAATTTTATTTTATTTATAATTTTAGGCATCAATTATAGTCAATCAAAAACCAAAAAATATAAGTATCTCATTTTTTTGTACTTACTATTTTTAGCAATGCCACTTATTGATTTCCATTTTATATGCTTAAATGTCATATATTGAAATCTAAATAGATATATCAAGTTTTATACCTATTTGTACAACTAAATTTATTAAATAAAAAATAGGATAAAAAATATTGGTGAATTTATACATTTTATAGAATTTAACTTTCTAATTTTTTCCCAAGGTTTCAAAATTTTCTAGATTTTTGAAGCACAAAAATTTATTTTATTTTGATTTGGGTTTCAATTTCAATTTATTTTTATTTATTTTTTATAACTATGTTTTTATAGTTATAAAACTCATAGGAGTTGTCATTTTGGGTAAAGTGATCTTAATTTTACCTTAGCCATAGTGAGAGGGGTATTGCTTCAATACTAAATCCATTAGCATATGTGTAATTTGCTTTCCATGTTCTTTATGGTATATAGAAAAAGATAGGGTTATTTATATTCATCTATAGTAAGCCTTTTAATGAGTTATTTTTATAGTGCACTAGTAAGTGGTTAGTCCCAAGTAATTACTCTTAATGTACCCTAGTGATAAGATAGTGTGGAAATGGGATAGTGGAATCCTCCATAGTTAGTTATAGATTAATATATTTGATAGCATACAAATCAAACACACATTTAATAGTTACGCCTATAATACCATTTTTAAATTCAAAGATCAAAATCAAATAATATCTAAAATAAAACTAATTTTGTTTTCATATTTTGATCTATATTAATCAAATCTAAGTATCATGAAAAGGATAAAATAAATAATAAACAATCTCAATCCTTCCTGAATTCATATTTTTATAATATGAAATCCAAATTACTACCTATCACCATCAGGCATCAAAGGTCATGCAAGACTCATTTTGTGCCTCCTACCCCTAGACCTAAAAGTGGTCTCACTTATCATCCTTAACCCATTATTCACCCATGGATTATGTTATATTCCAATGTTCATGCTATATAATTTATACAAGCGTGGGTACCTAAACTACCATGATAGAATGAATATGGATAAAATGTTCCTCCTTAATACCTCCACCTCCAACAAGGCAATCTAGTTAATCTAATGATTATGATAAAATCAATCAACTATGGAATACCTTAATAAAATTTCTATTTTAGAGATATTAAAGAGATCAATAGTATAAAAATATATCTTATATGAAATTTTAAATGATAAAACTCTTCCTCATGATACATAACCAAACGTCATTTTATTCTATTATGAATATAATTAAGGATATAAAAAAAGTCATCACCTTTAATAAGGAAGACTTACCTCCTAATCATATCATAGATCAATATATTTCATTATTCCTTCAATTTTAGGTACATATTAAGATAGTCAAGTGTGTTTTGATCAAAAATGAACCATGTATGAATATTTGTATCTATACTATCTTACAAAAAATAGGTATCAATAGGAACAACACTAAAAAATAGAGTAGAACATCAGGTAATTTGATAATATTCATCAAAAAATACTAGGAACTATTACATTGGATTTACTAGTAGGTCCCAAAATGGTGCCTAATATTTTTAAAGTCATGCCTATGATCATAAGAATATAATAAGGGAGGTTAGTATAGTGTTTGTTAAATAAAATAAAACTCAAATAAACATACTAAAACTTATACTCCTAGCCTAGATACTAGGAAGAGCTTAGTAATAAAATCTAAATGAAATCACAACAAAAAAGAAAAGACAAAAAATATTTACCTTCCTTGGGATCTCTAAATTACTTTGTTGACTAGATTGCTCAGCTTGTGCATCAATAAGTCTTTGGGAAATGAAACTTGTTGTCTACTTCTCTCCTTCTCACCATGGCTTGTGATTGCTTTGGCTTAAGATTTTGGTATTATAACACTATTGTAAAGCTTGTCTCTCTCCAAATTAGCATTATAACTCTAGATTATGAGAGCTTTGAAGTCATTTTTGTATAATTATTTTGCACAAAAATAACTTATGGTTTAATAGACATGGCCTTGAATTTATAGCCTTAGGAATTAACTCTCACGCAAGGTGAGTTAATGTTGATTTTAGGCTTAGAATGGATTCAAACTAAACCTAGGTGAGTCAAATATGGCTCTAGTAGAGTTAATAGTTGTAAATGAATTATGATTTTAAATTACTAGGCATGGATCTCAAATTAGATATTTTAGGATATTTTCAAAGAGCTTGAAAAATCATAAAGGCAATGATGAAAGGCTAGTATATTTTAATATTTTGAATTTTATTTTTTAGATATCCATTAATTGTAAATGGATAATTAAACTAGGAATTTAATCTAGTTTAACTTGTTAATTGATTTTGATTAGCCTTTCAACTCTTTCAATATTTTATTTAAGTGTGTAAGGGCCCAACTTAATAGGTCCATAGGTCAAATTGACTATTATGATGCTGCAAGGTGATTGGAGATGAATATGTGAGAGGTTATTATTGTATATGATAGGGTACCATAATAAGGGATGTCTCAACATGATTCTAAGCTTCAATTAATGATGAAAAATAAAATTTATGACATTCAATGATTCTTAATATTAATTTGTAATGGTTGGTAGGAATTGGTCTAAAGTCCATGGGAAAGCCAATTGTGGCAGGTTTTAGGTGTCTATAGTTTGCCCCTATTTTAGAATATGTTTCAAGCTATAGGAACAATAACATGTTATCAAATAAAAAAACAAACCATTACGAATAAAATAGGATAATGATTGAAGAAGAAGCTCTATACAATGTTTAGGCTACTTATAATGATTCCCCCTCAAGGGAGTGGCTGACACATACATTTGATGGATAATCCCTCAAAAATAAGTAATAAGAATAATGAAACTAACACATGGGTGGGATTAATCCAATCAACAAAATGCTTACATGAATTTATTTAAAAAGTAATAATTTACCTAAAGGTGGTTATAATTAGTAACAAAGGTTGAGACCTTTCTCAAAGGTAGTTATAATCAATGACACATGTATGCCCCAATTAGGGTGTATGAGTCAAAATAATGATTTGACCACATGTGGTTATAATCATTAAGATGACCTAGATAGAATAAATATTCTTATTTTTACCCTAGTAGGGTAGATTGGCAAGCATAACTCATGGATATGATCCATTTCATAGATTAAAGATGAGCGAGCACAAATGTAGATGTGACGGTTTAATGACTAAAGAAGCCAAAAACAACTAGGCACATGAGGAGGCACAAAGTGATGAAATAGATGAATAGAATAATAATATTTGATAATTTTAAATGATTCAATTATACCTACAAATGTTGATATGCTCATACTTATTAGCATTGATAAAACTAGAATGGTTAATGCATTGAATTTGATCAAGGAGAGTGGGAGGATTTGCCAAGGTTACCAAGGAAAATTTTATATGGATCCTTTACTTGTAAGACTTCCTAAGATGATTTTTTATATATCACATGATGATATGAATCATGATAGAAAAACAAGATAGAGTTTCCAAAATGTGCATAAGGACTAACTTTAGATCCAATAAATAAGCAAAAATAATACACTAATGATAAAAACCACAACGACAATGTTGACATATGAATATGGATAGATTCAAGATTAATGTGAAAGGAATCACCTAATAAATGTATATAGACTGAGTCAAGGAAAAACAAAAAAATAAAATAAGCATGCAAACAAATAACTAAGCAAATAAACATAGAAAAAATTGAAATAAAAAGCAATAGAAAGAATCCTATCATTAACCAAGTCAATATATAAACATGAAGGCTCAATGAAATAATAAATGGGTGGTGTCCATAAAAAATATATAGATGAAAAAGGAAAGGTCTTACCCCTAACAACATTGGAATGGATTGTAATTAACAATGGATTTACCCTAGTAGGGTGGATTGAGGATGACTAACTAGGTTTAAATATGACAAATGTTTTTGGCTTTTGAAAATTTTGAATATTTTTGGGATTTTGAGTTACCTAAATGTGTTAGAGATTGATAAGATGATACTCATAAAATGTCTAAAGCATTGTCTTAAGTTGTTTAAAAAATGGTGAGAGTGAATGGAAAGGGGGAACTGAGTTGACCTCAACTTAAATTGATCATGACCTAAATAGTCCCATTAGGACCTCAAGTCAGTAGTTTTGCCAACACAAAAGGCAAGAAGATTAAACTAGGTAATAAATTTTTTGCAAATTGAGGTGAATGGAAAGGCAAATAATAATAGTAATGGTAAGGTTATGTCATAATGCATGATAAAGGGCGTTGTTACTAATGTTCCCATAGGTGGTTATAAATATGAGACAAAAACATATGTTAGTGATACTAATTTACCCATAGACAATTATAATTAGTAACACAAGGTGGAATATTGACTTGTCAAAATGTGGTTATAATCAGTGGCACTAGTCAAAAGAAAATGAAAGATAAATTTCCATAGCCACTATCACATTACTTTCATAGACTATTATTTAAACACAAAATTTTGAAATTGCTGAAACTGGATCAGAATCCCCTCATAGAAGGTGAAAGAAGAACCAAAGGAACCAAGATCAAAAGGGTTATATAGGGTGGCTAAAAATAGGATTTAGTCAGTAGTAAAAGTGTGGTAAAATGGCATATGGTATGGTGTATTGTTTAATAATGGTGATGTTATGACAATTGGATATAGTGGAAAGTGGGTTTCCCCCAAGTGATAAGGTAAGGAAAATGGTAGGGTATGAAACAATGGTAAGAGGGATGGAAAAATGAAAAGGTAAGGTAAATGGCAAATGGAAACATCAAGGTAAATGTTTTTGGATAGGTAGCAGTAAATGGAAGTGGCAAGGTAAATGTTTTTATCATGGTAATGACAAAGGTATGGCATATGGAAATGGTATTGTTTTTGGCCAATGTTTCTATTGTTTCTACTGATGTAGAGATGCATGTCTTGATCAACATATGATACAACCTAAATAATCAATTATGTAAATTACTAGCCCACGCCTTTTTAGAATAGTTACTCTATCAAGAACCTACTATAGATTTGGACTCCAATAATGTTTTTTTGATCTTGGTTGTTTGTTGATTCTATTTCCTTCAAACACTGAGATAAAATATCTTTGTATCCTCTATAAAGGAAAGTGTAGACATGGATGGTAAATATGGGTAAATAGTGGCTGATAGGTTTGATTTGGAAATTTAAATGTGGATTATAGTGGAATGTATAATGGCTAGGTAATAAATGAATATTAGTATTTTTAGGCACACACAATTTTATTGATTCCAAATTTGACAAAACTTTGGTTGTGGTAGGGTTAAATACTTTTGAATATTCTCTTAATAGGACCACTAGTTTTTTATATTATTTTGGCCAAAGAGTAGATACCATCTTATTATGTTGTAGATTGGAATTTGTATTGATTTGATCTTTGATAATTTCTTCATCAAGCAGTGAAGAACTATTGTGCTCAGCTATTGACACTTCAAAGAGGTTTTAACCAATGAAATTATCTTGATTATCCCAAAGTGCCTTGGAGAAGGTTTCACTAAGGAATATTGACTTTTGACTTTGATTGTCTTATGGCACCTCTAAAAAGGTTTCACTAGAAGATGTAGAGTTTGGACTTTGATTTTCCACTAGCACCTTCAAAAATGTTTTACTAAGATATTGTTCTTCTTTTACATGAATGTGGTCTTGGTCCCCCTGATATTCTATAATTGATATGTCTCCATGGATGTAGTTCAAAAAGGTATGATTCTATCAATCCCAATAGACACTTATGGGATGTGTAAGGTCAATATAATGGCTAGGTTGGTTGGTGGTAATGGCATGTAGAATGGTAATTTAATGGGGATAGGTAGTATAATCCTCATAGAAGATACTAGGAGAACTTATGTTAAAGCTGAAGTAATCATCCTTAAAAACTATGAAAAGATCACAAATGTATTCAAATTGATCTACAAAGCATGCATAACCTATATTATAATAGCCATGAATGTATTTTGATTATAAAGTCAATTTTGACTCAAAGAACTCTAAATCTAATGTTGAGATTGATGTTGATTCTACTTCTTATGCTAAATCTAACATCATTTCAAAAATAAAACTTGACTCTAATTTTGATTCTTCATCTGGTATGGATTTTGCTATAATGATGTCTTTTTGAATGCTTGGTTTTGGATAATTGATGGCCTATGATGGAATAATGGGATCCACAGAGACTACTTTGTCAAAGTGAGACTCCTCAATGAGGGGAAAAAGGTCAAGAGACAAATCCATAGAGACTTGATTGTTAAGGGGAGGCTCTTTAAAAATAGAATAATGGTCAATATAATGATTTACCCATAGGCAGTTATAATCATTAAGAAATGACTCATAAAATATTGACTTATCAGAATGAGACTCCTTAACAATAAGAATAGTAACAAAAAGTGATTCATCATAGGTTAACTTGTCAAAAATAGGTTTTTCAATTAAAAAATTATGGATTGGTTGGTTTTCTCAACCTTGGTTTACAATCAGTTGTAAAATATGAGTTTTGAATACATCTTCATCTTTAAATGATTGGATTGGTTGGAGAGGTGCTAATTGGCTCAATTTTGGCTCAAAAATTGGCATGGGTTTTCTAAGTTAGGGGTTGGTTGGTAAGGTATGAAGGATGACTAGTGGTTGGATAATGATAGGCTTAAAAAAGGTTGGTTTATGACCTAGGATGGTAATTTTGACCCATTGAGTTATGATTTCACAACCTTTTTGGGATAGTGAGCTACCACACTTTGAATGGTAATGGTAGGGTATTGTAAAGCTTGATTGATCACATAAGCCAAAGTATGAGGACCTAAATTGGTAATGGTAGGGAATTTTGAAGTTTGGTTGCTTTCACAAGTTAAAGGATGAGGTCCTAGTATAGAAATGGTAAGCTATTGCGAAGCTTGGTTGCTTACACATGTTGAAGGAGGGTTAATGGTATAGGTGGGGGATTAGATACCATGAGCAGTGAGAGGGAAAAGGTCATAAATTAGCCAAAATAAAGAATGTGTCACTAAATAATACACTTGAGGGTCTTGGATTCATTCCCTAGATTGAGTATTGTAAGGAGGATATGGATCCATCTCATAAACCACTTCTTCACCATATGGGTCTCAAAAAAAGTTATCATATGCGACCACATTATCATAACCTACATTTTACATGGATCATTAATGATCATAATGAGACACATCCAAATCAATGATGAGCATTTTGAAAAAAAATATTAGAGTTCTACAAACTCTTAAAAATATTGTCCAAAGGACAAAAAGGTGATGAACTCCCACTCACAATCCAAAAATTCATGAAAAATAAAAGACAAGTGAAAAGACTTTAGGGCCAATTTTGGATCACCCAAATCATATGTATTTGAGGAGGGCCTAAATTATTTTCTTTTTATACTTTTGGACTAAAGTAACCAAGGCAAATAATGAGTGCTTTTGGTCACCCAAGGTCCCTAACGGGAATGGGGGAGAATATACACACATCAATCTTTTTGCAAAAAAAAAAACTTTGAAATAACAAGTAATGAAAATGACACTCTTAAGAAAATTTACCTAGTGTGAGAGTTCATTTTAATCACCAAGACAAAATGTGTTGTCAAGTTTGATCCCACTTGGCACTTGTTAAATTTAAACACCATGAAAAGAAACTAAGTTAATTTTAAACACCAAAGAAAAATTATGAAAGATTTAGCCATGTTCAAACTTAGTTTCTTTTCATACCTTAAATGTTTTCAATGTAAGGCATGAAAAGATTGATGTGTCATTTTCATTGAAAACATTGAAAACATTTAAGGCATGAAAAGAAACTAAGTTAATTTTAAACACCAAAGAAAAATTATGAAAGATTTAGCCATGTTCAAACTTAGTCTTTTTTTATCATAGGTCATCCAATTATTAGAGGGGTTTTGACTACTTAGAAAGACAAAAGTGAATGAGAAAATAATATTTTGGATTTTTCTCTCAAGTTTCTCTATTTTTCTATCTTAGAGATCAATGTCAATCCATGTAGGGATTGATGTCAATATTAGAGGGATCTACATTGGTCAATCTAAAGAGATCAACATCATTCAACATAGATCAATGCCAGTTTTATTTAAAACATATAAAAGCATAATATGGATTTCACAAAAAATACCATTAGCAAAACAAGCATACAAACCAAATGTCCCTCAGGATTTTGTAGGAAAATGATCAACCAAATAACAGTCAAGTTTTTAAACATTGAATAAAAAGTAAACAAATTCAATAAAAAAACATATTTTTCATGTTTAGGGGCATCATTAGATGGGTATTGAACATAGTTGATTTTTGCAGCCATTATATCATAGCTTGTATTGTACATATTTCCATTATGAGTGTAACGAGACATATCCACATCAATGATAAATGTTCCACAAAAGTCTTAGAGTTATAAAAACTCTAAAAAATAATGTCCAAAGGGGTGGGTCTATATCTCCAAATTGGTTTGTGTTAAAACTTAGTCTAAATTAGTCTAACATTATATGCCTTATGTCAAATGTCTCACATAAAAGGTCAAGTGGTTGAATAAAAATTGGCATGCCAAAATCAAGGTGCAAAGTGTTTCAAATAAGTCTAATGTAAGAAAATAAATTTTACTAGGTCTTTTGGCAAAATAAGGCAAAAAATGTAGGATCAAAATATACATATGATAGGTCTTTTGGAAAATGCATAAAATCTATATTTTAAAAACAAAACAACGTATGCAATTTAATCTAACAAATATGAAACACTTTGGCATAAAATATGAATTTGAATTTAAACATGAACTTGGTTGGTTGGTATAATGAATGAAATAAAAGGCATATGGAAGATAGGTTGTTTCTCCCAAATAAACGTACAAATAATAGTTTTCAAATTGGTTAAATAATTAACTTATTGCACAACCCAAAAGATAAAGATCGATGTCTTAGCCAAAATTACACAAGGCATAAACATAAATCAATCAATGTTTGGATTTGAACTTGGTAAGGATAATTAAAAAATCAAATTAGAAAACTAGGATAATTTAAACAAATAACAAGCAGATAAAATTGAATGACATAACGACACTAGGTAAAGATCCAAATGGCACACATGGCTTTGGTTTTGAAATAAGAATTTGGCACAAGGAAAATAATTCTATGAAATTATTTGAGTAGTTTAATGAAATTATAATGATCTAAAGATGTAATCAATAGTTGTTTTCAAGACTCGAAGGCAAAAAAACTTGAAATAAATTAGGCAACATAATGACACCCTTTTCAATCAAATCACACACACACAAAGATTTATCAAAAGGCTAAGGCAAATGCATGGTGTCAAATGGGTAGCATAATGCCTCCTCAAAAAACAAAGTAATGCATAAAAATAAATCATTTTTATGTGGCATGATAAACAAAAATAGATAGTTTCAACTCAAAAGCCATTTAAGAAAGGATAAAAATGACATAAAAACCTTTGTGTAATGTCTTAGATCCTAAAACTGACAAGGTTGCATAATACTGTCAAATTCCATCAATATAATCACTCTTGAGAGGATTTTAAGTGTTAATAAAAAACTAAAAGCACCTAAAAATTAAAGTTTTTAATCCCCATTTTCCCCAAGAGTTTTTACTATGACATGAAACTTTGGGCTACTCACCCTACATTAATAATATATCCATGACAAGTGGGGTTGTTCTAAACTATCAATTTCACATGTTTCTAGATGATCTAAAGTGTGTCTAGCATAATATATGATCATGTAAATTACATCAATATCAAATAGATTGTTATGAAAATGTCTTGTATTTTTCACAACCACTACATCCATCACTTACTCAGTGTAGTGTGATGTCTGAGTTGGCTTTATAGTCCAAGTTGGATTACTACTAATGGAGCTTATTTTAAACACTTAAAATAAGTATCCCAATAGCTCACCATCAATTTATATACCCCAATATGTATTGGGGTTGAAATTATGTCAAGAGATGAATTCTTGAGTCAACACTTCCCTAGAGAACCCATGAGGAAGCAATGAACTCCTGCTCATAATCCAAAGTAAATAAAAATAAAGACAAATGTAAAAACTTTAGGGTCACATTTGGGTCACTCAAACCATATAAATTTTGGGAGGGTTTTATGAAATTATTTGTATGCTTTGGATTAAACCAAAAAATGCCAAGAATGAGTGCTTTTAGTCACCTGAGTTACCTAAAGGGTATGGGGGGAGAGCATACACACATCAATCTTTTTTATAAAATAAACAACTTCAACATATAAACAATGAAAATAAAACTCTTAGGAGAATTTATCTAGTGTGAGAGTTCATTTTAATCACTAAAATGAGATGTGTTGTGAATTTTAAGCCCTTTGAAACTAATTTAAAAACTTACAAAATTTTGAAAACATCTAAGGCATGAAAATGAACTAGGTTCATTTCAAACATCAAAGATAAAGTGTGTAAAATTTAACCACATTCAAACATGATATTTTTCACTTTAAGACCTAAAATTTTTAGAGGGTTTTTGCATACTTAGAAGCCTAAAAGTGAATTAAAAAATAATGTTTTAAAATGAGCTCTTAGGTTTCCCCATTTTTATATCTTATAAATCAACATTGATCCACATAAGGATCAATGTTGGTCTACGATGATCGACGTTGGTCAATCCAAATGGATCAACATCAGTCAACTTAGATCGATATTAGTTTCCTACAAAACATAGAAAAATAAAAATATGGTTTGATAAAAATATTGTTAGCCAAATGAACTTTAAAACTAATAAATAGCACTAGATCTTATAGGTAACTAGTTAGTCAAATAATATTTAGGGCCTTAGACACAAAACAAAAACTAAAAAACATGAGAAAAACTCATTAAACACATTTGTGTTGAGCTCTATTTTTCACACAAGTTTCAATGTCAGTTTTGGTAGGATTGATGTTGGTGTCAACATAATCAATATCAGTCTCTATGTAAACTCATGTCACTAAAAAAATAGAATACATGAAAAAAAAAGTTAAAACTCAAAATTTGAAGATTGTCAAGCATTCATTAGAAAAAATAAGAGCTACATATTAATCTCCTTGCTTGTATGGGATGTTTGAGTCCCACTGGACATGTCATTTATGATCATAGGAATCCAAGAAGGGATGTTAGTATAGTTCTATCTCAAGCAAATAAAACTCAAATAAACATACTAACACTTATACTCCTAGCCTAGATACTAGAAAGATCTTAGTAACAAAAATTAAATGAAAGCACAACAAAAACATAAATCATTTACTTTCCTTAAAAGATCCAAATTTATTTATTGAGTGGTTTACTCAGCTTGTACATCAATAAGTCTTTATAAAATTAATCTTTTTATCTCCTTGGAACCATGGCTTGTGATTGCTTTGGCTTAATATTTTGGCATTATAACACTATTACAAATCTTGTATGTCTCCCAATTATCATTATAAATTTATCTTATAAGAGATTTGAAGTCATTTATGCATAATAAATTTGCACCAAAATAGCTCATGGTTCAATAGGTATGGCCTTGTATTTATAGCCTTAAGAATTAACTCTCACCCAATGTGAGTTAAGGTTGAGTTTGGGCTTGGAATGGGTTAAAACTAAACCTAGGTGAGTCAAATCTAACTCTAGTAGAGTTAATAATTTTCAAGTAATTATGATTTTTGATTACTAGGTATGGCTCTAAAATTAGATATTTTAGGATATTTTCAAAGAGCTTAACAACTCATAGAGGTGGTGATACAAGGATAAGATATTTTGATTTTTTGAATTTCCTTTTTTAGATATTCATTAATTACAAATAAATAATTAAACTAGGCATTTAATCTCGTTTAGCTTGTTAATTGATTTTGATTATGTTTTTAACTCTTTCAAGATTTGATTTAAGTATGTAAGTGCCCCACTTAATAGGTATAGGCCAAATTGACTATTATGATGCCACAAGGTGATTAAAGATGAATTTGTGAGAGGTTATTATTATATATGATAGGGTACCCAAATTAGGGATATCTCAACATGATTATAATATTTGATGAATGATGTACAAAAAAATTTAGGATGTTTGGTTATTCCTAGGATTAATTTTCAATTTTTGGTAGGAATCAGTCTGAAGTCCAGGTGAAAGCTAGTTGTGGCTAGTTTTAGATGTCTACAATACCTAACTAGTTACACTACATCTTAATTTTGTTGAGACCTTATATTCATTCGATGGAGACTATACCATATAAATTTTGTATATGTATCAAATTATTAGATGATAGACATGAGGATACAATTCCAACATATGATACTCCTTTCAGATATTGTAAACTGACACATTCATAATATGAGGATCATTCTATTATACCACCTAGACAACCCATACCATTGATAAAATGCATTCATATAAGGGGGGTGAGTTAAACATAGTAAATGAAAAGTTACCAACCATGAAAATTAAATAAGTTACATAAAAAACATTACCAATTACCATACAAAAAGAGGAGAAAGTACCAAGTCTCCCTCTTTTGGTCAATTTTGAAGATCCTAATTGCATAGTTACAAATTGGTATGATATTGATGAGGATGAAATGTAAGATCTAATAGATGAAAAATTATAAAATATAAATTTTAATCCTATTTATCTAGAAGAGTAATTATATCATATGTTATTCACACTTATTGTAATTACAACATATCAAGATGATTCATATGCAATAAAGAGGGACAATTTAGATACTACTACAAAGAAACAATCCTCTAAATATAAAAGAAAGGCTATAATTCAAGATAATCAGCATATCAGAGGGAAAAAAATGTTGTAATATTAATTCAAAATAATAATAAGAGGACAAAATTGAAGCTTTATGTCTAAGGGTTATATCACTTGAAGCCAAGAATAGACATACATACAACCCTCAACAGGTTATAGTCAATGTTACACCTAAGGAAAAGGTATAAGCAGAACAAAAGGAGAATTTTAAAAATCATCAAATACAAAGGGAATGTTTATAAATAAAAAAGTTATAAAAATAATTTTTTAAAAAGGAATTATTTAAAACAAAAAAATTATAACAATAAATGTTACAAAAAGAACAAGACAAAAACATAAAGTTACATAAAGAGAAAATACAAAGGGGAAAAAATGAAAAGGAGAAGTTACTACAAGAGTAATCATTATAGTATTTTTTTCATAAAAGAATCAAGATAAATAATAAAACATCCTTAACAAATTGTTTCTCACAAAGTAAATTCAAAAGCAAGACATGCCAAATAAGGCTAATATGGTTCTGAAAGAGGCAACTAAAAATCATTATTCATATCTAAAACCTTTGATTCTTAATATTCACATTGATGGTAATAAATGTACTATGGTTGATATTTCATATTTTCATGAAGCCAATATATTTATCATAACACTTATCCAACATCTTGGGTATGGTAGTCAACACTTGGGTAATATTACCAATCCTCAATGTTGCATTGGATCCATTGAGCTACTAGTAATACTAAGGTCAAGAACATGTTCCATTATATTTAAAATTGTGTTAGACATGGTATAAAGACTTTTAATTATTAGAGAAAATAAATATATTGGTGTAAAAGATGATTCAAATAGTCAGAGGAGATGAATATTCAAAAGGGAATTTTAAGAGACATTATACGTAAATGTGAGATGAAGGAAAATCTAAGACATTGTTGAGTACCATATATATTTCATGGTCTCATTATAAGTTTATAGCAGTATTAATTATTATTCACTTGTTCATTTTTTCCATTATTTATTTCTTATATTTGTAAATATATTTTATATTTTTTACCACCAATCTACTAACAACAATGTGGCTATTGTAAAAATATCATGGGTTTTCCATTGATTTTGAGATACACTTAAAAAGAATTGCTATTTGTGAGGGTCTTTCCATTCATGTTGGATCTATTTTTTTAAGGAAATATGATCAAGTTATAAGATGATTCATGAAAATCATAAGGAGTCCAAAATATTAGAGATAACATTGCACTCAGCCTCCCAGGTATAATTATGAAGAACATGAGATTGGTACAATTCACTACTATTTTGATTGAAAAAATAGATGGTCATGGTATGGAAATTTAAATGAGAAAGGATATAGTGTGCAAGAATTGTGAAATGATTTCACTGCTTTACCATGATAATGAAAATTATAGGGTAGAAGATGAATCTGATGAAGATGTTGAAATCAATATAGACTATGGGTGCATTAGATGGATTTTAACCTATGGTAAAAGTATGGTGATAGACATGGGTTCACAATCAATATTTTTCATTTGATAATTGGATGTGGGTTAAGTTGGAAAGATATTTAGATAAAAACATGCAAGAAATTGGAGGTGATGAAGATGGAATGATAGGCAAAAGACATGGATAGGTCAGAGGAAGAATGTACAATGATGGAGCAAGAAACAATACCATTTCAGGAAAGATTATTGTACTGGCCATATGATGGGCTTGTTCCTTGAAATTTAATAGTACCTAATAATGGTTTTTTTGGAGTGAGTTAATTTCAATATGCTTACAGTATTTGACTTTCCCATGGGACTCACATTTCAACTCTAGTAAATCTCTTTGAGAATAGGAATGTGCAGACATATAAGTATAAATATCTAAATATTTTTTGAGTATAATAGACTGGAATACAAATTTTTTTAATATCCTTTTGATAGTACAATAATTTGTGGACCAAAAATTTTAATTAGTGATTTTAACAATACTTATTTGATGTCAAAAATGTTATATGTCAGCAATTATGCAAGCAACAATCTTTTCTTTATAACATGACAAAGATTTACTACATTTTAGGTGGCCATGAAAATTTTGACAAGGCATGGCGTTGGGTGTTGAAACTCTTTCTTTTGATATGTATATTTAAATTCCATTTCAATATTAATTGAATAAAATAAATGAATTTATAGGTAACAGGTCTGAATAAAGTGGAATTTTTTTATAAATTTTTAAAATTATATGTATTTGGAGGTTGTATTAAATATTTAGAGTACAAGAAAGGGGAGCTCAAGGAGAAGCTACACAAGTTGAGGAATTTAGAGAAGGGAATGAGAGGGCATGAGAGTAAAGAAGGGTGAGTAGAGGAGAGTGGAGTATTTATAGAGAGGCCATAGAGATTATTTAGTTAGATTACCTCAAATGCATTTGTAAATGAGAAAAATTGTAAAAAATGATTTATTAGGGAATGTTATTTAAATATCTTAGGGTGAGACACCTATTTTAATTTAGGTCAGTGTTAACAAGTTTATAGGGACTTGTAATTATTAGATAAAATAAATATATTTGTGTAAAAAAAGAGTCAAATATTCATAGGATAATAAGAGTCAAAATGGAATTTAAAGAGATTTTAAGGAAAATGTGAGGAGGAGAAAACATGCCATTGTTGAATAAAATATATCTTTCATGGTCTCATTCAGAGTTTATAGTAGTATTTTTTATTCTTCATTTGTTTATTATTTCTATCATTTATTTCTTATAACTTCAAATTGGTTTATATTTCTTACCACTAATATAATGTCAACAAATTAACCCTACCTTGGATCAATGCAATTAAAAACTAGGAAAATCATGGATGAGAGCAACTGGGGAAAAATTGGGTAAAAATCATGACTATGCCATATTTGAGCATGGTGCTATAATATTTACAATTTCAAGAGTGGATGAATCTATTGAGAAATAATTAACAAAGGAAAATACTTATTTATCTAATATTCTAAAAAATATAGCTAATATATTCACAACAATATAAAATGATACAACACATATGGCAAAGTAAAGAAAACCATAAAATTCAATGCCATAGTATGGTGCAGTTCGTTTTACATTTACACATATAAATAATTAAAAGAATAACATAACATAATTACAATACCAAGAATATGATTATGATTATTATTATAATTATAAAAAATATTGGTATGACATTCTCAATGGGATAGGACCTACACATCGACATATCATCTCAGTTGGTGGCTTAATAGAAAATTTAGAAGGTGATTATATATATTATGTAGGAACTCCATGGGAACATCCTATTGATCAAGTCATTAGTTAAGATAAAATATTTTCCACTATATATATCTTAATACTACACACCCTATTCATTCTTCTATCTCAAAACATATGTGTACATATGCTATTACATAATTCATTCTAATATCTTTTGGATTTGTTTCATTTTCACTTTCATTTGTATTATGTATCCTGATTCAAACATATATGAAACTCATACTACAAATTATATTACACATATTTTATGGCATGTTACTTGCTCATTATTTAATATTGACTATATACACATACTTTAGGTTCCATTTGGGATTAAATGATTTAATAATATTACTTAG
>JARHVA010002932.1:1505000-1550000 GCA_037957365.1 Torreya grandis | reverse complement strand
AACAATCATTTTAGAAAGTTCCATATTCATATTGTATGATTTTGAAAAGTGATAAATTAGTTGTGTTAATATGACTATGTTTGCATGTGTGTGTGTGTGTATACACACATAATAGTATACTTATTGAATATTGATTTAACTTATTTGGGAATAATGGAGTTTTATTCTTATTTTAGTTAAGGGTCTAGATTAATAAATTAGTATAGAATATATCAATAAATACAATCCTGATTTGTGAAACTATTCATCTTTTTCACCTTTCTAAAAATAGCAATAAATAAGAAGAAATATAACTTAGATGGAAAATAGACTGAGATGACTGATACAGAGGTTGAAAATGGTTGTGCAGGACTAAGAAGGTGTTGTAAAACTGTATCTAGTTTTTTTTTGGGTGAAAGGATAGGAGCATCAAAAAGTGGATGCTTTGGTGTCTAATATTGTTGTTCATTCCTACCGCTATTGTCCAAATATACCATAAAGACCTAAATTTTTTTGGGTAGTTATTTTATTCCTATGTGAGTGTGCTTATGAAAAATTGAGTGTTGGTCATTAACATGACTCACTGTGAAGTTGATTTTGTCTTCGAACCCTAACCCTCCATCATGATTGATAAAATGACATTTGAGTCACTTGGGAAAGAGGGGGTTAATGTGAAAGATGTATTGAATGTGTAATCCAAACCCCTTATGTGGGCATGCTACCTACATCCCAATACTCCAAAGAGGGATCAAGTCATATGTAGTTCTCCCACCTAGTGTGCTTTGTGTAATAGTGTGATGCAGATGTAAATGCCAAATTGATAGTGTTTGAGGTGGCTAAGGACTAGTATGAGGATTTGAGTAGGTTTTTAGCTATGTTGGTGACTATATGAAAATAATAGTGAAGTTTACCTTAGTGATTTGTTTGTATTCTTGCTTTCTTCATAAGTTTGGTCACCTCTTTTGTAAATGAGCTTTGAGTGGGATTTTATAGGGAATAATTAGTCATGGGTCAGATGTATTCACACTAGGCTGACCTAATTAAGGATAAGGATTATATGAAAATAACCATTGGGGCTCAAAGTGCAAATATATAGGACCATTAAAAATGGGACACTTCTCTATGGGGCACTATAGTCCAAATGGATCACTCTTATTATCTATTCCTACCGCTATTGTCCAAACAGATCACAAAGACCTAAAAATTTTTGGGTAGTTGTTTTGTGCCTATGTGAGTGTGACTATGAAAAATTGAGTGCTGGTCATTAAAAAAACTCACTATGGAGCTAATTTTGTCTTCAAACACTAACCCTACATCATGCTTGATAAAATGGTATTTGAGTCTCTTGAGAAAGAGGGGGTTTAATATGAAAGATGTATTGAATGTGTAATCCACACCCCCTATATGGGCATGATACCTACATACCAATACTCCAAAGAGGTATCAAGTCATATGTAGTTCTCCCACCTAGTGTGTTTTGTGTAATAATGTGATGTATACGTGAATTCAAAATTGATAGTGTTTGAGGTGGCTAGGGACTAGTATGAGGATTTGAATAGATTTTTAGCTATGTTGGGTGAATATATACAAATAATAGTTAAGTTTACCTTAGTGTTTTGTTTGTATTCTTTCTTGCTTCATAAGTTTGGTCACTTATTTTATAAATGAGCTTTGAGTGGGCTTTTATAGGGAAAAATGGGTCATGGGTTAGATGTATTCACACTAGGTGAACCTTATTAAGGATAAGGATCAGATGAAAATGACCATTAGGGCTCAAAGTTCAAATAGATAGGACCACTAAAAATGGGACACTTCTCTATGGGGTACTATAGTCTAAATGGGGTACTCCTATTAAATGTTCCTACCACTATTGTCTAAATAAATGACAAAGACCTAAATTTATTTGAGTAGTTATTTTGTGCCTGTGTGAGTGTGCCTATGAAAAATTGATAGTTGGTCATTGACATAACTCAATGTGGAGCTGATTTTGTCTTCAAACCCTAATCCTCCATCATACTTGATAAAATGACATTTGAGTCACTTGAAAAAGAGGGGGGTTAATGTGAAAGATGTATTAAATGTGTAATACACATGCCTTATGTGGGCATGCTACCTATATACAAATACTCCAAAGAGGGATC
Organism: Torreya grandis; assembly: GCA_037957365.1. Lineage (NCBI taxonomy): Eukaryota > Viridiplantae > Streptophyta > Pinopsida > Cupressales > Taxaceae > Torreya > Torreya grandis. The sequence goes on along the minus strand of JARHVA010002932.1, from coordinate 1,547,880 downwards.
AAGTCATATGTAGTTCTCCCACCTAGTGTACTTTGTGCAATAGTGTGATGTATATATAAATGCCAAATTGAAAGTGTTTGAGGTGGCTAAGGACCGGTATGAGGATTTGAGTAGGTTTTTATCTATGTTGGGTGATTATATGTAAATAATAGTTAAGTTTACCTTAGTTATTTATTTATATTCTTTTTTAATTCATAATTTTGGTCACCTCCTTTGTAAACAAGCTTTGAGTGGGCTTTTATAGGTAATAATTGGTCATGGGTCAGATGTATTCACACTAGGCTAACCTAATTAAGGATAAGAATTAGATGAAAATGACTATTGGGGATCAAAGTAAAAATAGATAGGACCAATAAAAATGGGGAAATTATCTATGGGGTACTATATTCCAAATGGGGTACTCTTATCGTACAAGCTCGAGACCTAGGGGAATAGGATTGACACGGGGAATACTTTCTAGTTGAGGTGTTATGACCATTTAGAAGGTTTCAAATGATTGGTAATGAGAAAAAAGGTGTCTATAAGGGTCATAAGAGCATGAAAAAAGGACCTATGGATGGGATGTCACAAGCCACACTCAAACTACCAATTTGGACATTCTATATGACTACATTTTCCCCCCATTTATTCTAGTAATGTAGCAAAGCAAAATATTAGGATAAAGGAAAATTAGAAAGCATACTTGAACTTACCTATAAGGATGAAGCCCATGAATATGTGTGATTATAAGTGTGTGTAGTGAGAGCATAACATGAAGCATACATCTAAAAGAGAAAATAAGGAGTAGATCAGTTCTTACTAGACATGTTTTATCTGAAATAAGAATGTAAAAAGGCTAGGTAAAAGAGAGGAAGAAAAAGGAATGAATACACCTCATTGGGCACATGAACTAATACAAAACCTATTGTGATGTTGAGTGATACTGGGTATGAGATGCACTAAGAGTAATATCATGAATAGAGCTGAGTGCTCAATTCCCTGAGGGTGGCTTAAGAATACAAAGACTAGCCCTTTAACTCCATCATCACCCACTATGTAGTGAATCTATGTGATCATGCCTGTGTAAATTGATGTTTGAACTATGTTTCCAATCCAATCCCCTTGAGTAGGTAGCTCAAGAATACAAAGGCTACCTAGTCTTTTGGCTCCATCATTGCCCACTAAGTGTAAACTATGAACTAATACCAGTATGAATGTGTCACATATGATATGGCTCATGAATCCCATGAATGCTCTATAATCTGATAATGTGGCATGGATACTTGAATGTGTACTAAGAACTAAGACAATATTTGGCCACTCTAAAAGGTGGAGATTAGGCTTGTATAAAATCCACTCTAAAATTGTTAACTAGGCTTATATGAAAGAAAATTTGAAATAATGCCAACCACCTAGAAATGGAATAAGGCATGTAACTATTGAGAATACCTAGGTGATATAATGAAATGGAAAGAAGAGAAGGCAAATGTGTCATGCACATTACCCCTAATCACTAGTTTCTATAACATGGATTTTGATATGGAAGTTGAACCAACTACCCAATCTAAAATTGAAAGTGAGAGCCATCATATTGTGCATGATGCCCCCTATATTTGGATAATCTAATTAAAAATATACTAAAATTACCTAATCTAAATTGGACTATAGCTGAGAAAATTGTATTTGACCTTATCTCTCTATCTCTTTCTAAAAATTCTAGGTTTTTAGCTATTTAGATAGGAGCATTAAAAAGTGGACACTTTTCTATAAGGCATTATTTTTCAAATGGGGTACTCATACCCTTTACTATTATTTATGAATGTTCTATGTTCATCCCTATTTTTTATAGTCTATTCTACATGTTTTGAATTTTGATTACTATTTTGAGTGTTCTAAAAACTAATTTTAACTGATAGAGGGATCTAATCTCTATGATAGAATCCCTATTTATTTCCCCCTCTTCTGAGGGTAAGAATGAAGACCCTGTAATGATAACCCTTAGAAGAAAGAACCCTGCAAGTGTGTTGTGATATGAAATACATGATATAGAAATGATGATAAACAATATGTCTAAAGATATAACATAGTTTATGTTTGAGATTGTTAGATCAACAGGAGTATGCTTAGATAGATGTAATAATGTAATAGTATGTGTAGTATACTAAACTAAAACTAGAAATCTGGTTAGTTGTCAAGGAGGGATGGAACATGATGTCCATCATGACATTCAAGAAGGAAAGATAATACATGATGTGGATTATGGCATTGTAAACAAATGAGAAGTTAAAAAATAATGCAAGGAAAGAAGAAATAATCATACAAAAGAGGCCAAGGGGCCAATCAAATAAGGGTCATGGGAACATGTCACTCAAATTGGGAAAATCAAGCATACAAAGCACTCTCAAATACCCAAATACACATACAATTTCAAATAAGCAAGATTAGTGTGAGGGCCACAAGCACATACAAGAGTACAAGCAAAGGACATTGGAAAATGTCCTAAGGCACACACAAGTAACAAAATAGAAACTAATAAATAAAATCACATTTAGCTACTCAAAGTAAGAAATGAAGGCCTATAAATGTTGGAAATACTTCACATCTAACTAATCAAAACAAGAAGTAGAAGTATGTAAAACATGTATTAAAAGACTAGGTAGATGCTAAGAAATACACAAGTGTTATATACTAGTGAGTGTCGATAGAATTATCTATGTAAGATAGTAAGTAATATACATCAACATGATAACTAGAGTGTGTGGTGTAGGAATGACATAACATGGATGGTGTAGTCATGTAGAAGATGCCCTCAGTGGGTAGATATGTCGATGTATGTCTAAAATGTAGAATTAGGATTCCCCCTCAATGGGTAGAGTGAAGCAATTAAGGATTTGGGTGTCACTGCACACACTTAAAAAAGATCAAGTGAAACATGGTAATGTAGATAAATTGACAAACAATATCATAGAATAGAAAAATGTAAGTCTAGCATGGTAGTAGAAATATAAAGCATGGATAATGCATATAGTTGAATTTTTTTTGGTGTTTTAATTTATTTGAATGCTTTTGTATTTTGACATGTTATATTATTTTTGGTATTTTTAAATATTTTATTATTTTTTGTATTTTGACATGTTATATTATTTTTGGTATTTTTAAATATTTTATTATTTTTGGTATTTTGACACGTTATATTATTTTTGGTAGTTTTAAATATTGTATTATTTTTGGTATTTTGACATGTTATATTATTTTTGGTATTTTAAAATATTATATCATTTTTGATATTTTGAAATAAGCTATGTACAAGTAATCATAAGAAAACTATGTACAAGAAAGAAAAAATAAACTATGTACAAATAAGTTGAGCAATTATGTACAATAAATATTGAGAAGAAATGATACTACCCAATGACTTTCATAAAATACTCACTATCATGGTGTCTTGTATCAAGGAGAGGGATCATGCATGATCATGAATCATAACGGAAGGGCTGAGACTATGAATCTAAAAGTTGTGTATTCTATAAGTGCTCTAAAATATTTATAGTGGAAACTAATGGTGGGGTCCCCCTATAACTTTGAGAAGTGGATGTAACTATGGGGCTCTTAGGGACCCATATGTGAGTAGAATAATATTTCTAATTTTTTTTTGTGTGTAGAGGCATGAGACCTCAATGATACTACCCTGGGTGTGAATATTGTAGCTAGAAACTATCTAGAGTCCTGAAACTATCACTGATGTAGTGGTCACTCTAAGAGAGGCCTCCATAGAAGTGTATGAACTCTATATGCTAGTGAGGGAGGCCTTAACTATGTCTAAAGCTTAACTAGAGGAATAACTATAATTGGTGGAGGAGCTAAAACTAGTGAGTGTAGAGTAGGAGATGGCTCTAAAGTGGAGAGTGGTAACTCATACAAAACTCCACCATTTATAACAACCTAATTAGCATGAATGTATTTCACACATATATGAACTATAGAAGGCAATGCATGAAGTTTTTGGATCCATGTTCGACCAAGAAACATGTTGAAGACTCCTACACTAGGAACAATAGTAAATGTTGTGGCCACATGTATTATACCAACTTGTAGAGGAAGTACAATCTCACCCAATGAACTCTATATGTGTCTACTAAATCCACTGATAACTTTGTTCATCAAGGTGATATCTTGCTTTGAATATCCCAAATGCTAAATTAATGTCATAGTCCACATATTCACATTAGATCTATTGTTTATGAGAACATTATGAATGGGATGGTAATCAATGTAGGATCTGATAAATAATGCATAATAGTCTAAATCATCCTCAATTATATCTTAATTTGAAAAAGAGATCAAAGGTCTCACTATAAATATAGAATTATACACACCAATCATGTTGCTCAAAGGATGTGACTCAACTAAAGGTGCCTAGTATGTAGCTGGTGGAGGGTGTGCATGATATACCTAGTTAACACCTAATGTTCCCCTTATCTCCTATTTAGAATATTGTGGGAAAGGATCTGAGAAAATTTTTAGAGCCTTGTCCTATGTTTGTTTTACCTGAGGGGGCTTAACTAGAGTTCTAAGATAAATAAGGCTATCATCTATCAAGTCTTGTATCTTATGTCATAAAATAATGCATCTATCCATTGTATGGCCTGGTGCCTTGTGAAAATCATAGAATACATTCTAATCATATCCTTTTGGAAGAGGCTTTATCCTATCAACTTCCAAAATAGGAAGGAGAGATAGGACATTGCATTCTAATAGCTATTGTAAGACTATAGCTAGAGATACTGGTAGATTGGCAAAGGCTCACCAAGGAGGTGTTGATAATACCACTCATTGAAGGGGCTCTAAATCTATATTAACTATAGGTTGATTTTAATTTTTTCTATCATTAACCTTTTCTTTGTATGGGACTTTACTGTTACTCTTGTTTATTGTTTCTTATATGCTTGTGTACTTGATTTTTCCCATTGAAATTAATTTGAATTCCCTTTCCTTTAGTGTATGACATAACTTAGTGAAGGAAGAAAACTTTTTGAACATTATTGACTCATGCAAAGCTGGTAAAGACTCTATTTGAAGAGATCTTGTAATTCTTGATCAACCATGGGGCTAGTCATTTTAGCCAAGATAGTCTTATATCTAAGAACATAATCTATGAGATGGTCATTTAACATTTATTTCTATTGTGTAACATGGAAATAAAAAACCTTATCACATATGTTAATTCTGAAATGAGCTAGGAACATGTCAATCAAAGGATTGAATTATTTAATTGATTGATTTGGTAGACTATAAAACCAATGTGGAGCATAATCCTTTAAAATCCATGGAAATGTTTATGTTAGTAATAAGTCATTTGGCACATAGTCTAAGCATGTTGCATGAAAATCTCTCAAGTGTGTCTCTATATCACCCTTGCCATCATATATAGTGAGATTGGGTTGAACAAAACCTAGTGGTAAGGTGTAGAAGAAATATGGCATGCCAATGGTGTATGAAGTAAAGAAAAAGATTCCAAAGCCTATTTTGGTCTACAGGCACCTTGATTAAGATGTATCACCTTGGATTGAAGAGATTTAATCTCTTGTACAAGGGTACCCACATCAGGAGGCAAAGATGTACTATCCATAATTGGTGGTACCATATAGGAAGGTTGGGCTGTTGTAGGGGTTATTGAGACATATTTATCTCCATAGTTTCATTTTTAATTATTTGTTCTTTGGTTTGAGAGGATTGACCATTGTTTGATTTTTTTTGTTTTTCTTGTAATATTTTAAGCATATCATTTTGCATATCAATATTTTTAGTTAAAATGTCTTGAAGTTCCCTCTTATCTATTTTGTTAAAGTCAGTATATTGGGCCATTATCAAAGTAGGAAAACAAAGTGAAAGTAGATTGAATTTTTTGCAATAAGTTTTTATAATAAAAATATTATGGAAGGAAAGTACTAAATAAAGGAAATGTAAAGTCCTAAAATAACAAATTGGAATATGCATAAAAATGATACGAAGCTCACTAACATGTAAGGTGATACGTCAAAATCATAGGGATTTAGTATATTCAAATAGGGTTTGAAAGAAATGATTTTTAAAATTATTATGGTGAATTTAAAAAATTTAATTTGTAATTATAATTTATATATGTATAAATTATTAGAATAATATTGCTAAAATCAACAAGGAATTTTTCCTAGGGTTTCTAGGGTTTTTGTGCACAAACAAAGTAAGTCAAGTTCACCAAATGATTTAACTAATTTGGGAATAATGGAGTTTTATTCCTATTTTGGTTAAATGTCTAGATTAATAAATTAGTATAGAATATAGAAATAAATACACTCCTAATTTGTGTAACTATTTGTCTTTTTCACCTTTTTAAAAATAATAATACATAAGATGAAATATAACTTAGCTAGAAAATAGATTGAGACAGCTAATACAGAGGTTGAAAATAGTTGTATAGGACTGGGAAGGTGTCATAAACCTAAATTTGGTTTTTATTAGGTGAAAAGATAGGAGCACCAAAAAGTGGATGCTTTAGTGTCTAGAACTATTGTCCATTCTTTCCACTATTGTCCAAATTGATCATAGACCTAATTTTTTTGGGTAGTTGTGTTGTGTATGTGTGAGTGTGCCTATAAAAAATTAAGCATTAGTTGTCAATAAAACTCATTATGGAGCTGATTTTATCTTCAAACCCTAACCCTCCATCTTGATTGATAAAATGACATTTGAGTCACTTGAGAAAGAGGGGGGTTAGTGTGAAAGATGTACTAAATGTGTAATCCACACCCCTTGTATGGGCACACTACCTAAATACTAATACTCTAAAGAGGGATCGAGTCATATGTAGTTCTCCCATCTAATGTGCTTTGTGCAATAGCGTGATGTAAATACAAATGCCAAATTGATAGTTTTTGAGGTGGTTAGGGATTAGGATGAGGATTTGAGTAGGTTTTTAGCTATGTTGGGTGATTTTATGCAAAGAATAGGGAAGTTTTCCTTATTTATTTATTTATTTATTTGTATTCTTGCTTGCTTTGTATATTTGGTCACCTCCTTTGTAATTGATATTTGAGTGGGATTTTATAAGGAAAAATTGGTCATGGGTCAAATGTATTTATGATAGGCTGACCTAATTAAGGATAAAGACCATATGAAAATGACCATTAGAGCTCAAAGTGCAAATGGATAGGACCACCAAAAATGGGACACTTCTCTATGGGGCACTATAGTCCAAATGGGGCACTCTTATCCTAGACGCTTAGGACTTGGATGAATAGGATTGACATAAGGAATATTGTTTGGCTGAGGTGGAATGACCATTCAAAATGTTCTAGATGATTGTAAATGAGCAAAAGGGTGTCTAGATAGGTTGTAAGAGCATGCAAAAAGGACCTATGGATGGGGTGCTGTAAGCCACATTCAAACTACCAATTTGGACATTTTATATGACTACAAATATCATTGAAGTATATATAAAATATAAACATATATGAATGGATAAATAAACATGTTCATATGAAATTGGACGAAATCATGAATGTGTTTTATTACATGATTTGAAAATGAGATAAAAATTGAAAGGGTAATTAAATGAGTTTAAGAAAAAAATTAGTTAGATATCATTTGGTGGTTTGGTTTATGCCTTGTGAAACATTGTTTTTCTAAGTGGAAGGCCTATTGATTGATATATGGTAGATTTAAATCAAATAATTATATGATGTTGTTATCAAAATTAAAATATATTGATATGTGACATTTTAGTAATAAGTATGCATATAATAGATCTATGTAACAAGGTATATGTTGCTTGTTGATACATATTGTGGCATGTTTGTCTTAGAATCTATTGCTATGAATTTTATGATTTATAGAATAATTATAAAGATGCATATGATGGATTATATGTGATTAAGGGTTCCCTTGTATTTATACATGTTGTGGCATTTTATATGGGAATATATATATTGAATCTGTTAATTTTTTTGATACCTAAGGTTTTGAAGAGGAACCCCCTTAACTAGAAGGGTGACTACCCCTAGTCCTTTGGATTTTTGCCTACCCATAAGCCTCAATGCATCATAGGGTACTCATAAGGAATTGAACTTGAGACCCAGGAGACTAGAGTCATTGATCTTATCCACTCGACCTAACCCTTAGGGATAAATATATTTATTTTGGTATTAAATAAGATTATAAATTAATTTGATATTATTGATACTAAATAAATAGGTGAGACAAACATAACTAATTTATTTAGTGTCACTAATAGATAGAGTTGATATATTCTTTATGTGCTTTAAATCTAAGAATTTGGGCATTAATATGCTTATTTGGTATTATTGTCATTAAATAAGTAGGTGTAATGAATTACACATACTTAGTTCCATTAATAGATAGATTGGAGTAGCTTAAATGATTTGTGTGTAAAATTAACTAATCTTGAGATCTACAAAACTATAGTAATACACTGGCCAAAATGATGTTCATGGTTTTAACATTGTTATTCACCGGTTTGATTTAGTTTGAATGTATTGTATAATATCATGTTAAAATATATTTTTAATGATATGTTGCATGTTATAGTTATCTTACAACACACAAGTTTCTAGTTAACTTTATTAATATCCACACTATCACTATCTACCCATCCATGAAGGGAGGTCCACTACCTTGTATGGAGATTATGCATGGAATTAATCATCCATGGTTAGTGTGTAAAATCATTTAGATGATACTCTCCCCCATTCCAATAGTTAACTGATAGAGGTTTTACCTAGGATTATTCTTAGATATTAACAATTACATTGAGACTCATATGTTCTATGCAACATTATATTATTATAATTTGATTATTAGGACATGTATTATTATATAATTTTTAATATTTGATTTAAATTTTAACACAACATAAGTTGGATGTAACTTATTTGCACTTATTGAATTACTTAATTAGTAGTGTTTGAATTATTATTTTGGATGATTATTGTACTTTATATGTTGAAATTATGAAAGTAAATTAGTAAGTGTAATATAAATTACTAGATAATGAGTCACACTTAAAGCTTATGATTAATATTTTAGTTATATTAAATGATGCATATAGCCAAGGCTCATGATGTTGTTTTAATTTTGTAGTTGAGTTAAAAAAAGATAACCTAGCTCTAGTTAACCTTATGGGGTTATTATATCATGGTATCAGAGCTAAGGTTATAACTCTTAGAATTAATGAGTCCAATAACATATTCTTATTATTATTTATTCAAAAAGAAGAATGTCACATTGAAGGCTAGTTGGTAAGGGTACATCATATCCTAATAATAATAACCCTACAGTTGATTTGAATCAATTTATTATTAAACAAGTTACCAAGCTAGATCAGATTCTCATAGCCATGAATGAGACTAGGGATCATATAGCTACCATGGAATAAGAATTTCATGGCTATGTTGAGGAAAAAAATTAGAATGAACTTGAAGGGCATCTTGCTAAACAAGAAGTTCCTCAAGAACTTATGAAAGAGGAAGTACCTTAAGATGTGAGAACACATGTTATTGTTGAGCTTGCATGAGATATGAAGAAATTTAATCCACCCAAGTTCAATGGAACCATTTTGGGAGATGAATATAAATCACGTCTAACTAAGATTAAATATTATTTGGGATTTATAATTAATTTGAGGTTATAAAAGTAGTGTGGGGAGCTTACTAGTTGGATAGTGAAGCAGCTACATGGTGGACAAGCAAGAAAATATTGATGAACCTTGATTCCAACACCATGAAATGGGAACATTTCATGACCTTATTATGATCATTATGCTTACCTAAATCTATTTTGATCATAAAATGATATATTTTAAGGATATCAATGCTTTAAAGCTGAGCATGTGTATCTTACTCAATTATTGTACCCACATACTATACTAGAATGGAAGTGGTAAGTCATTAGTATGGAATTTTTCTAAGGTTTTTCGATGTATTATAATTAACACAACATGATTTTGGTGCTTTTTTATAAACTCACCAAGGTAGATCACTTCATTCCTAATATCATTTCAAATGATGTGCCTATGCTTGTAAAGAGATTTTAGAAAGAAGTGTATAGGTCTACATGGGATTATAGAAATGATTATTTTAGATAGGGACCCTAAATTGACATCTATATTTTGGTTAAATATCAATTCATATTTGGCTACTCAGCTTAAATTCATTACAATGTACCATCCAAAAATATATGGACAAATTGAGAGGGTGAATTAGGTTTTATAAGATATTCTAAAGATGTACTACATGGATCAATAGTATAGGTCAGAATAATACCTTCCATTATTTGAATTTTCATAAAAAAACTCATACTAATAAACATTCAAAATGGATCCATTTTAGACATTGTATGGGAGAAGATGTAGAACACCAATCAGTTGGGACAAGTTAGAAGATTGAATAGTCTTTGGTCTGGATATTCTTCTTGAAATAAAACAACATGTTAAGTTAATAAGGAAAAGTTTATTTAAAGCCAATGGTAGCTATAATAACTACACTAATCTAAAAATAGAATCAAGGAAATTTTTAGTTAGAGATAAAGTGTTTTTGTGGGTTAAACCTATAAAACTCTCGAATAAGTTTGGAAAATCAGAAAAATTATCTCCTAGATATGTGGGACCTTTCAAGGTCTTGGATTATTCCAATCCTATGGCATATAGGATTAATTTTCCACCAGATTTAGCACTCATACATAATTTTTTCCTTGTGTCCTATCTTAAAAAATATGTTGCTGATCCTTCTCATGTGATGGATTAAAATACTTTATAGGTTTTAGATCCTATGGTGGTCATAATAGAACCAATTAAAATAATTGACACTTGAAAACTTAGTTTGAGTAATCGAAAAGTGTCATAGTGCAAGGTCCAATGGGACAAACATTGTAAATATAGTGATACTTGGGAATTTTTGGAGGTTCTAGGTTGTATCCTAGTTGAGGAGAGGAGTGTTCATGTCCAAACCTCAAACCTATTCCAACATGGGAGTAACCTTAGACTATGGGTTGCCTACTATGCAAGTCACACCTCTAGATTTTATGGGGCTATCTCCCCTAATTTAACAATTCAATGCTCACTAAGATCTAAACTTATTATAAGGAAAATGGAAAGAAGTATGAAAACTAATGTAAGAACCTACTCTAAGTGGTGATGTACCAATTGATGAAGGAGCTACTCTTAGTCATTCCTTTTAAATCTTACTAATGAACCTAATGAAGATAATGATTGATCAAGATTATTGATGGTTTTTTAACATGAGTATTTTGTATGGAGGTTGGATAGGATCTAAAACTTGGAGGGAAAAAGGCATAGGTCTATTCAAGACACAATGGACTCATGACACTTCAAGAAAAATCCTACTTATAACACTTCATACAACCTAAAATGAAATCAAACCTAAAATTAGGTCCATGAAAGGACCTATAGATGACCATATAATGCATACATTCAGTAATCAAACTCTTAAGTAAGCACACTATCCTTCAACAATAATCTATGAATGTCTCTTATTAATTTAATAGAATTATAGGATAATTTTGGCAAAAATTTACTACACCCAACCAAGGGATGCCAAGAAAGATCTCAATTCCTACTTAAATAGATAATTTAGAAGAGAAAAGGGAGAAATTCAAGTGTGGGAGAGGCCATGAATGAGCCTAATGTGGTGTTTGGTAGTTATAGTAGATCTATTCATCATCTTCATGTATTGATATGCATTAGTGAGTCTATTTTGTCATTGTGGAGGCTATAACTCCCTTAATTAACTTTATTCAGTCCTTAACCATTCCTAAAATAGCTCAATATTCCCTCATTTTTAGTTATTCAATGCACATGGGGTGTAGATAAGTCTCCTTGAGGTATTGAGCAACCTCTCCTTTAATATGCATGTTGAATGGTTCATTAAACTACCTTTAACCTATCATAATGACCTACATTTTGGTGTGTTCTCACCTAAGTGATAGTTAAAATTTTTGGAGGTGGTTAATCAATGCTCTCATGCAACCCTTTACCTACTAGACTCTTCCATCTATAAGATAATTAGGCCTGTGTTGCTTGTTCACCAATTTTCTATTCATACCCACTATTTTAGAGATCAAATGGTTGACCTTAAGAGCCAAAATTATCTAATATGACTTAGATCACCATTGGATAACTTTTTGTACATTTCCATTCAGATCCTTGAAGATTTATTCACATATAAAGACACATTATCTTTGCATGACTAGGCCAAAATAGACTATCTCACAGACTAACAGCTTAGATGGTGATAGTAAGAACACTTTCAGTCAATTCCATGAACCATACTAATATTGAATGAATATAATAAGTCCTATGCTTACTCTTCTCATGGTTTATAACTTTTATTTAGGCTCTACAACATATTCTATTTCTAAAACCCTACGAAATTGCCTCTTCAAGAGATGTTCGTACAATTTATATACCATCCAAAGCCATGGGCATGATCCCCCCTAAGTTGCCAACATGATATGTATACACATAATATTTTCAACTTTTATAAAATACTAATGCTTTTTATCTTTCAATAACCTATCGAGCCTCAATCTCTCTATGTGCATGCCCTAAGGGGTGCACTGGGAAAGGGGTGGGTAGACCATTGGTGCTTTGTAGGATTATTTTAACTTATTTCTAGTTATTACTAATCCAACTAGATCCTAAAAATTATTCCTTAAGTTATGAATCCTATTTCACAAATTCCTACAATCATTTAGCTTCTTCTTTACCCCTTTTCCTAACCTAAAACCCCTTTTGATAGTTTATAGTACTAGGTCGACTAGGTCAACTTTGTACTATTATTGGTGAAACTCATTTAGGGTCTAGGTCAGCTCTTAGCCGACCTAGCCTGTGACCTAGTGATTTTTTGACAATAGTGATACTAGGTCAATTGGGTCAACCTTTTCCACTAAAAATTGTATAAGGGATTAAGGTTAAATCCTCCAATATATACAAGATCATTTTTCTAATCTTAGAAAGACATAAAGAGTTATTATTCATTTGTGCTTATTTACAATCTAATCTTCTACCCTACTTGAGGAGTCTTAGCTTAGGGATTCTACTTAGAAACTGTAGTCTTATGGAGAAGTCTTAGATTCTTTGGCCTTTCTTAGTGATATTTAAAAACCACAATGGCCTCTTGTGAAGCCCATTTTGCCAAGGGATAGATTGAGTATCGATAGGTTCATCTTTTAGGTAAGTATTCTCTAACTTTGTTCCTCTATTTAGTAAATAGAAGTAATATAAATATTGGATTTTGAATAATATTACTCTTCTTCTCCATGCATTAAGGATCTTACTCATACATAGCTTAATTTAGATTCTCTTATACATGTTTATTTTATTTTATTTACTAAGCCCCATATTATGCCACAAGCTTTGGTGAGAACTAGATTAGATTTCTTTGCTTTACTTGTTATTAGTATAGTTAATATGAAAACATAGGGCTTAGTTAAGTTTATTGCATGATTTTACTTGATTAGAGGATTTCAAACCCTCCCTAGTATTATTATCATGTTAAGAGATCCCCTAATTAGGTATAGTAGATCTACATATTGGTCATGTTCCTGATTATCTAATGTATCCCCAATTAGAAGTATAAGTAGGATCTATCTTCTTTGAGCTAGGATTGATTTATAGATCTGATGCATTTATGATTACATACATTCCAGTGAACCCAATGTGAATCTAACCCTTACAAGTTTTATTTCATGTTTTTCATTTCTCTATCATTTTATTTATTATTTTTATAGATTCATGATACTAGGTCGATAGGGCTGGTATAGTTTCTAACTTCTATGAATAGGTTTAACACATAGTCACATAAAAAATGACTCTTTTCCTTTTGTGCAGGTCTTCATCAAATATAGGTTACTATGTCAAATAGGTTAACATAGTAGGTAAAATAGGTAAGCATAGTAGGTCAACATAGTACTCTTATTCACTTTTAGAAAATATACTAGGTCAACCAGGCTAGTACAATATTCCAGAAAGCTTCTAGAAAACATACTTGGTTGACCAGGCTCGTATAGTCATCTTGAAAGGCTTCAACAAATAGGGAATTATATAACTATGTTGACCTAATAGATATAGTTGGAATAATTTGTAAGTAACATTCAAGGCACTTAAATAATAATTTCACATTCCTCAACATCTTCCAACCCACCAAGGTTCCTTTTTTTTCTCTCCCTTTCATTTTAGTTCTTCTATATAGTTCTATTTTACACAGTTTGCAATCTTTAAAACTGGCATCATACAACAAACTAGGTCAACATGGTTAGCCTAGTTCTATATTCTATCTTATATCTAAAAGAGTAGGTCAACCCTATTGACATATTTCTTAAATACCCTTGCTTTTAAAGTATAATAGTGACACTTTTGACTCTATTCTATAATGTTTGCATATAGTGTCACCTGAACTGACTCTGGACAATATTTGAAATTAAGAATTAACAACTATATGCTAGTAATTACTCCATGCTTTCACTTTTATTTTTTTACATGCTTAGATTAGATCACATAGTCTAGTTAGGTGGCTTTTCAATATACCATTTAGTTGCATTATTTTTCTCTTTCTTGCACACACTACCAAATCACATAATTTCAAAATGCATTTAAACATTTGTCTACCCAAGGCCTACCTACTTGGATTTCATCACCAAGGGAGAAGTCAACTTTATTTTTTAGCCAAGTATAAGCATGTGGTTAATGGTATATATTGTCAAATCACCTAATACCCTTATCATTTTAGGATTGTGAAGTGAGGGGGTAGACCCTAATACCAAGCTAGTACCATTACCAATATAGATCCCTTTCAACCTAAATATCCTAAAACCATCCATAAATTACTTTATAGTTCCCTAATTCAACCAAATTCCTTATCACACTTAAAATAATACTTCATAATAATCTAAAAACATTCATGATGACCACTTAGTTAGCATTTGCTTTTCATGTTGACTGATTTCTCTTTGATCATTATATGTTGTATTGTAAAAATTTACATTGGCCAGTGTTGGTTTAAGGTTTTGTGTTGTGTACCTCAATTGGGTAATTCTCATTGACCTAATTGATTGTGTGATTTATTTCATTTCTAACTTTTAATTACATTTTGAAATCTTTCCCTATTTTCAGTACATTATTGTTCTATTAGACACAATATCTCATAGATTGTTTTTCTCCCTACCTATAGTACTAGGTCAACCTAGTTGATTCTATATCTCTTTTTACCAATCAAATTATAGTACTAGGTCAACCTAATCAACTCTGTACTCTTAACAAAATATTTTTCCCTAGTTTATAGTACTAGGTTAACCCAAACAACTCTGTACTCTTATTGTTGTCTTATCTATCCAACTCAATTCTCTATTTTTCCTTAGCATTTTGTTCATTTTTATCAAGTCATCATGAAGTCCCTTATAAGAATATTCTTGGAAAACCTAGATCCATTTATATACTATATGGGATGTTCATTTCTCCCTTTATTTTCCTCCTAAGAGAACCCTCACTCTTGGAGCACCTCTTCCCTTTATATGTGGCTTATAACATGGTGCAAATCACACCTCAAGATGAAGTAGTTTTATCTGATCCTTTTTATACCCATCAAGATAATTATTATCTTCAAACTCTTCAATATAATGTGGGAGAAATTGACACAAGTCTATGTAATAATCCCACTAATAATCCATCTTCCAATAACCCTCTTCCTAATACTAATTCAGGGAGTTCTCCTATAAACACCAACCCACCAATTGATATGACTCAAGTTATTGCATAAGCTATACAACAAATGAACATAATAAATACCTCTAACACCTCTCAAATTGTGTAATTACAATGTCATTATATCAATGTGGCTAACCAATCTCTGCCTATCAATCCTCAAGCCAACCCAAATTTTATTCTTCCACCACTTAGAGACGACTAAGGAAATGTTATTATTCAACCTATAATGAATAAAAAAATGCTTCAAAACATCCAAAATGATCCTTTATATCCTTTCATCATGTCCATTGATATTGGTAATATATCTCTAACTATCAAGTATGATGGGTCTAAAGACCCTGCATCATTTTTCAAATCCTTCAAAAATCTTTACAAAGAGTGGATCCAAACTAATAATTTTTCCACCAATAAAATTTTAGTTAAAAACTTTACTGAGAATGTATTAGAATATTACAAACAAATTTCCCAACATTCCATTTGACAACTTGAGGATTTATTTAATCCTTTATTCAAAGAGTTTCAACATAATGATCTTCCCTAAAATTGTCTTAATCATTTCATCAATTCTAAGCAATCTCACACTGAATTAACTCATGATTTTATCAAATAATGGAAATATTTAGCCCATAAATCTAACCATAACATGACTAATGACAATTTATTTAAACTCTTTATAACTAATTTAACTCCTTCACTTTAATATAAGGTTCAAACTTTTACTCCCCAAACACTTAACAAATCACTTGACCAAACTAAACATCAAGATTTCCTCATGAAGCAATTTGAACCTAATCCTAAATTCCTTAATGGATATTTTAAAACTTATACTAATTCCATCACCTAAAATACTCCTCAAACCAAACCAAGAGTTTTCAAAGCCAACACTCCCTCATATTCTCACATACTACTAACTACGTAACAAATGAAACAATTCTTACCACCTTCTAAACCCTTTACTAATCCTAATAATCCTCCTAAGTGCTATGACCCTGATCAATTATATTGGTTCCATGTTGACATTGGTCATTATCATGAATCTTGTAGAGGGCTTAATAAATTTTCCATCTCCTACATACTTTTTGATTCCTTTAATCATGAAGCTATGATCCAAATTTTTTGTCAAGAATACAATACTACTTCTCAAAAATGACAAGCTTCTAAATCTTTTTCTTCTAATAACCAAAAATATTTTCCCACATCTAATAATCAACAAACTACAAAGGGTGTTTGTAATATTGATGCCGACTATGACCAATATTATAACAATTCTCAATATGTCAACATAGCTAAGGTCAATTATCACCACAAACCAACTCATAAAGATTCTATCACAAAATATAAGAAACCATGTTTATAATAAAAAAATTCTCAAAGATACTACAACCACTAATCTATCTTCAAAATCCTATAAGGAACCACCTCCTCCTTTCAAACCCCCAATAACTTCTATTCTTTCAAAATTTACCTTAACTTATAAAACTTGCACTAGTTCTTCTTCTAAATTCCATTGGAAATTTTTCAAAGAACTTAAATCCATGCCTTAAAAGATTCTAATTATGGAGTTAAATCATACCTCCCCTTATCACTATAAATTAATTATGAAAAAATTATAAGAAATTGAAGATCCATCTCCTATAGATAAAAAACCACCCTCTATTGAACCTCAACCTACCAAGGTGCATACCATTCAAACTATGTCCTTATTCGAAACCATCTATTAAATTTATTGAAGAAGACATGATTAATGATGAAATCCTTTTTCATGTTGATGTCCACCACTATTAATTAAAATATCCATTAATACTACCTTTATCTATAAAGTTTTAGTTGATAAAGGCTTTGGTATTAATGTTACATCTTTGTGGCTTATCCAAAAAGTTGGATACAATAAGGATCATCTCAAGAAAACCCACCTCACCTATCATGTATTTGATAAAACTAATCAAAATCCACTTGGTTATATCTATCTTCCCCTAAAAATTAGATCTAAGATAGCTCAAACTAAACTTATGGTCCTTGATTTACCCCTATCTTATAATATACTCCTTTTTTGCCCAAGGACTCATAGAATGAGGGTCATCACTTCTTCTAGTAGTCAATGCATTAAATTATTATATAACAATAAATGGTATAATCATGAAGTTGATCCCAAACCTTGGAGTATTCAACTTCCTAATCCAAAATCTCAATATCATATACCTACCATTCCCACCATCAATAGTGATCCCTTACATGAGTTCATTAACACCAATCCCAATTACAAGTCACACTTTTTGATTCAAATGATGATGAACATAATGAATTTCAACATACTTACAAAATTACCAAGATACCTTTTTATATATTAAAGTGGCTTCTTCCTTCTTTATTACCTTGTGATCATACTATTCCTCTCATTGATGAGATCACTAATTTTTCCCCTCCATGTAATGCTTAGGAACCTTCTTTACCAGAAAAGGACTTTACCTTCAATGACTATAGAGTGGCCAATTTTTTAAAGATCCTCTCATAATGTTTCCATGAATTTTTAACAACATTGATATTTCACCTTCTAAAAGTCCCCTAAATCTAAAGCATGTACCATTTATCCAACCTATGATGATAACTACATCATGGGCCAAGCTCAATCTTGAGACTTGGATGTTTAACATTATCAAAAAACCTTAGCTCAAATACATGCTTTCAATCAAGATGTTCATATCATCTCCATGGATCATGAATTAGCTACCGAAGGCCATGTGTCTCCTATTAATTCTCTACTTCTTGATACTCCTTAGGTGTTAGAACAAATCATACCTTATGAACCTCAAAAAATTATTGCATCTTCTCTACCACCTATATATCCCATCACTACATCTGACCCTTCCCCTTTTAAATAATTTAATGATACATTAATCCCATCCAATCCATTTACTTCTCCTACTCTCAAGGTTACATTAGATTCCAAGACCATAAATGTCTATCATATACATTCTAAATATGATCACCGTGGTAATAAATTCTCAATCTTTAAGTAGATGTTGATTATTATGGTCCTTTTCCCAATTTTCCTAGTGATGAAGCCAATATTGAAATACTTCATGCTCAAGAACCTCAACTTCCTCAAAAACATCATAAACTTAGGAAATTTAGAAATAAATATCCTTGTTTCAACAATTTCATCACATGTATAGATCCTAAAGCTAATCTAATTTATTTTTACCTAATTCACCATACCATTTACAAGATGGAAATGATATGTTTATCTAAGAAACTACTTTCATTTAATATGGTACTCCATCATGACCTCAACCTATTAGTATCTCTTGTGAACTCTCACCTAGTGAACATGATAAATTTAACCTATTTTTTTATAAATATCATGAGATCTACACCTAGTCATATGAGGACATGCCTAAAATTAACCCTAGCATTATGATACACAACATCATCACTTATTCTAATGCAAATATTGTGCATCAAAAGTAGTGGAAATTTACACATTATATCACATAAAAATCATCAAAATTATTGATGATAAATTTATCAAGCCAATGGACTATTCTAAATGAGTTTCTATCATAGATCTTGTTCAGAAAAAGGTCACTATGGTCATTTACATCTATATTGATTTTCATAATCTTAATCTCTCTTATCCGAAGGATAATTTCCCTCCTACCTTCAATATATTACATTGTCAATTCCACATCTAGTTATGAAATATTATCTCTTATGGATAGCTTCTTGGGCTATAATCAGATTCACATTTCTCTAGAAGACCAACATAAGAAAAATTTCACCATGGAATGGGGAACCTATTACTATGTTAAAATGCCCTTCAGCCTAAAAAATGATAGAGCCACTTATCAATGAGAAATGACTCATATATTTCATTATATTATCCATAAAATTGTAGAAACCTATGTGGATGAACTCATTGCTAAATCTAAAAGTCACAAGACTCATATTTCTGATCTTGCCATCATATTTGACCATCTTCTCAAATACAAAGTTAGAATAAATCCTTAAAAATGTGTCTTTGGTGTTAAATATGAAATTTTTTAGGATTATTATTCTCTCTCCATAATATATATGTTGGCCCTACCAAGATTAGTGCTATCATCAACATGTCCATCCCTCATTCCATTATGAACATTCACACTTATCTTGGTAAACTTGGGGCAATTAGATGATTCATCCCTAAAATGGCATGTCATATCCACTCCATCAATTATCTTTTTAAGAAAGGTAATGCTTTAGAATGGATGGACCCATGTCAAAAATCATTTGATAACGTGAAAGAATCATTGATTCAACAACATAATTTTTATCTTCTTTCAAATGATCAAATTTTGATCCTATATACCTCTTCCACACCCATATCATTTGGGACAATGTTTTCCCAATAATATGATACTAAAAAAGAGTATGCCATCTACTATATCAGTTGAGGTCTCATCTATTATGATAAATGTTACACAAAAGTTGAGTGTGATTGCCTCACCATCTATTTTTCATCTAAAAAGCTTTGACATTACATGCTTTATCAAACTATTCATGTCATCATTCATTCTGACCCCCTTCATCATTTTTTATCCAAAACCTTTCTTCCTAGAGATATAATTGGCAAGTGGATGGTCCTCCTTATGGAATTTTATTCCCAAATTATTACTCAAAAATTTATGAAACGACAAATCATAGCTGATCAACTTACTTCAACTCATGTACCCACTACCAACCACCTTCAAGATAGTCTACCCTATGAAAATATTATCTATATTGAAGGAATAAATTAATCCATATATATTAAATATTAGTTCCATAACTTGAATACTAATATGGAAGCAAGTAATCTCAATGAATCATCTATCTTCCCTAATACTACTAAACCAAAAGTAGTTATCGAAGAACTTCTTGAAATCAATGTAAATTTACATGAGGATACTAAGACACTTCATTTTGATGGTGATAAATTCCTTCAAGGAGATGGGTTAGGTTTCATCTTTCAAATTCCTCTCATTAAAATCACCCCTTTAGGTTTCCACTTAATATTTGATGTCACTAATAGCATGGTAGAGTGCAAAGCTCTAATCTTAGGCATGAAAGTTTCTCTTGATTTAGATATCCAATACCTACATGGATTAGGTGATTCTTAGCTCATTTTACACCAATTCAATGGTGATTATCAATGAAAAAGTTAAAATACCATTTATTATCATCAAATTACTACTCTCACCAAAGATTTCATTTTTTTCACCATCGAGCCTATCCCTCGAGATCAAAATTATATTGTTGATTCCTTGGATTATTTAGCATCTCATTTTCATTCACACCAATTTTTCATTCATCCCATTTTTCTTATCTAAATAAGAAAATATCCATCCTCTATTTAACCACAAGATTTACTTATCTACAACATTGAGGCTATCACCATTTGATAAAGCCCATGGTATCAAGACAACATTTAATTTATAAAATATTCATAAACAAGATTTTAAGTATGAATTTATATATAAAATCCTATATTATTGAAAATTTGAAGGTACCTTGATCTACTATGTTATGTAAGATGAGGTCCTTCCTCTTCTTGAATAAGAACATGGGGATAATTATGGTGGCCATTGTAGTGGACATGTTACATCCCGTAAATGCCTATATATTGGATTATTTTGTCCACTCTTGAAAAGGATGCCATAAAATTTATTAAAAATTGTACTCATTACCAAATTCATGATGATCTAATTCATTCACCTCAAGCTAAGCTTCAAACCATCAAATCTCCCTGGCCATTCTCCATGTGGGGATTAGATCTCAAGATGGACATGCATTTATAATCATAGCCATAAAATATTTTACCAAATGGGTTGAGGCTATGTCCCTTGTTAATACTAAGAGCACCACTATCTCCAAATTCATCCTTAATAAAATCATTTTATGCTTTGGTTTTCTTCATACTATCATTTCATACAATGGTTATAATTTAAACAATAAATATGTCAAATAAATTTGTGCTAAATTTAAAATCAATCAAAAATTTTACACACCTTATAATACACAATTTAATGGATAATCTAAGGCCACAAACAAAATTCTTAATAAAATTATCCAAAAGATAATTCATGAAACTTGTATGGATTGACACCTTCATCTCTATCCTGCTCTTTGGGCCTATCGCACTAGCATGTATACTACCACTATGGCAATGCCATTCTCTCTAGTATATGGTTTTAAATCATTCATTTCATTATAATTTGACCTTCCCTCTCTCTGTATATCTCTTCATGAAATCATACCTGATGAATAATTAAATGAATCTTGCCTTCATGCCCTTTATCTCCTTGATGAATGTTATCTTTCTACTTTGCAACATAATCACCAATACAAGGCCCATATTACCAAACAAAATAACAAATGTGTTAAATCTCAAACATTTAATGTTGGTGATCTTGTCCTTAAATTAGAATACACTTATGAAAAATAAGGTAAATATGCTAAAAATGGTGGGGCCCCTATTTAGTGAAAGATATTCTTGGTCCAAGTACCTATCACTTTCAAACCAATTAAGGCCATGTTTTCAAAGATCCCACCAATGCACAATTACTCAAAAAGTATTTTTCCTAATCCTTCCCTTATTTTCATGATTTTTATATATTTTATCTATCTAACAATTTTTTTAGGTTACTTACATAAGTCTCACCCTTTACATCAATTCTCTATTTTCATAACCTTAGTCCTTACTTTTGGTCTTTTGGTTTCCCCTTTTTCTCATGAGTTGCATTGTAAAACCACAGATATGACTTGGTATTACTCATGATGTACTTCTATCCTCTTTGTTTTCATATAGTTTACACATTTTTTTGACACCCCTTGGGTTTCTCTTTTGTGAGTTATAATGTAAGACCATGGATATGACCTCACCTTCCTCAAAAATACCATCTTTTTCTTATCCCATTTATTTTACCAATACTCTTTGGTACCCTCATGGGTTTATATTTTATGAGTTATAATGTAAGACCATGGATTAGATCTATCCTTCCTCATAAAATCACCATATTTTCATTATTTCTCTATAATATGTTTATCAATGATTACAAGTTTTTGATCTTTTTTTTAAACCTTTAGCTTTTTCTTATTTTGTAGATAAAATTTGCACAACAATATATGTTAGCATGTTTTTCTCCATTTTCATCATTCTTATGATAATGAATCACACTTTAGTATCATTGTATCCCTTTTCCACCCTTTGTCACATTTTTTTTTGGATTTGAAGTAATTCAAATTATTTCATGTTTCATTCCTCTTTATTTCCTTTCCTTTTCACTACACATTGGATAAGCTCAGGTAGAAGTTAAGATAGAACATTTATTTCACCTAGATTTATGAGACTCTTAGACACCATGCTCTCTAAAGTTATCTCTCTTAGCAACCAAGTCCCAAGTATTAAAATTAAATTCATCTTTAACACCAATGTTTGGTTTTCCAAATCCATATGGAGGAGTAGAAAAATCCATCAATAAAGTTAAAAGATAAATATTTTAGAAAAAGGCAATGATATACAAAAGGCAACATACAAATCTCAAAAGTCAAAATCACACCAAAAGATGTGATTACAAGCACATCTCCTATCTTTAATTGAATCTCAAACTCCATAGTTAGCCTCACAATAGAGTTGAGGTCTATTTTGGTGTGGTAGGATATAATATTGGAATAGGGGAAATAAACAAAATTTATGGTGCTACCTACTTTCTCATGCAAGTACCCATTCTTCACAATAGACTAAAAACTTTGTAAGGGGTTTGAATAATGAGGAACATGTTTTGAGAAGGTAGGTAAATTTTAATTTTCATGCATATAACCTTCATGGGATGATCTACATACTTCATTTGTTGATCTAAGAATTATGTGGCTAAGAAAAGTTCTTTAGAGTCCTTAATGTTGATAGTCCTCTTGTTTTTAAGAACTTAATTTGAGTGTATTGAATTTGATAAAGAGTTACTATACCTTGGTTTTTCCTTCATTCTCCCCTCTACCCATTTCATTCCCCACCTTGATAGGAAAATTATGATTCCAAATCTATTTTCCCTATTCTATTTCTCCTTATTATTCACATCTTAAAAACATGCTAGCACTACTTTATTTTAGTTTTATCTATCCTCAGAATTAAATAATTTGTTTGAGTAACTATGGGTTACTTTATTTACACCATAACTCTACATTTATATATGTTATTTTCTTTATTTTTACCATTTGTCATTTTTATACCACCCATTTTTATAGACACTTGAGTCCATTTATACTTTCATGTACTTTTTCCATTATTGAGTGAGGTTGTCTTGTTACTTCTCACTCACCAATGTTGTTTTCCCCTTCATGCATATTTTTCCATTGATGATTGAGTAAAGATCATTATTGCTCACTCATCAATGTTTTTTTACCATTTTGGCTTGCCCATATTTGTTTAAGTAAGGTTTTTTACTAATTTTACATTGATGTTTGATTACCATTATTTTTGATATGTATCTCTAGTTTGAATTAGTGAGTTTGAATTTCTTACTCAAGGTTTACTTGCTTGAATTTTTCTATGTTTAGTAGCCTTTCCTTTTGAGTTACTCAATTTACTCTAGATTTTGAGTTGGTAATTTGGTCTAACATATAACTTATCACCCTAGTTTGCCAAATTTCTAAGAACATCCCATCCACATAGCATTAGTTGTCTTGGCTTTCTTATGTTTATTTATTTTTCTCTTTAGTTTTGTATTCTTGGGTTTTTTTAAAGTAGTCTCTATGCCCTCCATAATTAAAAATACAAAAAAAAAATATAGACAACCATCTAATGATAAAGGTAAGTCAATGCATGCATCACATTTACATTTACTTTTTTAGTTATTTCCATTTGAATTATTTCCCTTTCTATCTTTTACTTTAAGCTATTTTTGCTTTAAAATATTGAAACTTTTTTAGCCTTTGTGTTATGTGTTATTATGTTTTTTCTTGAATCACCATTCCCTATTAGATCTGAGTGACATGTGATGAGATTCAAGTGGGGAATATATATACATATAATATTTTTGACTTTTATCAAATAATGATGCTTTCTATGTTGTAGGAACCCATCAAGTCTCAATATTTTTTAGTGCATACCCTAAGGGATGCACTAAGAAAAGGGTGGGTAGACCATTAGTGCTTTATAGTATTGTTGTCATTTATTTCCACTTATTACCAATTCAAACAGCTCCTAAAAACTATTGCCTAAGAAATTAATCCTCTTTTACACACTCCTCCAGTCATTTACCATCTTTTGTACCCATTTTATTAACCTAAAACCCCTTTTTATAGTTTACAATACTAAATCAACTCAGTCAACCTTGTACTCTTATTGGTGAAACTCATTTAGGGTATAGGTCAACTCTTAGCTGACCTAGCCAATGACCTAGTGAGTTTTTACCAATAATAGGTCAACTAGGTCAACCCTATTAGACAATAATTTTAGAAGGGATTAGGGTTAAATTCACCTAAATATATAAGATAATTTCTTCATTATTAGAGAGACATCAATATTTATTTTTCATTTATGATTCTTTATAATATGATCATCCACCATTCAACTTGAGGAATCTTAGCTTAGGGTTTATACTTGGAGAATCTAGTATTATAGAGAAGTCTTGAATGATTTGGCCTTTCTTATTGATCCTTACAAACCCAAATAACCTCTTGTGAATCCTCTTTAGCCAAGGGAGAGATTGAGTTTCAATGGGTTCATCTATCAGGTAAGTATTCTCTAACTTTACTCCTTTCTTTAGTAGATAGAAGTAAAATAAGTATTAGATTTTGAATAATATTACTTTTCTTCTCCATGAATTAAGGGTATTACTCATACATATCTTAATTGAGATTCTCTTATGAATTTTATTTTCATTTATTTACTAACCCCCATATTGTGACATAAGCTTTGGTGAGTACTAGATTAGATTTCTTCAATTTACTTGTTATTAGTATAGTGGATATGAAAACATAGGGCTTAGTTAGGGTTATTTCATTATTTTTCTTGACTATAGGCTTTGAATCCTCCCTATTATTATTATTATGTTAAGAGATCCCCTAACTAGGTCTAGAAGATCAACATATTGGTCATGTTCCTGATTATCTAATGTATCCCCAATCATAAGTGTAAATAAGATCTATCTTCTTTGAGCTAGGATTTATTTATAAATTTTATTAATTTATAATTAAATACATGATTCAATTATCAAATAAGTAAATTATAGGCATAGTAATGCATATTTCCCTAAACCTTTTTAGATGGGTCACTATTAGGGTTTAAAGGAGGTTTAGGGGTGTTTGGGAGTCTTGGGATTGGTTAATGGAGATAAAAGCTTGGATATCTAAAATAATAACACCAATTTCAAGCCAATAGGACCTCTCACCTTCCATGAATGGTTTGAATCCCCATGCATAAGATTCAAGCTATGATGAGCACTTGAATTTGCCTTTTATGTGAGGAACATGCTTGTGTAGTGAATTTTATGTGTCTATAAGTGGAATGACCTATTGTGTGGCCTTTCTAAGGATATAATTATCCAAATTGATTTCAAACACTTTAGTATCCCTCCCATTTTTTATTTAAAAGCATTAATATTTCTTAACTTGTCTTTTCCTTCAAATTTTAAAGTCACAGTCCTAATAAAGGCTAATGATTGGTCTATTTTCAAACCTGAGTTATGAAAATTAACCTCAATACTAGGGTTATGATCCATTATTTTATAATTTATAACTTGGAAACACCTTAGATACCTTAGATTATAGCAACATTGACCCTATTGTATCATTTGTCCTCCTTAAGGTGCATATAACCATGTGTTCTAATAACTACACCTCTCTATTTGATAAACCAATCATGGATGTTATCATGGAGACTAATAGGAGGATTAATTATGATTTAGGATGAATTATCCCTTCTCCAACTCATTGTGTACACAAATTCTCCTTGTATTCTTATTCTTGAGCTCAAATTAGCATCCTTAAGCCCATTCTTTATAACTTTACCTATGCACGTGCTAGACAATGGCTAATTATGGTGCTAAAAGGACCTAAAAATACCTTAAAGATCATTTAATTTCCAAATTTACTCATTTTGATGGGTTTTAGAGTCAAATTCCACCATCAGGTCATTCTTAGGGATTGTGTAGGGTTTGAGACATCTACAATCTTAACAATGGTTCATAAAGTATGGACATCCAAACCTACAACAAATTCCATTTATGTTTAGGAAATAATCACCTCATCTCTCATGAATAGGCTAGGTTACCATGTAGATGTTTCTTGGAGATATGAACATCAGAAGATGAGGTTAGGGTTACTTGCAAGTAGTTTTGAACACTTATTTTATTAATGTTCATTTATAAATATTAGCCCCATATTATCAATAAATATACCATGGATATTTAGTCCATATGGATATTTAGTCCATATGGATATTTAAACTTAACTATGAACTTGGGCCCTGAGCATGCATGTGGTGAAGTAGGTGATCATTGAATATGCTCCTCAAACTGCCTATGTGTACATGGACTAACTTAAGCTAGGTTTTAGGACACTTGTATCAATTTTTTCACCTCTTGGAATTTTTAACCACATTTTTGGGTCTTAAAAAACCTAATACATCTTATATTATCCATTCAACTAGTCATAATATCATGAAGGAACCTCAAAATGGCACTATGGTCTATGTGTAAGCCTATATGCCTGACTTTGTTAACCCATATCCAAGGCTCTTAAGTGTAAATATACTTTTTATAACTTAAAATGGGATTTTGGGACCCTTAAAAATCATTCCTCATTGAAACAAGACCTTCTAGGGGTTTCCATATTATATGTAGACCTCATAAAGCATGGGTGCACCTTCAACTCATTAAGTGACTATAATAGACAAGCCTTGGTCTGAGACAAAACATTGGGTATACCCATTTTTTGCCCCAAATAAATGAACATATTATCCTATTTAATATGTCATGATAAAAATTTTACCAATTTTGGGGGATTTTCTATGCTTATAAGGGTCTTAAAACACCATTTTGGCTAAAACTAGTTCCAAACTACCTACTAATAGTGCACTCAGGCATGCAAACTTTGAATATGGCCTATAACATTGAATCTAAAGGTGTTTGAGACCATGAGGTTTTTTAAAATGTGATTATAATTAATGTCATGACCAGGTGATATTTTTCCAACACTACCTTCTTTCATACCCTATCTTT
Organism: Torreya grandis; assembly: GCA_037957365.1. Lineage (NCBI taxonomy): Eukaryota > Viridiplantae > Streptophyta > Pinopsida > Cupressales > Taxaceae > Torreya > Torreya grandis. The sequence goes on along the minus strand of JARHVA010002932.1, from coordinate 1,519,893 downwards.
TACTTAACCTCAAGTCTCATATTTGCATACGCCTATGTGGTCTAATGACTATGATGGTGTCATTCTATCCCCTCAGTGATAGTGGTCATCAAGTCTACAATTTTTATAATGTGACCTTTTTTACCCCTTATATGTATTATTCCACTTCGCTTAAATAATATGGAAACCTTGATTTAGGTTAGTGATGTCACCTATAACCACTTTCCATTATGACTCTCTATAAGGTTTTATTACCAAACTTGTATAAGAAGAAGGTGGCTTATAGGGTGTTTTAAATTATGGTGTGAAAAGATAATATAACTATTCACCCTTTTATAACACACATTCCATGATACTTATACCAACTTTCATGCCTTGGATGGTCCACATAGTGCCTCTTGGGACCCTAATATTGTAACCTTAAAGACTGGATATAAGTGCATAGTTTGCACTCTCAGATTGCTATATGAACATATAAGTATAACACCTATTGGTATCAATTATATTGATGATGTTAATGAAGTGTGTACATCACCTTAACATGATCCAATCTTGGGGAAGGGTGGATGAATGAAAAATAGTGGAAGTGGAGACATATGGGATGTGGTGAACATGGAAATAGGGGTAACACAATACAATGGTAGTGAAAACACATTAAGACCACATAAGTGTGGAAATGATATGAAATAGAGACAATAATACCATTAATACCAATATAAATGAACCCCATAAAATTTACAATGCATAAATAAGAAAATATGTGAATTTGGGGGCAAAAATGAAGCATATGTAGTCTCAAAATGAAACCTCAAAAACTCAAAAATACCTTAACTTCCACAAAAACCTTAAACCCTACTAAAATATGACTGAGTGACTTGGAGACAAAGAAGGTGGTCTATAGGCCTTATGAATACATTATGGGGTGTCAAAATTTTATTCTCAAGAGTATGAAGGTGATCCACCATCAATTTAACATCTTCTTCATATATTTTGGGTTACATTAGAGCTATGTAAGTGCTCTTGAACCATACACAGTCTTGTCATATAGTAACTTTTACACATGCACAAACCTTATTTTATAGATGTGTCTTGAGGAAATAAGGGGGAAATTAAACTTTCAATCTGATCAAGAAGGCATTGAGAGCCTTGAAACACCCTTTTCAACTCTTCAACCCTACCTATAACCTTTGATGAAGGCATCAAAGCTCTATTCTTTGTACAAAATTATTTGTAATTTACACATAAGAACCATTCTTGGAAATTTTCAAGTTATATAAACTCACACATGTGAGTCAAGTACTAAGAGTGACATGGAAATATTCTTCAATACTCAAAGAAGTAAGATCTATGATTCGTTTGAGTAGACAAAGAAAATTCCTCTAAAAATCATTTAGCTCAAATGGGCCTGTGCAGATGAGAGGGGAACAAAGATTCCTTAACTTTTTAAGGAATTTTAATAAAGGATAAGAATCTAGTCCCTAGATAAATGCCCCTAGATGAAAGCTAATTGATTTTACTATCCATGGCTATGAGTTTGGGCCCTCACCCTATTTCCCCTATATGGTATGAACCTGAGGGTTCCTCTAAACCTTCTAGTGAGCTCGAAGGAAATATGAGATGGTTTTGAGATCTTATGAAACTAATAAACACTATTTTCTTTACCATTTGATCTTTCTAACCTCCCTATGCAAAATCATGTCTCTGTCTAGGTTGGTTCGTATTGTATGGATCCATACTATTTAATAAAATCCTAAGAAATATCATTTTTATAGCAATTTTTTCTTGTTTCATACCTAAAATTTTGCTAGTAGTTGTTGTGGAGGGAAACTACGGGAAAACAACACTTTGAACTTGGTGGTATGAATTGAGGGAGTTAAAGAGTCATAATTTAGCATGTGTGGGCCCCTTTTGGGAGGAATTGGCATTAAATATGGTGATAGTGGATCTAAATGAGCCATGGAACCATTCAGTGATGGCTTGATGAATCTATGAGGTCCACTAGAGGTGTACGGGTTAGTTTAGTGGTCTATCAAGGCAAAATTTTATTTCATTATGACCAAAACCATTGACTATGCTCAAACAAATGACCTCAAAATGGGTATATTAATTGAATAACCATGCTAATGCATCTGAAAGACCTTAATAATAAATAAAACATCAATTTGATCTTAATACACCTCCTATAATGTTCCTTGAAGGATTGAAAATAAGCATACCTTTGATGATTAATCAAAACCAATGTGCCTCTAAGCCTCTATCAAACTTCCTCCTTAGTTTATATAAACCATTGCATCTTTTACATATTGAGGACCCTTCAAAGTGATCAAGGGACATTAAATCATGATTAACCATCATGATACTACTTGATTCAGGTTGGAAAGGAGAAATTAAGGACACATAAGGAATGACAAGGAAAAGATGAAGCATGACAAAATAGTGAACTGACTAGACACCCCTTTTAATTCATGACATGACTAATAACCATGGTACTAAAAGTGGATTATGTACCAAGGTATAAGGTTGACCCCTTTCTAGGTATATGGATTAGATAGTGGTCAATAGGAAAATTATGATTTCATAATCTATTTATTCATTTGTTTACTTAGTAATTTTTTAATGTTATGTTTATTTTCTACTAAACACTATTTTATTTCAGAACTATTGTTGAAATAATTGTCATTGAGATGATGACCAACTTTAGGGGAAGGATGTTACATCTCAATTTTCCTCTAGATTTATTATTATTGAATTTATGCTTAATAATGGGCTTAGTTAATGTGTTAAGTAATTGGAATTAGTTATATGATGATTATAGATAGTGTTTATTGCTTATGATCATGATAATTAACTATTAGTTAGTTGGTTGTATTATGTACAGTACATCTTAGTCATGATTATGCAGTATATTCTATTACAATAGTTTATTATGATTTTTACATGATATGGTCTAACTAATATTCATTTTTACTGAGGTGTATGTAGGATGGATTCCACCCTCCTAACTATGACCAAGGAAAGTTATCATCAAAGAGGATAGTGCAGATGGAGACATGTTGGGAAAGAAAGAATGAAAATGGGAAACCCAGTACACACCACCTAGAGTAGAATTTGTTTTCTAATTGATAGTTGGTAAATGTTTCTTGTAGCATGATTCTAGTTATTAATTTATTTTATGCATTTATATGTGATTGATTATCATGTTTGCATATTACTCTACTAGCAGTGTGTTTGCATTTATGAGATTGAATTTTTTGTGTCTATTTTACTCCATTATATATAACTATGTACCGTGTTGGTTGAATGAGTTAGACATGTGATGGTAGAGGTAAATTAAAATGATTTAATTAGTTTAATTAATATATTTATAGTTTTCATAACATGTGTTTTCAATTTTTTGATTGGTCTTGCTATGATGTGAAGTTTAATTCTATTGTCTTGACATGGATTTAATTTTTGTCTAGTTGATAAACATATTGTTATAAAATTGATAAACATATATGCAGGTTGATAACATTATATGCAGGTTGATAAACATATTGTTATAAAATATATTTCTTATTATAGGGTATTCAAATAAACCCTAGGATATATTTTCATTTGGTGGAATCCATTGTTATAATAAAAAGGGACATGTTTGTGTTATTGACAAGGTTTTTAACCTTAGGCATATTAAATCTTTTGAAGTTATTGAATACTAATAATGATATAGTATTGTGGTAAGTTCAAAGGCATGGTTTCAAAATTTAAATATGGTATATTTTTTGGTTGTGGCATAAAGTTTATTTCATGGTCAATAGATTTTTAACCTTTTGAGTGAGGCATGATTATCACATAAAGTCAATAGACTTTAAAATCATTACATTTTTCATGGTAATTTATTAGTGTTTGATTGTGTCAATGTCTAACATCATGTTATAATATTTTAAAATGGTTATGAATTGTGGAATATTTGGTATAATAGTAGGGCATTATGAGATTAATGATGCATGGCATTTTTGAAGTCATAAGTGGAAGGATCTATCTCAAATACTTTTAGGGTGGCAAGTGTTTACTATCATTTTGTTTGGTGGACTTAACTGATGTAGGAGAGGGTTTCGATCACCATGCCAATAATTTTTTAATTCTATTGAAAATACATGAACAACACTATAAGTTCATTGATGGGAGATAAATTTATGTGGAGTTGTTCATGGATTAACATGCAAAGTGTGGGCAAAAGCATAAAAATGTGTAATTAATAAGGTTTTGGGGGACACTTGGATGCACATAGAGGATGATAGAAAGATAAAAATGAATAAATAGAGGATTGGTTGGAGATTTGGAAAGCAAGCTCATTTATCATAGCTCTAATTCCACATACAAATTAGGGTTTATTATTTCAAATTTATAGTTTGGTATTAAATTTTTGAAAGAATCAAAATATAACCTAGTGTATGCCGATGTTATTCTAAATGTCATTTTTGATTTTAGTAATAAAATATTAGGCTAATATATTCAAACCTAAGGATGGGCTCGACCTATCCACAGGGCTAAGTATATAAACCCATATTGCCCAAATGGTTGTGTGTTTTTGAGTGTCCATGATTAAATCAGTTTTAAGGGTTTCCTTTAAATTTTGTTGTAAGTCGACATGGAAACAATTTTGTTTAAAAAAAATAAAGGTGAAAATCATGTATTTTAATCAGACCCATGGGTAAAAGAAGTAAATGTTGTGAATGGGTTATGAATGAAATAATATATATTTAGAGTAAATAGTAGATGTTTTCAAATAATAAAATAATTAAATAATTAGGGTTTAACTTTTTAGGTCTACTATTATACAAATCTGATACATAAAATTTAGATGAGCCTATTTATATTTCTGTGCATGAATGAATCTCTGAATATTGTACCCTTTAAGCTTATAGTGAATAATATAGGGTCATTTCATGTTGAATTTTTGGTCATGTTTAAATAAATAAATAAATTTTTAAAATAGGGGATTTTGGCTATGTGTTTAGATTATCCACAATGAATAGATTGGGAAATGGAAACCATACTTTAGTATCAAATCCTATAGCTTTATTGGGTGGATTTGAGTATCTTGTTTCAGTCAAAAGAATTATGTTTTAAACACATAAATATGGAATCCATTGTATTTATTTAGATTGATATAGTTCATCAATTTATAATAAGTTTATAAATTATAATATCTAGATGTATGTATGTATTTTTAAACCTAACAAAAGGTATTTTTGAGAAAAGATAATACCCTATTTTTGAATCAATTTACCTTGTGTAAATTTTTCATGTAAAATGTTATTTATAATGTGTGTGTGTATGTATGGATGTATATATGTCTCTGTGTGTGTGTGTGTGTGTGTGTGTGTGTGTGTGTGTGTGTGTGTGTGTGTGTGTGTGTGTGTGTGTGTGTGTGTGTGTGTGTGTGTGTGTGTGTGTGTGTGTGTGTGTGTGTGTGTGTGTGTGTGTGTGTGTGTGTGTGTGTGTGTGTGTGTGTGTGTGTGTGTGTGTGTGTGTGTGTGTGTGTGTGTGTGTGTGTGTGTGTGTATCCAAAGGTCAATGAACAAGCTCCATAAGACTTGTACACACACATATAAATATGAATATACATATACATATACATACATACATATGTATGTATGTATGTATTTTTCTATAAATACTATATTTATTTTTTCTTGAGATATTCAAGGTTTACAGATTCATGCCTACAAGTTATTTGGACATAAATGAGCAATCATTTCATAGAGCTTCATTTTCATATTGTATGATTTTGAAAATTGATTAATTAGTTGTGCTAATATGACTATGTATAAACCTATAATAGACACACACACACACACACACACACACACACACACACACACACACACACAAAGACATACACTATTAGTATACTTGTTGAATATCATTGAAGTATATATATATATATATATATATATATATATATATATATATATATATATATATATATATATATATATATAGTATAAACATATATGAATGGATAAGTAAATATGTTTATATGAAATTGGATGGAAGAATCAATGTATTTTAAGAAAACTTCTAGTTAAATATTATTTGGGGATTTGGTTTATGCCTTGTGAAACATTGTTTTTCTAAGTGGAAGGCCTATTGATGGATATATGGTAGATTGAAATCAAATAATTATGTGATGTTGTTATCAATATAAAAATAGATTGATAGGGGAAATTTTAGTAATAATTATTCATATAATATATTTATGTAAAAAGATATATGTTGCTTGTTTATACATGTTGTGGCATGTTTGTCTTACAATTTGTTGCTATGAAGTTTATGATTTCTAGCATATTTATAAAGATGTATATGATGGATTATATGTTATTATAGAGTTCCATTGTATTTATACATGTTGTGGCATTTTTGTATGGGAATATATATATGGAATATGTTCATTTTAGTATTAAATAATTTTTTATATTAATATGATTTTACTGACACTAAATAAATAGGTGAGATGGACACCATTGATTTATTTAGTATCGCTAATAGGTAGAGTTGATGTATTTTTTATATGTTTGAAATCTAGTAAATTTGTCATTAATATGCTTATCTAGTATTATTGACATTAAATATGTAGGTGTACTAGATTCTACATACTTAGTGTCATTAATAGATATATTAGAGTAACTCAAATGAGCTATGTGTGTGAAATTAACTGATCTTGACATCTATAAAACTTTATTAAAACTTTGGCCAGAGTAATGTTTATGGTTTGAACATTATCATTTGCCTATTTGATTTAGTTTACATGTATTTTATTATAACATGTTAGAACATATTTTTTATGATGTGCTGCATATGATAGTTATCTTATAACATATGGGTTTCTAGTTGACTTTTTCAAAATTTTGCACTATCACTATCTACCAATCCATGAAGGTAGGCCCATTACCTTATTGGGATATTATGTGGGGGATCAATGGTCCATGGTTGGTGTGTAAAATCACTTAGATGATACTTTTCCCCTTCCAACAGTCAATTATTAGAGGTTTTACTCAAGATTAGTCTTAGCTATTAATTAGTACATTGAGATTCATATATTCTGTGGAACATTATATTATTGTAATATGATTATTAAGATATGTATTATTATATAAGTTATAATATTTAATTTAAATTTTAACATAAAAATAGTTGGATGTAACTTATATTTACTTTTTAATTACTTAATCAGTAGTGGCTAAATTATTATTTTGGATGATTATTGTACTTTATATGTTGAAATTATGAAAGCAAATCAACATGTGTAATATTGATTGCTATCTAAATGAATCACACTTAAATCTTATGGTTAATATTTTAGTTATCTTAAATTATTCATTTAACAAGGGATCATTAATTTTCTTTTAATTTTGTGTTTGATTTATAAAAAAAATCACCAAACTCTATTTAACCATGAGGGGTTGTTACATTATGGTATCAAAGCTGAGGTTCAAACTCCTAAACTTAATGAGTCAACTAATGTATTTTTAATCTTATTTATTCAAAAATAATAATGTTTCATTGAGGTCCAAATGGATAGGGTACATTGAATCCTAATAATGTTAACCCTCTAGTTGACTTGAATCAATTTTCCATTGAACAAGATTCCAAGTTAGATTAGATTCTCATAGCCATGAATGAGACTAGGGATCATATAGATACCTTGGAATAGGAAGTTCATGGCCATTTTCAAGACAAAATTTAGAATGAACCTGAATAATAACCTTCTAAACAAGAAGTTCCTCAGGAACCTAGGCAAGAAGAGGTACCTCAAGATGTGAGAAAATGCATTACTATTGAACTTGCATGAGATATGAAAAAATTTGGTCCATCCAAGTTGGATGGAACAATTATAGGAGATGTAGATGAAGTGTGGTTAATTGATATAAGTATTTCAAGATTTAAAATTAATCTAAGGTTAAAAATTTAGTGTGATGACTTTACTAGTTGGTTGGTGAAACAACTACATGGTGGGCAAACAAAAACTAGAGATGAACCTCGATTCTACCACCACCACATGGGAACATTTTGTGACTTTATTTTGATCATGATTATTTATCCAACTATATTTTGATCATAAGCTAACAAATTTTTGGAATCTAAAGTAGGAAGACCTTATAGTGAATGAGTACTAGGAGTAAGTCACTATGCTCATAAAGTATGTTCTATAGTATCAGGCAGATGAGAGGTTTCACATTAGTAAATTAATTATGGAATTAAAACATCAAATTGGGTGTGAAATGGATGTGTATGGGCCATATACTATAGATAAATTATTCAAAATGGTAACTACGTAGCAGTAGAAGTTGAACTCACTTTCTCAAGTCAGTGATAAATTTATTAAAAAGTTTGGAGGTCTTAAAATGCATTTAAAAAATAATAATTGGAAGAGTGGAAACTCTAAAAACTAGTTCAAGAATCAAAATTCCAAGTTTAGTAATGATTCAAGGAACAAGAAATTAGGTAATGGTTTTAAATGAGGTCTCAAAGGAAATTATCAATATCAAAGGAAAGGACCACCTAGTGAATGTCTCATCTATGAAGGTGATAATTATGATAGAGAATGCACTCGAGGTAAATAAGATGGTAAGAATAAGGGTTCTACTCCACAAATAGGATATTTCAAGTAGAGGATTCACATAGCTATTGATAACTGATCAGCTAAGTTTTAGGCTTCTAATATTGATCTATCAGGTACTTTTTTTGGTTAATCAATTTTAATTTTCATTGACACTTGAGATACTAAATGTTTAATTTCTCCTAGTATGCTTAACAAGTTATCTAAGAAAGCTAGTGTTATGACAAATTTTTGGTTAGTTTCATATAAGAATGAATCTAGGGTTAAGGTTGAAATTTTTTTAGTCAAATCTAAGATCAAAATACTATAATTAACTATGGTAGTGGATTTGTTTGTATCTCCTAGGAGTAAATTGTTTAACTCAACATAAATCCAAGGTATATTCTCTACTTAAAAGGGTTGAATGTCTAGATTATTTAGGTAATCAAATTCAAATTTAGGGAGAAAAAAGGGAGTTTAAAATTAGGCATATTTCCATAATTCAATTGAAAAAATCTTATAATAAATGGTGAAAAGGATTTATTTTAAAAATAAATTAGGAGTAATCCAAACAACCTTCTATCGAAGACTATCCTTTTCTCTAGGATTGTTGAGATGTTTTTTTAGAAGAATTTTGGGGTTTACCCTTAAGAGAATTTAATTTCTTAATTAACATAATTTCAAGGTCTGAATCATAGTATAAATCCCCTTATATATTGATTAAAATTGAGTTAGTGGAGTTGAAGGCTCAAATTAAAGAGCTATTGTCAAAAGGGTTGATTCAACCAAGTGTGTCACCATGTGGTGCACCAGTTGTGTTTGTTAAGAATAAGGATAGAACCCTTCACCTTGGTATTGATTACAAGATGTTAACAAATGAAATGATTAAAAATAGGTATCCTTTACCTTGCATTGATGATATTTTTGATCAAATTCATGGAACATCAACTTTCTTGAAGATTGATCTTTTAGTAAGATATCATCAATTAAGGATTTGTGAGGAAGACATTATAAAATCAACCTTCAAAACTCGATATGGCATTATGAGTTCATGGTTATTCCTATTGGGATAATAAATGTACATGAAACATTTATGATTATCATGAAAAATTTTTAGACATTATATAAATTAATTTGTGTATGTCTTTTTAGTGATATCCTCTTTTATTGTCAATCTAAGGAGGAACACAGAGCATTTAAACTTGGTTCTACAATGGTTGTGAAACCAAAAGTGTTTTTGGAAGCTATAAAATTATGAATTATTTAATAAAAATTTAAAATAGCTTGGGTAAATTATATCTATAGAAGGAATATCCATGGATATTTTGAATATTAAATTCATTATGGAATGGCTAACACCTAAAAATGCCCATGAAGTTAGGAGTTTTATTTTTTTAGGATATTACAGGAAGTTTGTTCTAATTTTTTTTAAAGATTTTTAACATTATTAATTATATTTAGCAAAAAATAAGAAGTTCATATGGTTAGTGAAGTGTGATTAAGCTTTTCAAGAGATAAAAAGAAGACTTACCTTGGTATGAGTGTTTAGAGTTCCTAATCCAAATGGTCAATTCTAGGTGATAATCGATGCTTCAAGAGATGGTATTGGAACATTTATAATGAAAGAGGGATTTATTGTATGTTATTAATTCAAAAAATTTAAACCATATGAGGAAAATTATTCCCTACATAATTTAAAATTGTTTATAATTATTCATTCCTTTTAGGTTTGGAGGCATTATCTATTGGGAAAATTGTTTGAGCTCAAGACTAATAACTTGGGGCTCAAGTATATATTCACCCAACCTAAATTGAGTAAACATCATAGATGATGGTTAGAGTTATTTTTAGGTTATGATTTTTACATTAATTACATAAAAGGTAAGGAAAATAGGGTTGTAAATGCCCTTCATTGCTAAAGATATATAACAACTTTAGCTCCTATCAGGAGTAATTTTCATGATCAAGTGGTGAAATTATCTCTAAGAGATGAATTTTAAGAATGATTTAAGCTATAATTAGCTCAAAATGATTAGGATCCTAAGTATGATGGATTAAATTTCATATATGATGATTTTTTGAGGTATAAAGAATGGATTTATATACTGGATAAGGAGAATTTAAGGGGTGCAACACCTAAGGAACTACATAATGCTTCTTATTTGTGACATCCAAGTGTGACTAAGATATTAATAGAACTAATACCATTATATTTATGGAAAGTAATTAAGAAAGATGCAACTAATTTCTTTTAGATGGTTAGAATGTCAATGAGTTAAGGCTAAGCATGTGCATCTTGCTAGGTTGCTGTACTTGCATACTATACCAAAATGGAAGTGGTAATTCATTATTATGGACTTTATCCAAGGGTTTATAATTTATTAGAATTGACATGACATTATTTTGGTGTTTTTTTATAAACTCACCATGGCATCTCACTTCATTCTTAGTAACATTTAAAATGCTACACTTATGCTTACAAAGAGATTCATGAAAAAGGTGTATAGGTTATGTGGGTTTACATAAAAGATTATTTTGGATAGGGACCATAAATTGACATATAGATTTTTTTCAACTATCAATTTAACTTTAGGCACTCTATTAAACTTTAGTATAATGTACCATCTATAGATAGATATACAAACTAAGAGGGTGAATTAGGTTTTAGAATATCTTCTAAATATGTACTACATGGATTAGTAGTACAAGTGGGAATAATACCTTCCATTGGTTAACTTTTCCTACAATAACTCATACCAATCAACACTAAAAATGTCTTTGTTTGAGGAATTATATGGAAGAAGGTGTACAACACCAATCAACTAGGATATGTTGGGAGACAGAATAGTCTTTGGTTCATATATGCTTCTTGAAATGAAAAATCAAGTTATGTTAATAAGGTAAAGGTTGGATAAAGCCAATGATAGACATAAGAGTTACATGAATCTAAAAAGAATAAAAAATCAATTTTCACTTGGAGAGAAAGTGTTATTATGGATAAAACCTTATAAAAGATTGATTAAATTTGGAAAATCAATAAAATTATCTCCTAGATATGTGGGGCCTTTATATGTCTTGTAAGTTTTCAATCCTATGGCATATAGGCTTACTTTGCCACTATATTTAACACTCGTGCACATTGTTTTCCATGTGTTATATCCTAAAAAGTACGTTGTTGATCCTTCTCATGTGTTGGATTGGAATGCTTTACAGGTTTTGGATCCTGAGTTGGTCATAGTATAACTACTTAGAATAATTGATATTCACAAACTTAGTTTGTGTAACAGAGAAGTGTCATAGTGCAAGGTCCAATGGGATGAATATTCTTAAGATAGTGCTACTTAGGAAGATTACGAAGAGATTCATAGGTTGTTTCCTCATTTGTTTACTTATTAATTTGTTGTTATTATGTTTATTTTATACTAAACCCTATTTTATTTCATAATTATTGTTGAAAAAAGTGTCATTGGGATGATGACCAACTTTAAGGGGGTACGGTTGTTACATTCCATTTTTACTCTAGACTTATAATTACTGATTATATGGTTAATAATGGGCTTAATTGATGTGCTAAGTAAAAATAATTATTGTTGGTTATGGATAATGTTTTTTGCTTATGATCATGATATTTAACTATTAGTTAGCTAGTTGTATTATGTATGGTACATTTTAATTGTGATTATGTAGTATATTCTATTACATATGTTTATTATGATTTTTACATGATATTTTCTAATTACTATTCATTTTTACTGAGGTGGATGTAGGATAGATTCCACCCTCTTGACTATGACCAAGGGATGGTATCATTAAAGAGGATGGTATAGATGGAGACATTTAGGGAAAGAAAGAATGAAAATGTGAAACCCAACAAACACCAAAAAAAGTAGAATTTATTTGCTAATTTCTAGTTGGTTAATATTATTTAAAACATGCTTTTTTTTACTAATGTATTTTATGCATTTAGATGTGATTGATTATAATGTTTACATATTACTCTAACCTGGTATTGAATTTGCATTTATGAGATTAAGATTCTTATATGTCTATTGTACTCCATTGTCTGTAATTGTGTACCATGTGGGTTAAATGAGTTAGACATGTGATGGTAGTGTTATATTAAAATTATTTAATTAGTTTACTTCATGTATTTATAGGTGTTATAACATGTGTATTCAAAGTCCTTGATTGGTATTTATATGACATGAAGTCTAATTCTATTATCTTGACATGGATTTCATTTTTATCTGGTAATAATTGGTTTAGATTGTGTAATAACATTATATGTAGGTTGATAAGCATGTTAAAAAACATATTGCTTATTATAAGGTATTAAAATTTATCCTAGGAAATATTTTAATTTAGTAGAATCCATTGTTATAATAAAAAAGGGACTTGTTTGTGTTATTGACAAGGTTTTTGATGAATATCTCTTACCAATAGCCTACACTTCTACTTACTCTTGCTTGAAAACTTACAAATTCTCTTTAGCCAACACTAGGCCTGTCTTATTCCAAATGGACTAAAATCAATTCCATGTTTGTCAAATATTTTCAAACATACATATAAATACATACACACATCTGATTTAAACCATCTTATCCCATCTTTATCATTCATCCTTGAAAAGATATCTTAATTTCTTGTTTCAATAATTTATTTTGTTTGACAACATGCATTCATAATTTATTTGAGTGACTTGATTACTTTATATTATTTTATTCTTAAATTTTGCTTATTAAAACTCATTTAACAATATTAATTCATTTTATACCTTCCAAAATGCTTTAATATACTCTACACAACTCTGCATACCCATACATAGTCCTACTAGCCCTATTTGTTGACTATTTTACTTTGTATAGATCTGCACTATCCTCAAACAAGAAACCAATATCTAATTAGGACACCATCTATTTAAATTGGTCTTCTCTTTAAATTTCATGCAAGACATATCTCCTTTGACCCCTTTTTAAACCTCTTTTCCCTTCCTATTTAGGCCTATTAGGCCACTGTCTATAACTTGGACACATAATCCTTCACCATGGTATGTAAACATACAAAAAAAACCTTAAAACCTCAAAATATATTTATTCACAATAAGACCAAGATTTTCACCAATTTTTGTCACTTTTTGATGATTACAACTATAGATATTTCCTAAACCCTAGATTAGGGATTCTAGGAGACTGAGACCACTTTTGAACACTATAAATTCCATTATGAAGGTTTAAAAGGGTTTCAAGGAATAAAATCACATTTGTGAGGTCTATCCAAGCCTGGTGAAACCTTTCCAATCTCTTTCATTCATTGTTCAATCCACCATACACATTAACTAGATCATAATATCCTTGACTATGTACACAGTGTAACTCTCTACATGTTTGTACTCTGTCTAGTTGAATAATACACCACACAAAGCAACAAAGAACTCCAAAAAACATCAAACACAATTTAATGACTCAAATTAAATAATCATGCACTTGAATATCATTTCAAAGTTCCTTATTTTACTCAAAACTAATACTCTGTTCATAGTATATAACCTCTGCTATGGGAAACATTGTCTTTTTTGGAAATATCTATACTTAGAGGGTTTCTCTTTTATACATATTTATTATAACCTCAAAAATAATTAGTTCATCTTGACGAAAATGTAACACATCCTACCATCCTTATTTAAGCACCATATTGACAAGCACAATCATCCTTTATTAGTCTTCCTATAGTAATTTGTTCAAACAATCAATATGTGTAGGGTTTCTATTTGTAATATTATACAAACCTTAACCTATAATAAAGATATAAATCAAGGTTATTATCAACTTGTAGAATCCTTCACAACAAAGTACACAAGCCAATATAGAGGCATAAATAAAACCTTCTATTACTATATGTTCAAACATAGAATATATATATATATATATATATATAGGGTAGCAGTCTTAATATATAAATCCTATTAGTCTTATTTTTGAAAACCAAAATATTATCATGTAAAGACAATCACATATCCATTGGACACAACAAGTCCATCACTACTATATTCATTGAAGCTTTAGTTAAAAAACAAAAGGTTCACAGTCATACATTGATTTGACATACTTTATTCCATATTCAAACATGTCTACGTAGTAGTCTTAATATATAAATCCTATTAGTCTTATTTTTGAAATCAAAAATATTATCATGTAAAGACAATCACATATCCATTGGACACAAGAAGTCCATCAATACTATATTCATTGAAGCTTTAGTTCAAAAACAAAAGGTTCACAGTCATAAATTGATTTGACATACTTTATTCCATATTCAAACATGTCTACCCCT
>JARHVA010002932.1:1317500-1500000 GCA_037957365.1 Torreya grandis | reverse complement strand
TTGATTGTGGAATAAAGTTTATTTCATGGTCAATAACTAGAATTTTAACCTTTTGAGTGAGGCATGATTATCACATAAATTAAATAGACATTCAAATCATTGCATTTTTCATGGTAATTTATTAATATCAATGTCTATCATCAAGTTATAATGTTTTAAAATGGTTATGAATTATGGAATATTTGTTAGAATATTAGGGCATTATGAGATTAATGATGCATGTAATTTTTAAATTCATAAATAGAAGGATCTATCTAAAAGACTTTTTGGGTTGCAAGTGTTTAGTATCATTTTGTTTGGTGGACTTAACTGATGTAGGAGAGGGGCTTGGTAGTCATGCTAGGAATTCTATAACTTTATTATAAATAGATGAACAAAATTATGAGTTCATTGATGGGAATCCATATTATATGGAGTTTTTCATGGATTAACATGAAAAATGTGGGTAGAAGCATAAAAATAAGAATGAAGAAGGTTTTGGGGGATTCTTAAATGCACACAATGGACAACAAAAAGATAACAAGGAATAAATAGAGGATTGGTTGGAGATTTGGAAATCAAACTCAATGTTATTATAAATGGGGTTCTATATTTTAGTAATAAAATATTAGGGTAATAAATTCAACCTTAGGAATGGGTTCGACCCATCCATAGCATTGAATATATAAACCATTATTCTTGACCAAATGGATATGTGTTTTTAAGTGTCCATGATTAAATTAATTTTTAGGGTTTCCTTTAAATTTATATGCAATTTAATATGGAAATTATTTAAAAAATAAAAAATAAAGGTGAAAATCCTATATTACAATTAGACTTGTGTGTAAAAGAAGTAAACGTTGTGAATGGGTTATGCATAAAATAGTAACATGGTTAAATAAAATGGTAGATGTTTTAAAATGCTAAAATAATTAAATGATTAGTGTTTATCTTTTTAGGTTTGATATTATACAATTCTGATACAAAAAGTTTATATGAGTCTATTTAGATTTATGTACATTAATGAAGCTCCAAAGATTGTACCACTCAAGCTTTTAGTGAATAATACCAATTTATTTCTATGGTCAATTTTTGGTCATGATTATATAAACAAGTAATTCTTAAAATACGGGATTTTGTATTTGTGTTTATATTATCCATGATGAATATATTGGGAAATTGGAATCATAGTTTAGTATCAAATCTTGTAGGTTTGTTGGGTGAATTTGAGCATGTTGTTTCAATCAAAAGAAATTTTTAGAGAACACATAAATGTGGGAGTAGATATATTTATTTAGACTAATATAGTTCATTAATTTATAATAAGTTTATAAATTATAATATCTAGATGTATGTATGGATAGTTAAACCTAAAAAAAGGTATTTTTGATAAAATACAATACCCTACTTTTGAATCAATTTACTTTGGGTAAATTATGCATTTGAAATGTATTTAATTTTTTTTTGGTGTGTGTGTGTGTATCTATAGGTCAATGGATGAGTTACATAAGAACCATACACACACATTTATGTACACAACTATATTTATAACTGATTGATTTATTTGAGGTTTATAGATTAACACATACTAGTTTTTTGGATATAAATGAGCAATCATGTCATAGAGTTTCATATTCATATTGTAAGATTTTGAAAAGTGATTAATTATTTATGTTAATTATAAACCTATAACACACACACACACACACACACACACACACACACACACACACACACACACACACACACACACACACACACACACACACACACACACACACACACACACACACACACACACACACACACACACACACACACACACACACACACACACACACACACGTGTTAGTATACTTATTAAATAATTGAAGTATATATACATTATAAACATATATGAATGGATAAACAAATATGTTCATATGAAATTGGATTGAAGGATGAATGTATTTTATTACATGATTTGAAAATGGGATAAAATTTTAAAGGGTAATTAAATGAGTTTATGGAAAATTTTATTTAAATATTATTTGGTGATTTGGTTTATGCCTTGTGAAACATGTTTTTTTAAGTGGAAGGCCTATTAATGGATATATGATAGATTGAAATAATATAATTATATCATGTTGTTATCAAAATGAAAATAGATTGATAGGGGACATTTAGTAATAAGTATGCATATAATATATTTATGTAACAAGATATATGTTTCTTGATACATGTTGTGGAATGTTTGTCTTGAAATATATTGATATGAATATTATGATTTATACCAAAATTATAAAGATGCATATGATAAATTATATGTGATTATAGGGTTCACTTATATTTATACATTTTATGGAGTTTTTTATGGTAATCTATATATTTAATGATTTTTATTTTAGTATTAAATAGGTTTGTATATTAATATGATATTATTGACACTAAATAAATAGGTGAGACAAACATCACTAATTTATGTAGTATCACTAATAGGCAGAGTTGATGTATTTTTTGTGTGTTTGAAATATGGGAAATTTGACATTAATATGATTATTTGGTATTAATGAAATTAAATAAGTAGGTGTAACATATTGCACATACTTAGTTCCATTAATAGACAAATTAGAGTAGCTCAAATGAGTTGTGTGTGTGAAATTGATTGATCTTGAGATATACAAAACTATATTAAAACTTTGGACAAAGTAATGCTTATGGTTTGAACATTATCATTCACCTATTTATTT
This sequence comes from Torreya grandis, assembly GCA_037957365.1. NCBI lineage: Eukaryota > Viridiplantae > Streptophyta > Pinopsida > Cupressales > Taxaceae > Torreya > Torreya grandis. The sequence goes on along the minus strand of JARHVA010002932.1, from coordinate 1,497,292 downwards.
AATTTTCATGTTTATACGATATCTTGCTAGAATGTATATATTTATGATATAATTCATGTGATAGTTATCTTACAACACATAGGTTTCTAGTTGAATTTCTTGATTTCTACAATATCACAATCTACCAATCTATAAAGGGAGGGCCATTACCTTATTAGAAGATTGTATGGGGAATAAATGGTGCATGGTTAGTATGGAAAATCACTTGGATGATACTCTCTATCTCCTTATAATATCCAACTGATAGAGGCTTTACTCATGATTATTCTCAAATATTACTGAGTATATTGAGACTTGTGTGTCATGTGGAACATTATATTATTGTACTGTGATTATTTGGATATTTATTATTGTACAAGTTTTATTATTTAATTTAAATTGTAACACAATAAAAACTATCTATAAATTATATATACTTATTGAATTAATTTTAATAAGTAGTGGCTAAATTATTATTTTGGATTATTGTTGTACTTTATATGTTGCAATTATGAAAATAAATCAGGATGTGTAATATTAGTCACTATCTAAATGAATCACATTTAAACCTTATGGTTAATATTTAAGTTATCATAAATGATACATTTAACTAAGGATCATTAATGTTGTTTTAATCTTGTGGTTGAGTTAAAAAAAATCACCTAACTCTAGTTAACCCTGATGGGTTGTTACACTTTGTATGCAACCCTTGGAGTTTTGTGTGACATTATGTTTTGTGTTTTTTTTATATTTTAAATAGTTGATTACTGGTGCCATGATCCATATCATGAAATTTTATTGTGTACAATTGTATGCCTCACATTACATATGTTTTATACATGATTCAATGACAATCACATTACTATGATAACATACTATCCATATGTTTACATGATTGTATATTTATCACATAGTTCAATTATCTCAGAAAGGGAGAATTATAGTGGGATTTGTAAACACAATATTTTCAAACTTTTATCACTTACTGACACTTTGTATCTTGTAATATCCCATCTTGTCTAAATCTCTCTAAGTGCATGCCTTAAGGAGTGCACTAAGAAAGGGGTGGGAAAATCATTGGTGCTTTGTAGGATTTTTGTCCCTTTTTTGAATTTTTATCTACACACTTATCTCTGAAAAACCTTTTTCCCTAATATTTTTATTCTTTTTTTACCCCTCATCCATTAATTTAACACTTTCATTTACCTTTTCTTAGCTTAAATCCCCTTTCAATAGTTTTTAAACTATGTTGACCGAGTCAAACTTGTATTGTTTTATCATCAACCCATAGTACCAATGTAGTTCATTTTTAGCATGTATTAGGTTGAATGGGTCAACCCTATCAGCTAGATTTTTTATAAGGGTTTAGGGTTAGAGTTAGCTATATATACAAGTTCATTTTTACATTATTGAGAGAAGAGAAGAAGAATTAATATACATTATGCATCTGCTTATTAACATTATACTTGAGGAGTAAGCTTAGGGTTTTATACTTTATTTGGAGATATGGATCTTATCTTGTGGATAAGTGTTTTGGATGCATTGATAGGTTGTGTATCCTAGAGATTATTTATCCTTATCATCCTTACATACAACAATAATATCTTGTGAAACACCTTGGCCAAGGGAGAGATTGAGGCTTGATGGGTTTGATTTCAAAGGTGAGTATTTCTAAATTTGTTCTTGTTTTGTAAGAGTAGATATATATGCATTTATACTTATATTACATGAATTAGGATTATATATACATTAATGTGAGTATATATCTCTTTTAAACATTTAATTTTATTGTTTCTAACCCCCACTTTGTGCCACAAAATTTAGTGAGTGCTATATTAGATTTGATTTACTTTTTATTAGTTTAGTGAGATATCAAAACACAAGATTCCCTTAAGGTTATTGCATGATTATGATTGACTAGAGGCTTTGGAACCCTCCTTAAAATAGTTTATTATGGTATCAAATCCCATAATCAAGTCTAGAAGATCCTCATATTAGTCATGTTCTCAATTATCTAATGTGTCCCAAATCAGAACTGTATGGTATGATCTATCTTCTCTAAGTTAGGACTAATTTATAGACATGATACATTTTTGATTGCATACATTCTAGTGAACCTAATGTGAATCTAACCCTTGTAGGTTTTATTTCATATTTTGCATTATTTTATCATTTTATTCTATATATTTGGAATATTGGATCAATAGTATCGACACAGTTCTAACTTTTGTGTATAGGTTTAACACATAGTCATATCAATATGACTCTATTCTATTTGTGTAGGTTTTTTAGACTTCTAGTTCAACCTACTAGGTTAACCCAGTCAACCCTATTATTTTTAGGCATTTAGTCTTTATGAAATTAGAAATTAATCATGTCAATAAATCAATCCTAGATTGAAGAAGATAGAGCATACCTACACTTTTGATTGGGAATACATTTGTTAAGTAGGAACATGACCAATATGGTGATCCACTAGACCTGATTAGGGGTTCACTTGTCACAATACACCATGTAAGGTAGGATTCTAAATCCTATAGTCTAAAACAATCATGAAACAACCCTAAAAGAGTCCTAAGGTTTACTATTTCACCTATGCTAATAAATAAGAAAGTAAATATAATATAGTGCACACCAAAGCTTTTGACATAAATTGAGGGTTATAAATAAAACAAACAACTAAACTAATCATGCATAAAATACATATACTCACATCAATTTATACATATTCCTAATGCATGGGAGAGAGAAGCACAACTACATTATCTATCTACTCTTACAAAGAAGAAATAAAGTTAGGAATACTTACCTTGAAGATGAATCCACTCAGCCCCAATCTTTTCCTTGGCCAAGGTGATCACAAGAGATTGTTTTGGTCTGTAATGATAACAAATACAAATCAGCTCTAGGCTACACAACCTATATATGATTCTAAAAGACTTCTCCACAAGACAAGATCTGTAACTCCAAATAAAGTATAGAACCATAATCTCTATTCCTCAAGTAGAATGGTCAATAAGTAGATGTTTGATCACACTTGTTCTTCTTTGCTTATCTTCTATACAAATGGTTGGAAATGAACTTGTATATATAGGTGGATTATACCCTAATTCCTCTAAAAAACATTAGCTATATAGGGTTAGCCATGGTTGCCCGTATATGTTTTTAGGGATAATTCACTAGGTTAAAGGTAGGTGATCGAAAGGCTGACAAATCCGAAAAGTGAAAAATACCCCTAAACTATATAGGGTTAGCCATGGTCAACCTAGTATAGAAAATAGTTGAAAAGGGAGTTAAGGAAATAAAATGAGGATGGAAAGAGGAAAATGAATATAATGGGTAGGATTGAGAAGAATAAGCTTAGGTTTAATGGTTTTAGGAGATGAGTGTGTAGATGGCAAGTGGAAAAAGGGATAATAATTTGACAAAGCACTGATGGTTTACCCACTCCTTTCCTAGTACACCCCTTAAGGCATGCACTCAAAGAGATTGAGACTAGATAGGTTTCTACAAGATACAAAGTGTCAATAGTCAATAAAAGTTTGAAAAGACTATGTGTATATATATGCCCCACTCAAAGCTCATCATGTGTCATGTAAGTGCAACACAAGATGGTACTTCAAGAGAGAACATGATAATACACAATACTAATGCTAAGTAAAGTGCAGTAAGTAGAAAATAAGATAAAAGAAAGGACAAAATTGAAAAATACATAACTTAATTTACCATAGTGTTGTAGATAGAGTAGACTGTAAGAGATGTGAAGGCATCCAATGTGAATAAAACTAAGATAACCTATAGAATTTAGTGCAAAAAAGGCCAAAAATCAAAAAAAATATAAGATAAACATGATAGTGTAAAATAATCTCTACGTCATCATGAATCCAATGCATTTTATGGTTTTGAAAATGGATGAATAAAAGCAAAGATATATATATATATATATAGAAGAAAGAATTTATAGGATAATAATAAAGAATTTGAATTTTAAAAAGGGTAAGAGATAAGTCATTTGTTGTTTTTACTTGTGAAAGAGAAAAAAAAAGAGCTCTAGAGACCAAATGAGCTAGGATGGTGAGGAGATGATATGATAGATAGGGAGAGGCTCTAGAAGCAACAATAGGTGCACTATAGGTATGTAGCTATGAATCTCAAATCAATTTTTGAAATTTGTATTGAATTAAATGTATTTTTAGTAATTTTGAATTTTAAACATTTCTTGATATTATAATGAGACAAACTTATATTATAGGGGTAGAAAATAGAAAGATGGGAAATGGGTTTAGAGGAATTAAGAAGAAAATAGAAAAAATGTGCTTTTGTAAAGAAAATTCAAGGGGTTAACAAGTAAAATGAATTGGGTCGACCCAGTAGGTTGAAATTAAGTAGAATCCATAGTGCTAACCTAGTAGATATGGGTTCACAACTAGTTTGAAAGGTCTAGAATGACAACACAACATTAGGAAGTGGAAAATAAGAGGGTTGACTAAGATTTTGGAGTCAACCAAGGCAAAAATATAGAAATTTTGGTCAAACTAGTTTGACCAAAGAACTTGAATAAGCATGAAAAAGTATGTAAAAGGCCAAAAGAGGGCTAGAATGGCCTAAAATGACCAAAAAGGAGTAAGAAAGACTGAGTAGGCTAGAAATAAGGTAAAATGAATAAGTTTAAAAGTAATTTAGGCTTGTTTTTGATGTAAAATTTTAAAAATAATGTATTTTGACTATACATGACATGAAATAATTGATACATCCATTATTGTTTCTTGGTTATAAAGATGCTAGAGGTTATGGAGATTGGTGGATGTGGCTTGGTTACCAACATTATTGGAGTTATTTTTAGATAGATACAATGCTATACTAGTATCCATAGGTTTAGGAGGAATAACTGACATGTATAAGATCCGTATGAGTTTAGATCTATTAATCATATTCCTTAGTTATTGGGAATGACTGACTAACACCTTCAGATAAGAGATGGATTGAGATGTGATAGAGGTGGCCATCATACTATAGGATGTCCATGACATCCTTAGGCTACCCATAATAGGAACATTGGTGATGATAGGGATACAAAATAGCATAGAAGAGAGGAGAGCCTTATCCATATGGATTACAGGCTCAAAGATGATTTTGGGAGGATGGAGAGTTACTATAAATGATGTATATACATCAAAAAATTTGGATATTAAAAATTTATGATATGACTTATGACATGGTATGTGTTATGTCACAAGTTAAATGGTAAGGTAACACTATTAATGGTAGCCTTGAGGAAGATGATGTTAGAGGAGTGAGTTTTATATGATCAGGGATCTATCATCTAGGTCTAGATCATAAATGATTTATATGAGATGTTGGTCAGAGGGAAGAAGACCATGGGATAAATAATATTATTGACAACTTGGATATATGAGAGGTTACCTATGCATCATCTAGGTGGGTTTCCCCATGCGATTAATGATAGGTTTCCTTAGGTGCAGAGATGGAGGGAGGAATAGGTAGTGTTTCCAAGCCCCACATGCCAACACTATAGTGAGTGGGATATATAGACATAGTGTGGTATCCATATGGAGACATAAAGACTACATGGGTGAGCTATCACATAATTGTACTAGTAAAAACTAAGATAGAGGTTATTGGACACTACATAAGGTGGAAAGAGCCACATCTAGTGGCACACATACTAGGATAGATGGGCCTACCTCATCTAATGACACTAATACTGATGCCTAAATAGTTGGCTCAACATGTGAGTGAGCCATGAGGGAAGAGAGGACTAGGATAAAAAATAGTGAGATCAACACTTAAACCACATCATGAGTGACCATGGACTAGTCAAGCATGATGGGAAGCAGAATAGGAGGACAAGAAGGTGGAGGTAGAGATACCAGTTTTACCACTATTGTTTCTATAATAGGAGGAGATATGACTATTGAAGACACAATAGAGATAGAGGTATCATTATATAATATATATTGAGGTCATTTATAATTAGCTAGCTATAGAGCCAAAGGAGAGATAGATGATAGAGAGACTACTTAGGCATAGGCTGAGATGGATGGAAGCCATGATAGAGGGATTTGTGATGAGGAGATGGCCTATAGAGGAGGTACTAAGAGGCCATGAATATGGGGAGACTATTCTAGGTAGTTACATAGATGGTGAGACCATAGTAGCTAAGACACAAATAGGTCAAAAATGATGGTTAAATTATTGCTTTAAGTTTTTATTTGGAGGTACAGATAGATATTTCTAGAAATAATAGTGATCTAATATCCATTTGGTGTGATTTTATAAATGTAGTTGAGGATGTAAAGGAGAGATGGGGGTCCTTGGTGAGGGGATCACTCCATGACATCTTGGATGAGACTCTATAGCCAAATGTTCCTACTACATTGGAGGATCCCTACGTACCATCTACCCCAACTCAGGTGAGCTAGTTTAGACTAGTTGGGGTGGCAGTGAGATAGATACATGAATTGAGAGAAAGGATGCAACCACCAATAGAGATGGGTGTAGGTGATATGTGGGCATCTCACTCCTTATTTTAGGAGAGAGCTATGTATTTATCCATAGTGGCATAGATTATAGAGATTTGGACTTAGCTGGCATAATTAGAGGTGTAGGTAGTTCACCTATAGGGATAGGTAGAGGGACTAAGATCTTGGATGGCCTCCTTACAACATACTATTCAAAGGAGTCAAATCAAGGCCTCAACTAGAAATGTGGCTAGGCCATGAGATAGATAGGATGGGACCCAACCTTAGAGCTAGAGCATTGTATATGGTTGTATATATATATGGATCATTTTGGCATATTATTTTTGGTTGTGTATGTTGTCATTATGATTTATTATGGTTGTGGTTATGGATGCTTTGGATATATTTCTTTATAGTACATATATTTAGCTTTGTTGTATATGCTATAGGAAATATATGAGATGTGGTTTCTTTCCTAGTATTATGAAAAACACATGCATGGTTAGAAATAAATGGGCAAAAAGGGCTTAGTAAAATATAATCAATCAATAAAACGTACTACACACTATTTTGAGCTAGGAAATGTGTAATAACAAAAAATGACTAAGTAGAAAGAACCAAGAAATGGTAAAACAAGATGGTATAAAGGGATTTGTTTTTAAACCAAAGTGAAAGATTTTTGCATAAAATTAAAACAAGTAAAATCATACTAATTCACATTGGGAAGTATGAAAAATAATGTAATAACATGGAAAGCATATAAAAGGTCATAGATGGCATAAAAAAATCAATCAAATAAATCAATTATACTAAATCATGATAGGAAGTATAAGAGAAAAACAAAATTAATAAAATATGGTCTTAAATTGATCACACTAATTCAAGCTAGGAAGTATGAAAAATTTAAGAAATGGTTGTATTTTTACATGCACTCAAAAGATAAGAAGATAGAAAGGTGAAAGAGAAATTAATTAAGCATAAAAGACACTAAATCAAGTTGGGAAGCATGTCAATGATGTGAAACTTCTTAATCAATTGAATCTTATCTTATATTTGACACATGCAATTTTGGATTGTAACTTAGGTCTTGCATTTTTTTTAGGAATGTTGGGTCCTATTCATGGCCTTGTTGATGCTTATAATTACCTCATGGGTGCTCTTTAGTGTTGATGAACACTTCTCATTTTAGGATTCAAAAAATGCAAGGCATGAGTTACAGTTTGTGATAATTTTGTGATGTATGTAGTGGAATAGAAGTAAAGTATGGGAACTATCCATAATATTTATTTAATATGGTGGTTGGGAGCCACTAGGGTCCATATATTTATGATAATTCAAGACCACAAGCTAATATAAATGGATAATAACATTTATTCTTAAACTAGGTGAGCTTTGATAAAAAAATATAAAAAGGAAAGGTAAGGCAAAAAATAAAATGTGATTGAAAATTCTCCTCTCAAATATTATGACAAAGTTATAATTACTTTGAGAATAGATTAACCAATTTATGATCTAAAATAGTATAAACTTAGATTACATCACAAGCCAGGGAAGCTTCAAAGGAGATATATAAAACACAATTAACAACCAAGTTTACTTTAAAATTTTACTACTATAACCTAAATGGCATAGGGGCATCCAAATGTAGAGTAAATAAAATGAAGTATACTTAAGATATTTTTAGTTAATATAGCATTAGCACAAATTAACAAATCTATGATAGAAAATGTAGCTCAAAATGTAGATAACCATTCAAATTTAAGACAATGATTATGCAATTTAGAGATAACATTGACTTTTGACAAACTATTTAGATAATCTTTTCAGAATTCCTTAGTTATATTGAATGCTCTTTTTGTATACAAATTTCTCAAAGTCTCTCCCTTTACAAAATGGTAACCTTTGCCTATTTATAGGAAACATAGGTAGTATACCAGTTATCTTTTCAAAGTATCCATGGTATAATAAGGATAGTTGTCCTTAATATAAAGATTACAATGTAAAAGGATTTCTACACCAATTTTGACAAAATGACTAATATATTCTAACATACTAGCATATGTATTACAAAAAAATATTCTTTATGCTACATTGGTGGGTCCCTTGGGTTATTGCTTGAGGATGTTCTTCACCTTAGTATATTATTCTTTGATTATCCCAAAATCTACTACAAGATTCATCAAATAATCCTCTTCTTGACTTACCAATGTGTTAAATTCTTTGTCACTCTTGGCTTTAAGTTCTTGAATGCACTAGGGGTCTATAATCTATGTCCTTAATGTAATGATGATATCAAAGACCTTCTAATTATCCTTGATAGGCTACCCTTGGTTGTCCTTGATGTTCTAGATGAAGGTACTGACCCTTTTCTTGAACTCTTCATCATCCATCAAGCCTATGGCATTGGTATTAGAAGTTTTTACTAATAGTGACTTTAAGAGATTCTCTATTCTTTCTATCCAGATTTTGTCATCCTCCATGAAGCTATGACACTATGACACTATTTTCTTAGGTCTAGTAAGTTATCTTTAATGATTCGTAGGATGGCATCAAATATGCTTCAACTTGATGATCTTGATACCATGGAGTTACTTGGTGTGATAGACATTAATCAATTTAGTTGCCTGATCTCTAGGGTTTTACCACTGAGTGATTAATTCCTATGATTTTCCAATTTTATGTGTCAAGGTATTTGATTTGAGCTTTAGGGCCCTTAACCCTTAAAATGTGTCAAAGAAGGACTTATCTAGTAGTTTCATTATATCCTCAGGGACTGAATATGTAACATGTGCTTTCAAGTCTTTCTTCTCCTTTTCTAGATTAGTGATCCCCTACTACATCCCTTAGATTCTAGCCAAGGTCATTACTGATTGGTCCACTATCAAACTTGCCACATCCTCTTGATGTATGGGATGCTCCATTATTTCCTACATTTATATAGGAGTTATGCCTACAAAAGTTTCTATCTTTTGAAAGGTGAACTCCTCAGTACCAATGGTAGTTTTCTTGGTTGTCACCCTTTCAAATCCTATTGTATCTAGATTATACATGACAATGCTCACTAGTTTAGAGGGTTTGTGTCTCTAGAGTTTAAATCCTAGTTCCACTCGATGTTCTTAGGTATTTTATTTTATTTCCACTTTCTTTTGATGCTTGAATAATTCTTCATCCTTCATGAGCTCCTTCATCCATGTTTTGACATTATCAAGGGCATCTCCACCTGTAGAGCTGGTAATTACAAGTGAGTGTAATTGGGAAGGAACCTTTTGGAGTTTCCCATATATGAACTAGTCATGGATGATAAGTCCATGTATGGGTAACTCATCACTGAAAAAATTTACTTCTCTAATGGGATGGGTCCATGTCACCTTTGGTCTTTTGGAGGACCTAAGAACATGAGCCAACTCATCTTCCCTCTTCTTTTATGTGATAGGGACCAATTCTAATGCCACTTCTTTTCCCTTTACTTCCTCACCTGTTTGAGTTCCTTCAATTTGTGCCACCTCAGTTTTGGCTGCCTCATCTTCTTGATCATACCCATAAGTCTCTACAAGTTCCTTGAAGAATTCATCCACCATATCATATGGTTCTAGGGAAACTATATCAAAGGTTCTACTAGAGAAGATGGTTTTGGAGGTTAGGCTAATGATGAAGGGCCTTCTCTAAGCCTTTCTTATAGTTTATTCTCACCAAGTCCTTAAATTTGGAGTGATTGCTATTGTGGTTGACTTCTAGGTGAATTAAAAGTGAAAGATAGTAGATGATACTATAATGGCTTCATTTTCCATCTCTCCCCAGTTGGTTTTTCATCTCTTTACAGTCTGTGTTCAAGCTTGAAACCATGTTTTCTACACCTATCAAGGACTTCCTTAGAGTTTGTAGCTTTGGTGTAAAAAAGGTCATATAGACCAACCCTATGTTCATAGGTTACTTTGGTTAGTTGATTTTATTGCAAATGAGGGATAACCTTGTTATTGGGGTTCAAATCCTTTAGGTCATCCTTCTGAAAGTAGAAGGAATCTCTTTGTCTGGACATGATATCCAATTATTTCTAGTCTTAGATCAAATTTCTCCCAATCAAGAATGGGAAAGGATGTAGAATGCCCTTCCTCTTCTCCCTACAAACATTATCAATTTCTTGGAAAATTTGGTGAGCAATTTCTTGCTCAACAAACTTGAGGGGAACATAGACATGAAAATTGAATGGTTGGGTCATGATCCCTTCTATTATGATAATAGTGTAATTTAGATAGTACCAAATATCTCCCATGAGTTTAACATAATTCTTGACAAGAGGGTGCATTTTGGGCATGGGTTTCCCTATGATATTTTAAACCAAAGTAGGGTATATACAATCATAAATGAACTGCATATGAACTCTATAATTGAAGATGTGGAACTTTGCATAGTGATGGGAAATGGTAATTTTGCTATGGGAGGACCAATTATTGACATTAGGAATATGAGTGGATGCCATTAATGAGTTCAAAAAATAGGACATCATGGTGAATTATTGTATTGTCCCTTTCTTAATGCCATAAAATTGTCTCCCCAAGTGGATGTTAATTAGCTTTCCAATAGGTGGAGTTAGCTTCTCTTCCACCATGAAATATATGTAAGAAACCCATCCAGGGTTGACATAGGTTATGGTGGCTACCCTAAAGCTCTATAAAATAGGGTCATAATGATCCTAATCCATTATCTAAATTGAATGATAGGGATTATACCATCATGGTTCCTAGCTGCATAAGTTCCTTGGATTAACCATGGTCTCATGATAACATCTAGATTATGATAGGTAGTCCATTATTTGATGGAGGGGAGGTCTATGTGAGCTATAGGGAGATTGTAGTAGCCTTCAAAAGATACTGGGGCAATATAGGAAATTATATTTTCCCTCCTTTGATGATCAAGTCATTATCTATTCTACAAACAAAAAATAGGGGTATAAGGATGTCAATGCAACGTAATACCCTAAGTTTTTCAATAGATTGGTGAAGACATATCATTTTGATTATAACTATGTCCTCAAACTTTCTCTTGGTTACTATTACCCTTTGCTCAATAGATGATAGAGGTTATGGCTCCTCAATTATGAATAAAATCTCAAACCAATTATTCATACCATTGGCCAATGCTCCTATATCCAATTCAATATCTCCAAAGCACCTCCCTTCATGGTCTATATATAGATAAATATCTATCTCTTCTTTCCATTATTTTCTTTGCTATTACCATGATCTCAATTAACTTGGAATATGACTAGTTTTGATGCTCAGGATGGCACTTTGAGCTTGCTTAATGTAGTTATGTCCTTAACAATCAAGTTTTGAGGCTTTAAGTCAAGGTTTTGGGATTTAAGCTATTTTAATAGGGTTTTTGAGGCTTTAATGGTGAAGGTGATAGTTTTCATAAATGTATTCATGTCTCAAATATTATAGATGGCACCAACTATAAAAATCATGTCTTTTTGGGCATGCCAAATCTTAGGATTGTCTTTTAATGATTATATGGTGTTTAAGTGGACCTCCTTAAGCTTGTTCCCATGGCACTCCCATTGGAATCCCTCTAAAAATTAGATGTTGGATTTTAAATAAAGACTTTTATGTCACTCCTTTGGATTAAGATTCTAAGATGAATGTTAGCCTTTAATTAAAATCCTAGAGGTCCTTTTTGATTGGTTGCTCAGATCCTAGATGACCCAATTATGCCAAGTGGTGCATTCTAGCTTCCTTGGGTAATGACTAGATGTAGTTTATGCATGTGTTAAGCTATCAAGATCTAGGTTCTTTGGTTAAAAAGTACACCTTCAATTCATGCCATTAGATTAAGATCAGTAATGGAGTGAGAACTATTGATCATGATCTATGAGGTCAAAGTTGATTGGTTGAGAGGTCAACCATGGTTAAATTTGATGGTCTCACTAACATCAAATACATCCTTGTGAATGTCAAATGATAGGGGCATGAATATCAAATTTAATCTCAAGAGGTTCCTTTGGCTGAATGACATCATGCCATGTGTCACATTTTTTATGCTCTCAAGACATTAGGGTCGATGCAGTCTATTGGATCAAGCTAGGCGATGAATGCAAACCATTGATCATGATATGAGAGGTCCTCTTCGATTGGCCCAACTTTGGTAACCCTTTGATCTCATGATATTGGATCAAGGTCACTAGGTGAATGGGGATAGTTAGATCTTGTAAGATGCACAAACATTAGGTTAGTATGTGATGCACATAGGCTTAAGCTAAGGTTTTAGCATTAAAAATCACTATGATCTAAGTTTTAATGTGATAATCCCAGGGTTTAAATGTTTATAAGGTCCCATTTTGGACTAAGGATAAAATTTTGGATGGGCTTGATTTTGAAGGCCTAGCTAATGTTAAAGATGTCATCATGAATGTCAAATGATGGGAGCGAGGTCATCAAAGTAAATGTTGTAGAAAATTTTATAGTTAGTGGGGTTTAGTATGTAGTTAATCCTAGGATGATCTCATGCTATTGGATCAAGGATCTGGGGAAGTGAGGACCATCAGATCTACATCAAAGTTAAAAAATTAAAATAAAGCATGATATGTGTAGTGATTTAGACTAAAGTTTAGGATCCTCAAGGCATCATCTATGTTGAACAAACACCAAGACAGTTTAGGATTAAAAATTACGCTAAACATTGATAAGGTCTAAGTCTAAGATGAAAAAGGGCTTGCGGACATAACATTTAACAAGGTTATGATGGCTTTAAAATGGGGAAGGAACATAAAATGGGACTTAAGTATAATTTTATGTCAAGGTTTGGGTATGTTTAAAAACATAACTGAGTCTTAATGTAAAATTAAACTTAGGGTATTTTTAAAAGGACCGATTCCCATTAAATTTTCTCATATGAAAATTTGAATTTGATCCCATAGGATTTTTGCTCAGGAACCCTACCTTCCTCCATGAAACTTGCACTTATCCATCCAAGGGTAATCATTAGTAAGGTTATATCATAAAGCATAATTAAACATGAAAGGACCTATCCATTTTTAGGTGGATGATATTCAAATTCTAAAAAGAATAACCTCATGAAAGCTAGACTGGGATATATATGTTTTCAAAAATTTACAAGGGTCCCTATTTTTCAAAGAAAAAAAATGGAGTATGTTGGTCCTAACAAAAATGATGACTTATAGGGAAAACATAAAAATATGTTAGAACCTATAAACTTTGGGTTAAACCAACACATAAGTCCTTTATCTCCTTTGATCCAAATATCATTACTTAGGTCAATTCAATGTTGAAATAAGCTTTAAATGTGTAGAATTAAAATCCTCATGTTAGAGCCTAAACATGTTGTGTGTGTTCTTTGATTCCACTTACTATTTGTCATGAGACTTTAGGGGACAAAATCTAGGTTACTATCTTTTTGACCATTGCATTTGACTTTGAGCCATATTTAGATATTATTTTAGGAATAGTTGCTCTTAGTTCAAGGGAGGCTTAGGCATTGCTCTGCTACTAGCTAGGCATCCATAAACCCAAAAGAGATACCTTTGGATTCACTCATGGCCTTTCTCCACTACCATATAGGCATCCATATCCATAATGGAGGTTGCTTGAATCACCTTTGACTTTGCATCTTTTGATTTAGCAGTAAGTCCCTTTTGTGTTTTTTTGCTTTTAAATTAAGGTTGGGAGCTAGGATAACCAAGTTTAAGGATTTGGTCAAATTTTTTAGCCTTAGGATAATCATATTTAGTTGAAAAATTAATCTAAAACAAGGATGTGTTTTAAGTGCAAACATGCATATGCCTTAACTATTGAACTCTCCTTCCACATACATGATTCTTCTTACAACAAAGCTTTGGTATTAGGTAATTTATTGGGTTCTTAGGGGGGGTAACTCAATTATATGTGAGTCTTTTGAAAGTATTTATATTATAACACAATGTTATATTACAGCCTTAGGTCCTCTTGTGTAGGATTCATGCCCTCACTTGAAATAATTGAACTTTGAGAAATTATGAGCAAGGACAGTCTACTAGAATTTATTAAAACAAAGGAGAAAAACTAAGTAGAAAGGACAAAATGCATAAAAAATAGACAAGAAGAAATAAACAAACATAAGAAAAAATATATACAAGCCAAGTAGGAAAATAAATCAAGAATAGAAACTAACTAGCCTACCTACCCTAACTCTGAGCAGTCTTATAGATGATATTCCATGAAGACCCCTAGTAGAGCAGTAACAAAGTAATGCTTGAGGTATTTCCCATTGGTGAGAAATGTGAATTATAATCCTTGAAGGTCTTTCAGCTTGAAAGTGCTGTTTCCCAAGGTATCTATAATTTGGTATGGGCCAATCTATAATGGTGCAAACTTACCATGCTTGCCCTTAGGTTCTGATGCCTTGTCCCAAAGGAGGAATAGGTCTCCCTACCTGAATAAATTCATCTTGGAACTTTTTTCAAACCATTTTTTTATAGTTTTTTGATGTCTACTAAATTCTAAAAATTCCTTTTCTCTGGTATCTTCCATTTGAATGATGTCCAATAGCCTAGAATTAGAAAACAATTGGATTTATTCCATGTATTCTTGCATGAATGTGAACATAGTAAATTTGAGGGTGATGGGGAAGATAGGTTCCTAATAATATATGAACACAAATGGTGAAGCCTTGAGTTCTTACTTGATCCTTATTCTGTCAGTCCATAATGTATACTTAAGGAGCTTATGCCAAGTTCTAGGCTTATCTACAGTAGAATTTTTGATGGCCTTCTTAAGATTCTTGTTGGTAGATTTGGAAACTCCATTTCCTTGAGGATAATGATTAGTGGAAAAATTCAAAGAGATTCCATTATAATAATCCCATTAGGTCATTTCAATGGTTATGAATGTAGATCCATTGTCACAAACTAAGGAAATTAGGGTTCCAAATCTAGTGAAAATATTTTCTTTTAGGAAGTTGATCACTTCCTCTATCCTACATTATTTGGTGGTTATAGCTTTAGTGCACCTTGTGAAATAATACATATATTAACTAGAAAATACTTATCACCTTCCAAGGAATTAGGATTAATGACTCCTACAAAATATAATCCCCACTATGTAAAAGTTTTGTTTACCATCATAGGTTGTAAAGGCATGGCTGCCTTTAGCTCTTTTGTGCTAAAAATATGGCATGAATTCCACTCTCTCACATGTTTTTGAGCATCCTTGAAAATGGTGGGCCAATAGTACATATCCCTTAAAATATTATGGGTTTTGGTTCTCCTTGAAGGATGTCCACTACCTAACTTTTCATGAAAAGTAGAGATGATTTGAGAAGCCTCTTCTTTGGACACACACCTTAAGTATATACCTTCAAAGTTATTTCTATAAAGGACTCCATATTTGATAAGGTAATGGGATGATTTGATCCTTAAGTATCCCCTTTGTTATCTAGTGAGTCTCAGGGGACAACTACCTCTGATGAAAGGATGTATTAAATAGTCATACCTTTCATTGGGATAGAAGTTTTGTTGATCCACTTGTATGACATGAAGTTTAGGATTAGCATTGGCAATCATCTGGACCAAGCCCTAACATTCACTAATTTGGAAATATTAATATCTATATGATACTATTATAATATTTCCATCCACTTACCTCTTATTTTCCTAAGCTCATTCTCATTTAACATAAGCTTTGTGGCTAGGTTTGGTAAGATGGCATGTACCTTATTTCTAAGGATGTAGTGCATAATGTTTTCACTACCTTCACCAATGCATAGGCCTGCTTATCAATTAAGGAATATTTTACCTCTAAATTTTTGAAATTTGTGCTCATGAAGGCTATAGGGTGGTCATTTACATCTGCATTTTGAGTTAGGATTGTAGCCATGGTATGGTCAGAATAAAATGAATACAAGTAAAAGTCCTTTGAGAAGTCAGGACTTATCAAGACTAGGGCTTGACTAATTGAATTTTTTATGTAAAAAAAATATTTCTTGGGTTATTCATCCTAAGAAATTATAGAATCTTTCTTAAGCATATCACTCAAAGGTTTGATAATCTTAGAAAACCCTGAGATGAATTTCCTCATGAAGTTAATTTTACCAAAGAATGACTTCAGTTCCTTCCGACTGTTGGGTAGCTCAATCTTAGAAATGGCTTCCACTCTCTTAGGGTCTATGGAAATCCCTTCTTTGGTGATGGCATGCCCAAATAATTTTCCTTTAGTGACATAGAAGATAATTTTTTGGGGTTGAGAGATATACCATACTTCTTACACCTTTCAAACACTTGCTTTAGGTGCATGATATGGTCCACTCTATTCTTGGAGAACACTATAAGATCATCCATATATATGATGATGCATTTTCCCACTAGAATTTTTAAAGCATGGTCCATGGCCCTCTGAAAGGTTTCTCTTGCATTAATCAATCCAAATGGCATTCTTTTGTAAGCATATGTTTCAAACTTGGTAGTGAAAGTTGTCTTCATCCTATCTTCCTAAGCAACAAGTACTTGGTTGTATCCAAAAAACCCATCCAAAAATGACATCATGGCTGTTCCTAAAACAACTTGGATGACTTGGTCAAGATAAGGAAGGGGGTAATTGCCGTTTTAATATGCTCTATTTAGTTTTCTAAAGTCTATGCACAATATTATTAACCCCATTCTTCTTTCTAATTGAGACTAGATTGGCAACCCAAGTGGAGTGCTTAATATGAAACACAATCCTTTCATCCAATAGCTCCCTGACAAATTTAAAGATCATGGGTTTTAATATAGGGTTGATTGGGCTTTGTTTCTATCAAAAAAAATTTCAACTCTCATTGAGAGGTATAATATGAGTAATAACCCTTATATCAAATATTTTTAGATCTTCATAGGACTATGAAATTACATCTTTATAAATTGTATGAAGCTCCCTAGCCTTTATATATTCCATTTTAGTGTAAGCCTTTCCTATGTTTACTTACCAGGGTTGATCATGTGAGCCAAGATCTACTACACGATAGTCCTTACCATTTACCTTGGGCAATTTAGGTGTTTTATGAATCTTGTCTTATCAAATAACCTTTCCAATGAAATCATCCCTTTAGGTATCTTATTGTCATTCAATTGGATGATTTTACCATTAATATCCTCTTTAGAAGGGCTTTCATCAAATTCATCAATGATGTGAGCTTCAAAAGCCCCAGAATTGGTTAAGAAATATATAATTTATTGATCATCATTGAAGATTTAAAAATTATTCACATATCCAAGACAGAGAGGCATGGAACTAGCTCAATACTAAGGTTAGGGGAATCATGATTATGCATAAGGTTAGCTATAGTAGAGGCTATCTCATCATTAGCTTTATTTTCTTCCCTGGGGATAGACATAATGTTGAAAGCATCAAAAGATTCCATTAAGTGCCAAAATCTAAAATTGTACCTCTTAAGGTAAGATAGCTTGCATTGGTACTTGATCCTTGATTGACCACCAGTTTAGAATCCCCATAAACAATGAGTTCCCTAACTTTATTCTTAATAGCAAGTTACAATCCTAGAATGAGAGCTTCATACTCAGCCAAATTATTAGTGCATGGGAATTATAACTTATAGGATGCATGATATTACTTTTCTATAGGGTATATCAATACAATACTAGCCCCTAATCCTAATTTTCACTTGGCACCATCAACATACAACTTTGATAGGCCAAGTACAGGAGGAGGGTCTTTGTAACTAGGCTCTTTTGTAGCCTCTAAAGTGAAAACTCCTAGATCAAAGTCAAGGAAGTTTACCTTTTTATTGACAAAATTATATTTTGTTATCATGTGCCTCATCCTTGGTTCTCTTTCTACCCTTATTTGATTAGGCACACCTTTCCAAGGCAATCATAAGTAGGAAAAACCAATAGACATGTATCCATTCAAGGACTTAGTCCATTCTCTACTCAAGAGTAATCCATAAGCACTGGGAATATCCACCACTTGTATGTAAATAAATTTCTAAACCCTTGGTTCATTATCCAACTGCATATGTAGATTTAATAACTCCCCAATGACTTTGACTCTTGACTTGTCCAATTATGTGACCACCCTTCAAAATTGATTGGGGTTAATGCGAGTTGTTCATATATCCCAACAGGTATGATGTTGGTTGAGGCTCCAGAATCTAAAAGAAAATTATGGACATTCTTCCCAAATATCCTAACTATAAACAAAAAGGGTGGGGACTTTGCTTTAGTTACTTACATAGTCATATTTTCACTATCACTCTTAGGAGGTTCCTAAGTTTCTTGGGAAAGGATTCCAAGAGTAAATAGCTTTTTTCTATAATCTAATTTAGCTCATGTAGAGTAATATTGGATTTGATATTTTTCATATCTTCCACAATGTTGTAACAATTTTTGCATGAAGGTTCAACAATAGATTTGGAATAACTACCCTTAGGTGGTTTAGGATCATTCCTACACGTAGTGTCTATAGGAGTCCTATAATTGTTAGGGAGAGTGGAAATAGTCAACGGTTTCTTTTGTTCTCTATTTATCAGAGGGTATGTCCTCAAGAATTGCTAAAATTCTTGAATCTCTTCAAGGATATTATCTAGCTCATTATCCTCTTGGAAAGGTAATTGAAATGTATCTACCATGTGCACTTAGTCTGATGGCTAGGATCTAAAAGGACTTGCATTAGTATATATGTTTGGGACTACTTCAAATGTGTCAAGGTCTTCTTGGAAAGATTCAAAGGTTTTGCAAAACTCAATGTAATCAATCTCATAATGTTTAGAGGTATCATGCACCCTATAATAGTCTAGCAACGTGAGATTAATAGCCATGGTATTCTTGCTAGAGGAAAGCTCATTAGCTTTATTATTGTATAAAATATCATTCTAAAATCTATTTCTAGTCTTATTTAACTTTTAGAAGGTGAAGTTACTTCTAGAGTTGTTATTAGCATGCCCAACTTACTTTTACAATTGTAAGAAATCTATGTTGAACTTCTGGACCATATTTAGTATAGATTCATTCTCATTCTTTAAGGTCTCATAATTTTGGAATTGGTTATTGTTAATGCCATTGACTGGTCCTAAAGTCTTTTGGTCATTGGTGTGAAATCCATTAGTAACTTGATGACTCAAGAAACTTAGGTTTTAATTAGGAGCAACATGGCTAGTAGGTAAACATTCAGAGTAGGAATTTGGTTTAATGCTAAAGCATTTTGGATATTGTTTAGGAAAAGGTTTAATGTAGGCATCTAAGGATTAACATTTGGGATAGAATAAGCCATTTACCTTGAGGCTATATTCGGTCACTAATAACCACTACTTCAAAATAAGATTGGGCTAATGTGGTGATAGTTGGGAAAGCTCTTTTGAGAAACACTATATTTAGTCTACTTCATATTTGTAAACTTCTAAAGCTAAAGCCTCATTAGGTTTGTATGGATCCATGGTCTAACTAAACATCTTTTAAAACATGACATTGAAGGATCTAATGGGATCATTTTCATCTCTCTTAATGGTAGTAAATTAGTGATAAATGACATAGGGGATTATGATCTTCCCAAATTGATTAATAAATATAGTGTCAAAATTATTCCATGAGGTAATACAATTGTCAAGTAAATTAAGGAACCATTCATATTTAACATCTTTGAATATAAAAGGAAATAATATACAAGCTACATCTTCATGGATGACATTTAATAACCTTAAGGCAGCCTTGAAATACTTAACATGTTCTTCTACAGTTGTAACACCAATTGGACTAAATACTAGCAAGTACTTTTTAGGATTACGAGGTAAGTCATGAACTACACCTAGTACATTGATGGGGGAACTTCTAAGCCATGCCATATCTAGATGAAAATTGAATGAAAGAACCCCTTGTAAGGGTGAATATGGTAGAGACTTGGAATGCCTACATCTTCCTCTATCTTTCTTGGTTCTTATATGGGTCTCTAGCTCAAGTAAGGGCTCTATTTTTTTTGAATGTGATCTAGTCCTGATCCTTGGCAATTTCAGCTTAAATATTAAGGATCTTGTTTAAAATATGGTGTAATAAGTTATAATTCAAAAGAACTGCAATCAACCTACACACTAAGCATATTTTGTTGAAGATTTTCTCGTAAAGGGACAAAGACAACTGATCTTTGACTAAGTAAGCTCAAAGATGTGTTGAATTATGCAAATATGGCCATTCTTTTCAACTTATGACTAAAATAAACTCAAGATTCATTAAGAATTGTTAATCTTTAACCAAAATAAACCATTCCAAATTCAAATAATATGAATTATTAAATCTTGAAGCTATATTTAACATAATTTAACTATTTCCTTATAGAGAAATAAGATCTTTGCCTAAAAAGTCATAAAGATAGGTGATAAACCACCTAGATCAAGGATCTTTTTACTTAGAGTGAAGAATCACTCTTAAGGGTTAATAATCCTTTAATTTTAATGTAGGAATTATCTCAATTGATCAAGTGTTCCCTCCTTCTATCACTAGTGGGAGATTCTTTTTGATGATTATAATTACCTCATAGGTGCTCTTCAGTGTTGATTAACACTTCTCATTTTAGGATTCAAAGAATCCAATGCATGAGTTGCAGTTTATGACAATTCTATGATGTCTATGGTGGAATAGAAGTAGAGTATGGGAACTTTCCACAATATTTTTTTAATTTGGTGATTAAGAGCCACCAAGGTCTAGATATTTTTGATAATTCAAGCTAATAATTTAATCTAAATGGATATTAACAATGATCCTTAAACTAGGTGAGCTTTGATTAAAAAATAGAAAAAGGAAGGGTAAGGCAGAAAAGAGAATGTGATTGCAAATTCTCCTCTCAAATATTATGATAAATTTCTAATTACTTTGAGCACATATGAACCAATTTGTGGTGTAAAATAGTATAAACTCATATTGCATCATAAACCAGACAAGATTCAAAGGATATATATAAACCACAAGTAAGAACCAAGTTTACTTTAAATGTTTGTTACTGTAACCTGAATAACATAGGCACATCCAAATGTAGAGTAAATAAAATGAAGTATACTTAATATATTTTTAGTTAATCTAGCATTAGCAAAAATTAATATAACTATGACATTAAATGTAGCTCAAAATGTAGAGAACCATTCAAATTTAAAACAATAATATGCAATTGAGAGATAACATTGGCTTTCAACAAACTATTCAAATAATGTTTTTAGAATTCCTTAGTTGTATTGAATGCTCTTTTTATATATAAATTGCTCAGAGTCTCTCCATTTACAAAATGGTAACCTTTTCCTATTTATAGGAGACATAGGTGGTATATTGGTTATCTTTTCAAAGTATCCATGGTATGATAAGGGTAGTTGTCCTTAATACAAAGATTACAATCCAAAATGATTTCTACACCAATTTTTACAAAAGAACTAATATATGCTAATAGACTAACATATGTATTATAAAAGAATATTCTTTATATTACATTGGTGGGTTCCTTGGGTTATTACTTGAGGATGTTCTTCACCTTAGTATATTTTTCTCTAATTAGCTTAAAATCTACTATAGGTTTCATCAAACAATCCTCTTCTTGGCCTACCAATGTGTTAAATTCTTTGTCACTCTTGGATTTAAGTTCTTGATTACATTAGGCCTCTAAAATCTACTTCCCTAACATAATGATAATATCAATAACCTTTTGATTGTCCTTGATAGGCTAGCCTTAGTTGTCCTTGATGTTCTAGATGAAGGTATTGACCCTTTGCTTAAAATATTCATCATCCATTAGGCATGTGGCATTTGTCTTAGAAGGTTTTACTAATAGTTCCTTTAAGAGCTTCTCCATTCTTGATATCAAGCCTTTATCCTCTTCCATGAAGCTGTTAACACTATCACACTAGTTGCTCAGGTCTAGTATGTTATCTTCAATGACTCTTAGGAGGGCATGCAAATGCTTCAACTTGATGATCTTGATGCCCTGAACCTACTTAGTGTGATGGACATTAATAAATTTAGTTGCCTAATTTCTAGGGTTTTACCACTAAGTGATTAATGCGTGTTATTTTCCAATTTTATGGGACAAGGTATTTGATCTAAGCTTTATGGCATTCAACCCTTCAAATGTGTCAAATAAGAACTTATCTAGCAATTTCATTATATCCTTTGGGACTTAAAATGTAACTTTTGCTTCGATTTATTTCTTCTCCTTTTCTAGATTAGTGATCCTCTAATACATCCCCTAAATTTTAGCCAAGGTCATTGTTGATTGGGCCACTACCAAACTTGCCACATCCTCTTGATGGATGGGATGCTCTCATGCTACTTATCCTTGTATAGGAGATAGGCCTACAAAAGGTTCTACCTTTTAAAAGGTGAACTCCTTTGTGCCAATGGTAGTTTTATTGGTTGTCACCCTTTCAAATCCTATTATATCTAGATTATACATGATAGTGGTCACTAGTTTAGAGGGTTTGGGTATCTTTGGGGTTCAATCCTAGTTCCACTTGATGCTCTTGGGTCTTTTATTTTCTTGCCACTTTATTTGGCTAATTAAACAATTATTTTTTGTTCTTTATCCTTCATGATCTCTTTGATCTAGGGTTTGACATTATCAAGGGGATATCCACATATAGAGTTGGTAGTTGCTAGTGAGTGTAATTGGGAAGAAACCTTTTAGAGTTTTCCATATATCAACTAGTCAAGAATGATAGGTCCATGTATGGGGAACTCATCACTGAACGAATTTACTTCACTGGTGGGATGGGTCAATGTCACATTTGGTTTTTTGGAGGACCTAGGGAAAAGAATTAATTTAGCTTCCCTCTTCTTTTGTGTGCCAGGGTTCAATTCTAATGCCATTTCTTTTCCTTTTTCTTCCTTACCTGTTTAAGGTCCTTTAATTTGTGCCACCTTAGTTGTGGCTCCCTCATCTTTTTGATTAGACCCATAAGTATTTACGAGTTCATTAAATAATTTATCCATCATCTCATATGGTTCTAGGGTAACTATATCAAAGTGTTCCATTAGAGAAGATGGTTTTGGAGGCTAGGATAATTTTGAAGGGCCTTCTCATAGCCTTTCTTCTAGTTTTTTCTCACTAGGTCCTTAAATTTAGAGTGCTTGCTATTATGGATAACATGGAGGTACATTAGAAGTGGAAGATAGTAGATGATACTATAATGGGTTCATTTGACATCTCTCCCTAGTTGGTTTCTCCTCTTTTTGTAGTTTGTGTTTAAGCTTGAAAGCATGTTGTCTACACCTGGTAAGTACTTCCTCAAAGTCTGAAGCTTTAGTGTAAAAATGGTGTTATGGACCAGCCCTATGCTCATATGTTACTTTGATTAGTTTATTTGACTATAAATAAGGGACAACCTTGTTATTGGGGTCCCATTCATTTAGGTCATCCTTATGAAAGTAGAAGGCATCCTTATATCTAGACATGATGTCCAATTATTTCTAGTCCCAGATCAAAGTTCTCCCAATATTGAATGGGAAAGGATGAATAATGCCCTTCCTCTTCTCTCTACAAACATTATCAATTCCTTGGAAGATTTGGTGATCAATTTCTTCCTTATCCAACTTGAGGGGAACATAGACAAGCAACCTAAATGGTTGGGTCATGATCCCTTCTACTCTGATAATAGTGTAATTTGGATAGTACCAAATATCTCTCATGAGTTTAACATACTTCTTGACAAGAGGGTACATTATGGGCATGGGGTTCCCTATGATATTCTTGACCAAATTAGGTTATATACAATCACAAATGATCTACGTATGAACTCTATACTTGAATATGTACAACTTTGCATAGTGATGGGAATGGTAATTTTGCTATGGGAGGACTAATTATTGAAACCAAGAATATGAGTGAATTCTATTAATGAGTCCAATAAATAGGACATCATAGTGAATTTTCCTTTTCTTAATGCCATAAAATTGTCTCCTCGAGTGGATGTTAATCAGCTCTCCAATAGGTGGAGTTATCTTCTCTTCCACCATGAAATATATGTAGGAAACCCATCTGGGGTTGACATAGGTTATGGTGGATGCCCATAAAACTATGCACAATAGGGTCATGATGATCCTAATCCCTTATCTAAATTGAATGATAGGGATTTTACCATCATGGTTCCTAGTTACATGAGTTCCTTATAATAACCATGGTCTCAAGATAACATCAAGATTATGTTGGGTAGTCCATTTTTTGATGGAGGAGAGGTCTATGTGAGCTCTAAGGATCTTGTAATATCCTTCAAAATATATTAGGGAAATATAGGCATTTTTATTTGACCCTCCTTCTTTGATGATACAGTCATTATCTATTCTAAAAATAAAAAAGAGGGGTGCAAAGATGTCAACGCAATGTAATACCTAGAGTTTATCAACAACTTGATGAAGACCTCTCATTCGGATTGAAACTAGGTCCTCTAAATTTATCTTGTTGACTATCACCCTTTTCTCACTGGATGATAGAGGTTACAACTCCTCAATTATGAAAAAAATCTTGGACCAATTATTCATGACATTGGCCAATGCTCTTATATCTAATTTAGTATCTCTAAAGTGCTCCCCTTCATGGTCTATAGATAGATACATATCTATCTATTCTTTCAATTATTAGCTTTCCACTACCATGATCCTAATTTCCTTGGAATATGATTGGTCTTGATGCTCAAGATGCACTTTGAACTTTCTTAATGCATTTATGTCCTTAATAATCAAGTTTTGAAGATTTAATTCAAGGTTTAGGGCTTTAAGCTAGTCTGGTAGGGTTTTTGAGGATTTAATGGTGAAGGTGATGGCTTTCATAAAAGTATTCATGTCTTAATGCTATGGATTACACCACTTATACAAATCCTATCTTTTTAGGTGTACCAAATGTTAGGATTATCCTTTAGTGCTTACATGGCATTTATTAAGACCTCCTTAAGCTTGTTCTAGTGGCACTCTCATGGGAATCCCTTTGAAAATTAGTCATTATATTTTAAATAAATCCTTTTATGACACTCTATTGGATTAGGATTTTAAGGTGAACATGAGCCTTTTATTAAGATCCTGAAGGTCCTTTTGATTGGTCACTCAGATCTTAGATGACCTAATTATGCTAAGTGGTGTATTTTAGCTTTTTTGGGTAATGATTAGATATGGTTCATCCATGTGTTGAGTTATTAGGCTTTGGGTTCCCTTGTTGAGAAGTCCACTTTCAATTTTCACCATTGGAATAAGATCAATGATGGATAAAGAATCATCGATCATGATCCATGAGGTCAAAGTTGATTGGTTGAGAGGTTAGTTTTGGTTAAATTTGATGGTCTCACTAACATCAAATGATTAAATCACTACTATCAAATTTAAGCTCATGAGGTTCTTTTAACCAAATAATAATGTGCCAAATGTCATGTTTTTAGTGCTCCTAAGACTTTAGGGTCAATGTGGTGCATTGGATCAAGCTAGGTGATGAACACAAACCCTTGATCATGATTTTGAGAGGTCCTCTTAGATTGGCCCATTTTTGGGAAACCCTTGATCTCATGCCATTGGATCAAGGCCACTAGGTAAACATGGATAGTCAGATCTTATAAGATGCATGAATAAAAAGTTATTTCATGATGCACATAGGCTTAAGTCAAGGGTTTAGCATTAAAAAACACTATGATCTAGATTTTAATGTGACAAACCTAAGGTTTAAATGTTTATAAGGTCCCCTTTTATACTAAGGATAAAAATTTAGATGAGGTTTATTTTGAAGGCCTCACTAACATCAAAGACATCCTCACAAATGTCAAATGATGGGAGTGAGGTTGTCAAAGTAAATTCCATAGAAACTTGTAGGATTATCTCACACCATTAGATTGAGGACCTAGGGAAGTGAGGACCGTTAGATCTGCATACAAGTTCAAACATCAAATTAGAGCATGATACATGTAGTGATTAAAACTAAAGTTTAGGATCCTTGAGGCATCATCTGTGTTGAACAAACACTAGGACATTTTAGGATTAAAACTTAGGCTAAATTTTGATAAGGTCTAAGTTTAGGATGAAAAGGGGCATGTGGACATAATATTTAATAAGGTTATGAGGGATTTAAAAGGGGGAAGGAACATAAAATGGGACTTAATTATAATTTTATGTCAAGGTTTGGGCGTGTTTAAAAACATAATCAAGCCTTAATGTAAAATTAAACTTAGGGTCTTTTTAAAAGGACTGATTCCCACTAAATTTTCTCCTATGAAAATTTGAATTTGAACACTTAAGGTTTTTGCTTAGGAACCCTATCGTTCTCCATGAAACTTGCACTTAGCCATCTAAGGGAAATCATTAGTAAGGTTAGGTTATAAAGTATAATTAAACATGAAAGGACCTATACCTTTTCAGGTGGATGATCTTGAAGTTCTAAAAAGAATAACCTCATGAAAGCTAGATGAGGATACATATGTTTTGAAACATTTAAAAGGGTCCCTATTTTACAAAGTACAAAAAAAATGGGGTATGTTGGTCCCAACAATAGGTATTACACTACAATTCACAAAGAGAACACAACTAGGGTGGAATAGTCATGAAAAATTAGGTAATCAAGGATGTGGGTAATAGGATGTAAAATATGGTAATTTGTGAAGATGGCTAGGTCTTATCCATAGTCTTATAATGTAACTCATAAATGAAATCCTAAGGGGAGTGATTAGTAAACTAAAAAATATTTCTCAATAGGAAATATGAGGGATATAAGGAAAGAAAAAGTGAGCGTTAAAATCAAGACTTAGGCATATTATGAGAAGACCTTAGGAGATAAGAGGCATACTAATGACATGAGAAGACACTAAGTTACTAGTGCTCATCTATGTACAAAGGATCCATGTTTGTTATAGACACAAATCTTTGTAGTAAAATAGGTGCGGTACTAATATCAACTCATGAAGGTAGATTGGTACAAGGAAAATAAAATAGACCTACCTTCCCATGATATGTTCCCCATTCTTCAGGACCCCTTATAGAGCCATCAATTTACTATGAAGATTGGGTACTTGCATGAGAAAGTAGGTAGCACTAAAAGACTTTTTTTTTCTCCTCTTTTAATATACTAGCCTACCACACCCCAAAGGACCTCAACATTACTGTGAGGTTAACTATGGAGTTGAGATTCAATTAGAATAAGGAGATGTTATCTAAATCATGCCTTTTAGTATGATTAGAATTTTAATAATAATGTTTCCTTTCTTTAAATAATTTGGCTTTTAACTTTTTATGGATTTTTAAGATTCCTCCTCCATACAGACTTGAAATGAACAATCATGAGAGATTAAGTGATACAGATGAATGAGATATAGGCTAAGGCTAAAGGAATCTAAGTAACTAAATACAAATACTGACTAAGACACTTAGGCTTGACAATTAACTAGAATGTGATCTCAAGTTTCAACTATGTATATGTTTAGTTTATAGAAAAGGAAGAAGGGAAAAAGGAGATCCAACAAGTGTACTAGTATAAGGAGATATTAATGAGTAAGATATTTTTCTAACTGATCACATGGTAAAATGGGGGAAATGACCAAAGGGAATAGGGTTGGTATAACAAAGTCATAATGATAATTACCTATGAAAATAGGAGATAAGAAAGTAAACAATCATGAAGAGGAAAGAAAAAAGTTTTGATAAAAACTCAAGCAAGAGAGAGAAATCAATGATAAAGAAAGATAATCATATGTGAAATATAAATGATAAGATAAGTAAAATATAGTACAATTAAAAAATCACCATATATGATAAGGAAAAATTTGACACAATGTCTAATGATAAAATAGATAGATAAAGATAATATTAGAGCACACATCCAACCCAAATGAAAATGTGAAATCACCATGCATGTGCTCATAAATATTGATAAATCTATCCACACACATTATTCAAGACATTAGATAAATCTTTATGAAGTTGGAGATGAATCGATGCTAATGTCTCATTGATCTTTAGTGAATACTAGGAAAATACTTATTTTCTATCTCATCCATATAAAAAGTATGAATTCTCAATAGATCATGTTGAGGAGGGAAATTAGGTAAGGGATGGTCAAGATAATACATGGGAGTAGGCTTGATGGGATATGCATGAATCACTATTGGAGAAGGATTCATGGGTGAGGGAAGGTCCACGGGTGAAGGAATCATGGGTGGAGGCATAGAAGGTGGTGAAGGGACAACATGAGGTGATGGAACTATAGGAGGTGGTGCTATGGGAGAATAAGGAAGAGCCTTATTGTAGGGATAATATATATGAGGAGTGGTACAAGGTCCAAGAATGGATATAAGATGATTCTTAAGATGTTGTTTAAGGATTTAATAATGATCAATATGATGGGTGCCACATAGATTTGATAGAAAATATACCTCATCATACTTGGGTAGATATTCAAAAAGTACCTTTAAGGTAGGTATGGCTTTGCATGATTATGAGGAAGAAGGATGCAAGTTATAAATATATTAGCACAACTTGCAATAATGGGTGGAAAAATGGTTATTTGTCTCATGGATAAAACATATACACTTATGAGTGGTTTTAGTAGAAACACTCATAGAAGGAGGTGAAATAGGAGTGAAAGAAAATAGGGAACACTCATCAGCCCATTTGGTGGGCAAAGGGTCCATCTTAGGCAAAGAAAGAAAATCATCACCAAGGGAATAGAAAAGAGGGGTAGGCTAAACAATATTAGGAGTGGAAATAGGTTCAATTATATAAAAAGTGAGAACATACTCAACTATAGTAGGCTCTACTAAGGGAGAATCAAGATCTATATAAGGTCTAACAAGAGTTGCACTAACCTTTTGCATAAACTAGATATGAAGGTCAGAGTACTTAGTAAAGTAGTAAGGCCTAGTCATAGCATGATCTATGAGCATATTCCAACGTGGCCCCTCAAAATCTAGACATGTCATCACTATCTATACTTTGCAATAAAGGGGAAAAATAAAAAAAAATTAGGAACTATAAGTAAAATAAAATGATGAGATGCAAAAAAAGACTCAAATAAAGAAGAATGATAACAAATAATATCAGCATCATGGGCCTATACAAGAATACCTAATAATGGATCATCTAAGGAATAACCATCATTGTAATTTGGGTTTTGAAGGTCAATGACATAGGTACAGATGACTTTATCATATAAGGAAGTATGGTGAATAGAATGCCTAGTCTTGGTGAAGACTACGAGAATGCCATCCCAAGGAGGTTTGTGAGAGCAACGCTGTAAGGAAGCAAGAAGCTATGAGATGAGATGAAGTGAGGGATCAGAAGTTTTAATCTTTAATTTAATCTCATTGGGCTCATCATCATCAAAATTTAAGAGGTTAGGAGGAATGTTACCAATGAGCTTAGGATGCCCATTATAACCTTAGGTTGAATTGATAGGAAAGTTAAGATTCTAAGACTCATGAAATGGAATGCTTGGAAAAGGCTCAAGAGTGATAATCTTGAAGACACCACAATCTTGGAATTGTTTGAAATTATAAAGGTTAGTGTCATGTTGAATCTTGTAAATGGATCCATTATGAGTGAATTTAACACATTGGTAGGGAAAGAAGTAATAGCTCTCATGCAATGAGTCTATGAACTACCAATCAAGATTTTATAAGAAAGGGGGAAGTTAAATATCATTATATTCACATAGATGGTGACATGTGGGATGGTAATGGGAAGCCACACATAATCTAGAGGAGGCATTTTCCTTTTATCGTATCCTTGGCATGTGATATGTGTAGACTTGATTTTTCATTCAAAATATCCAAGAGTCTTAATAAAATTGAGAAAAATAACACTCATTCTAGAACCCTCATCAATCAATGCATGCTTAACTTGGATATCACCTATTTGGACCCTAATAAATAAGGGAGGATCATTCACAGGAGTCAAAATCTTGTTTAGCATCATAAAATTTATGGAAAATTTTAAAGAAAAATAAGTGTCTAAAGTTTTATAAACAATGATAGACATCTCTTCACATTATTGTAATATACTATCTTCAAAACCAGATAAAGATACTTCCCATACTATTAGGGGAGGATGAGGGACATTCATCTTGAATAATAGTTTAATAAGACACTTTATATGATGGCGAGAAGTCCTCATAATCTCAAGGAATTAAATTTATGATGGGAGATTAGTGAGATCTGTAATGGAATACCACTCATCATAACCCATAAGAAGGTTATTAGATATAGGTGCATAATGATTAAAGAGGTCCTCAGAAGGAGGATCCAAAGTACATTATAAATTTTTTTGATAGGAAGAAGAAGATTTAGAACAAGGTGGAAAATCATATTGTGATGATGAACTAGTTAGTTCAAGTTGACTTGGAGAAATGTAAGAAGTGTTAGTAGAAGATTGATTATCATTATTATTGGAAGATGATGTAAGAGTGGTTTAAATAGAATGGGAAGTGTTATCCAAGGGAGAATCATAAATTGGATCATCAAAATAAATAATTTCATCTTTCCCTAACTTATTTAAATGAGTTAGAGAATAATCCTGGATAACATGATATGTTCTAGATAAAGGAGGAGTGTAGACAGGTTTGGAATCAATGAAATCCACCACCATTTACATATTAGTCATGCTAACCACATTCTCTTTAGAAGTTGGTTCAACAAGACCTTCTACATTTTTGGTGGAAGGGGTGGGCTTGTCTTGAGTATCTTGAATCAGTTGATGATTAGGGAGAGGGCCTTTCTAAATAACTAAATGAGAATTTGCTTGGTTCAAGGCTTGAGTTTTACCATGTGATTTATAATTTTTGAAAACAATTTCATAAGCTTGTTTATGCTTTCTAATGATATAATTATGATCAAAATTAGGACCAATAAGAAAATCCATAGATAAATTATGAATTTATCTACAGGTCTTATGAGAATGACCCCAACTAGAAATTTCATTTTCATTTTGCTTGTAATTTATAAAATAGGGCAAAGTGTTTTTATGAAGATCACTGGTTTGGAATTCTTGTAATAGATCATTCATTAAATCTTAAAAACTAATAATGGAATGTGGTCTAAGCTAATTATACAAATCCAAGGCATCACCTGTGAGGGTTTTAGTATGGATCTTAGTAGGAAAAAAGGTGTTTAATTTGATCTAATCCTTACAAAGATTTCCAAATGTCTTAAGATGAAGGGTAGGATGGGTTTAATAAATTGTACATGTTATACCTCGTATGTCAATGTTAATAATTTGAGTGGTGAGAGGTTATTTTTATAGATGGTTGATGGGTTTGTTGACAAAAGGAGGTTGAGGAATGAGATTGCCTTGAGAATATAAAAGAGGAGGAGGGGAACCATTTTGGTTATTTTATCCCTAAGCCATTATTTTAGGATGATATTGAGGATGGATAAGGTGGTTTTGTATTATCATTATTTGATTTGTGTTATGAGATTGAAATGATTCATTTGTTTGAGAGTTTGAAAAAAATTGATGTGTTGGATTAGAATAATTAGAAGCATTAAGGTTGGTGTTACTGTTAGCATTAGTGGCTTGGGTACCACTATTGGCATTGATAGGAGCCTGAGAAGAATTATGAGAGTGTGATGAATTAGTGACAAAATTTTCTTGTGTAGCAAAAGATGGACTAATGAATGGTTGAGAGGAAGAAACACTAAAAACATGATTAACTTGGGTAAAAAATGAAGAAATAGTAGATGGATTAAGGATAGTGGATCTTAAGAGAAGCCCACTAGATGTAGAGCCTTCCATGTTAGTTGAGATACTAGGCATGAAGGTAGAAGAAGTTAGAGAAAAATAAGTCATGGTATGAGAAGGGTTCATAATTGAAGGAAGAGGCTAAGAACCAAATAAAGTGGTACCTCCAAATATACTTCATAATTTAGGAGTAGGTGAATGAGGATTTTCAACTTGACCACTAATCATAAGATTGTAAATGGTATAAAGATATTTTCCTTGATGTTGAGGAAATTCAGAGATAAAGAAGAGCATTTCAAGAGTATACTCTAACTTAGGTTGGTCTTCTAATGAAAAAAGAGGATTATGTTATGAAGAGGTATTAGGAGGGGTCCTATAGTTCATTGTGTGAGTGGCAATATGAACATTACTAGCATCCAAGAGAGGAGCCCTACTCTATCTATGAGAGACCCTGTGAGGATTTATAATATTCATCATGTCTATTGACTGCAATTCAGTGTCACTATAAAATAAAAATTTCATGATGAAGGGAAAGGAAGAAATATGAGAAAGCAAAGAACTAGGAAGTGACTAAAATAGTACAAGGTCAACTAGGTTGACCTAACACATAAACAAGGACAAAAAACTTGTATAGGGTTGACTGAGTTGATCTTGTATAGTTCATAGAGACTAGAAAAAGAGGTAAAAGGGGCTTCAAATAGTACAAGGTTGACTAGATTGATCATGTACAGTGTACAGAGGTTAGAAAAAGGTATAATGTTGATTGGGATGACCTAATATAATAGATAGGGAAAAAGAAAATGCTGATAACAAGTTAAGAAATGAAACATGATAATTTTTGTAGTTAATCTAGGAAAGTAAGAACTGAAGGGAAACAAATAGTTAATCAGATAAATGCTAACTAATCCAATTGAATCACACTATACAAAACCTTGTACTAATGCTAGCTAATGAAAGTTTTTGCACACATAATTGAGCAAAGAGCAAGCAATAAAATTAGAAAATAAAGAGACAACTAATTATTCAACCTAAGAAGTTCTATTATATTATTAATAAAAGATTTTAAATGTGATGGGACGTTGGCTGTAAAGTAAGAAACTAAATTAGAATATAAAGATGGTTTTAGATAGTTTGGGCTAAAAGGGACTATAGTGGTAATGATATAGGCTTTGTATTGGGTCCTACTCCATCAATTTACATACAAAAATGATAAAGGTGTTGGGTGATTAGGTATAATATACAATTAACCATGCTTTATACTTGAATGAAGTATGAAGTTGGCTTCTCCCTTGGTGATGAAATCCAAGTAGGTTGGCCTAGGGTAGACAAATGTTAAAGAGCATATTTAGATTATTTGATGTGATTGTGTGTACATAAAATATAAATAATGAATCTAAATGGTTAATTAAAAACCCCCTAATTAGACTATGTGAACTATTCTAAGCATGTAATCAACAAGAAAAGAAAATTGTGAACTAATTACTAGCATATAGAGATTAATTCCAACTTGAAAAAAGGTATAGTGTTGAAACTATATGCACAAAATATAGAACAAGGTTGACAAGGTCGAAACTATACTATGAAAGTAAGGTCTAAAAATTAATAGGGTTAGACAAGGTCAAACTAGTTATTTTAGACAATAAACAAAACATAGAACTGGGTCAACATGGTCAATCTAGTTGATAGTGCAAGGGAAATTTTTAGGATGGAAACCATGAAAGGAAATAAAAAATAAAGATACAAAGATAAAAACGAACCTTGGTGGATCAAAGATGTTTATAATGAAGATTGATAGTCAAGAACCTTAGAATATGCTTGAAAACTCTACGAACTGGGTCGACTAGGTCAATCAAGCTTTACATAATCATATTGTTGAGTACCTAAAATGTATAGGATCAACCAAGATTAACTTATAATGTAGAGTAGGATACATGAAATAATATAAAGATGACTAGGTTGACCTAGTAGTTTGAACTAGAAGTCTAGAAGTCTAGAAACCTATACTACTTCATCTGAGTCAATTTAGTTGCCTATTCCTAAAAACATGCACATAGAGATTAGAATAATGTCGACATAGTTGATCTAGTATGAAAAATATATGATAAAAATAATTATAAAAATAATGAAATAAATCTTTTAAGGGTTAGTTCATGTTAGGTTCACCATAATGTATGTAATCAAAAATACATCATGTCTATAAATTAATATTGGCTCAAAGAAGATAATCATATATACACTTTTAATTGGGAATACATTTTTTATGTGGGATCATGACCAATATAAGGATCCACTAGACTGAATTAGGGGTTCATTTATCACAATACACCATGTGAGGTAAGGTTTTAGAGCCTAGAGTCTAACATAATCATGCAACAACCCTAAAAGTGTCCTGAGGTTTAATATTTCATGTATGATAATAAACAAGAAATTAAATCTAATATAGTGCACACCAAATATTGTGGCACAAAGTCGGGGTTAGAAATTAAAAAATAAACTAAACTAAACATGCATATAAGACATATACTCACATCAATGTATACAAAGTCCTAATGGATGGGAGAGAAAAACACAACTAAATTATCTATCTAATACTACAAAGGAGAAATAAAGTTAGGAATAGTTACCTTGAAGATGAACCCACTAAGCCTCAATCTCTCCCTTGGCCAAGGTGATTCACAAGATATTTTTGTTGTATGTAAGGATAAAAAAGACAAATTAGCTCTAGGATACAAAATGTATCTATGCATCCAAAATACTTCTCCACAAGATAAGATCTATATCTCCAAATAAAGTATGGAACCCTAAGATCTATTCCTCAATTAGAATGGTCAATAAGTAGATTTTAGTTTTCACTTATTCTTCTTCACTTCTATTATCTATAAATGGTTAGAAATGAACTTGTATATATAGGTGGATCTTGCCCTAAACCCTCTTAGAAATGTCAGTTGTATAGGGTTGGCCATGGTCATCCCTATATTTTTTGGGGATAATTCATTAGGTCTGAACTAGGTCGGTCGAAAGGCTAACAAACCCAAAAAATGAAAAATACCCCTAAACTATACAGGGTCAGCCATGGTCGACCTAATATAATAGATAGTCCAAAAGGGAATTAAGGCAAGGAAAGGAGGATGGAAAAATAAAAATGACTATAATGGGTAGGATTGAGAAGAAAAAGATTAATGTTAATGGTTTTAAGAGATGAGTGTATAGATGGCAAGTGGCAAAAGGGACAACAATCTTATGAATAATTGATGGTCTACCCACCCCTTTCCTAATGAACTACTTAAGGCATGCACTCAAAGAGATTGAGACTCGATAGGTTCATTAAATATAAAAACTATCAATAATCAATAAAAGCTTGAAATTATTATGTGTATATATAGTCCAACATACTAGGTTGACCCAATCGACCTTGCATATTTTAATGTTTTTAGCAAATAGGATCTACAAAGCTAGGTCAACCCAATCAAAAATGTTAGTAGAATTTTCAAGTAAAAATCAAGGTTCTTAAATAACAATCTCATATTTATTTGCATATTATAACTCACTAAGGTTCCTTTCTGTCCTTCTTTGTCATTTCTAGCATTTGTTATAGTTTTATTTTTCGTCGTTTTAAGTCTTTAAAATAGCCCCTATACAGTCAACTAGGTCAACCCTATCAATGTAGTTTTGTATTCTGTATTCTATTTAAAAAACTAGGTCGACACTATTGACATAGCTATTTTTCATACCCATACTTCTATAGTATAAAAGTTATACTATCGACTCTATTATGTATTCTCTACATACACTATCAATTGAATTGACACTGTACTATGTTTCAAAGTTGGAATTAACACCTATATGCTAGTAATTAGCTCACACTTTCATTTCTTATTACTTACATGCTTATAATAGATTACATAATCTAATTAGGTGGTTTTCAATAATAGTTACACTATGTTCTCTTTTATGCACACATTACCAAATCACAAAATATTAAAAAAATATTTTAACAATTATCTACCCAATGCCTACCTACTTGGATTTCATCACCAATGGGGAATATGAATTGGTTTTATATTCAATTATAAACACATGATTAATGGTATATTTTGGATAAGCACTCGACACCCTTATCACTATGATGTGTGAAGTGAGGGGGTAGGCCCAAATACTAGGCCAATACCATTGGTAATATAGATCCATTTTAGCCTAAACATCCTAAAACCATCCATAGATTACTTATATTTCCTTTCTTATAGATAAATTCCTATCACACTTGAAAAATCATATTCTAATAATCTAATAACATTTAGGATGACCACTTAGTTAGATTTTACTTTCCAAGTTGACTGTTTGCTCTTTGCTTAATTATATGTTGTATTACAAAAGCTTGCATTGGACAACATTATGAAAGGTTTTGTGTTGTGTAACTAAATTATATCATCTTAATTGACCCAATTCATTATGTGTTTAATTCAATTTATTTCTTTTAAATTACATTGAAAAACTTTTCCTACTTCCTCTCAAGCATACTGAGTTAACTATGTCAGCTTAGTATTATTCAAAACTATCTCCTTATCATACTAAGTCAACTGTGTTGACATAGTATCATTTAAAACTATATCCTTAGCACACTAAGTCAACTATGTTGAATTATTAGCATTCATAACTATGTCCTTATCATACTAAGTCAATTGTGTTGACTTAGTATCATTCAGAATTGTCTCCCTAACATACTAAGTCTATTGTACCAACCTAGTATCATTTAACACTGTCCTTATTTTTGGCCAATTTTATTCCTATTTTTCCTCCTAGATTTATCATATCCACTCTTGCATGGCATCATGAATCCTATTATAAAATTCTTTCTTAATAATCTCAACCCATTTTGAACGTACATGGGTTGCTTTCTCCTACCCTACATATCCACCCTAAGAGACAACTCTTTATGGTGCAACTCCTCATCACATGGTTCTAAATCTTAATATCAATCTATCCCATACCTATAGTATATATTAATAATCCCATTATAAAAATCCCAAACCATGATAATCATATACCTTATACCACTTTTACACCTTCTAAACCTAGAAGTCACAAACACATCAACCCATGTACATCAAATATTGGAACCTCACATTTTATTCCACCTCTTATAACCAAGGTTCACAATCCTCTTGTTACACCCATAAAAATATCACCAAGACTTATTAGTTCCCAAATTAATATGGTTGAAACCACTCAAATTGATAATTTAGATGATTTCCAATTATTCAAAAACCTTAATTATAATAGTATTTAAACTCCTACCAAAAATTGTGGCTTTACCAATCTTCCTTATTCTTCCACCATACTTAATATAACTAACATTAATGTTAGGAATCCTCCATATACAAAGAATCCTCCTCCCATAAACACTAAAAATGCTTCTCCTAATAACACTAATATGCCACCTTCAAATCTACAAATTGACACAACTCAAATTATTTCTCAAATAGTTAAACAAATGAACATCATGCAAATAACTAATAATTCCCAATTGATGCAAATGTACTAACATTTATTACACATGACTAGTCAACCACCCCAAGTTATCATGTCTCAACCAAATCAATATTTTATCCCTCCTCCTCTTAGAGATGCCAATGGTAATATCATCCCTCAACCTCCAATTAATAATAAATGCTTCAACATATTCAAAATGAATCTTTATATCTATTCATTACATCCATATATATTAGAAACATTTTTTCAAATATCAAATATAATAGGACTAAGGACCCTACTATCTTTCTTAATTATTTTGGTACTGTCTATAAGGAATGGGTCTAAACTAACACCTTTTCTACCACTAAGCTCTTAAGAAAAGCCTTTTTTGGTGATGAAATAAAGTGGTACAACCAAATTCATAAACATTCCATCTCACAACTTGAATATTTAGTCAATGCTCTAGTGAAGGAATTCCAACATGATATTCCTAAAAATTACCTTAGCCATTTCATCAATGCCAAGCAACTTCCAAATGAATCTACTCACAGTTTCATCAAACAATGGAAGTATCTCACTCATAAAGTAGAACATAACATGAATGATGATACTCATTTAAAACTACTTGTTACTAGTCTTAAATATACCTTTCAATACAAAGTTTGAATTTTTTCACCTAAAACTTTAGACGAAGCCTTAGACCAAGAAAAAAGGAAAGACTTTCTTATGAATCAATTCGAAATACCGAAAATAACTACTAAAGAACATTTTCAACCATGTTATCATAAAATTGATTCATCCAAGCCTCCCCAAACTAAAAATGGAGAATCTAATTCAACCAATTTTAATGCAACCCACCCTACCTTGAGTCTAGAACAACTTAAAAAGAAATTGCCACCCTCTCTACCCATGAGATTTGATATTTCTAAACCTCCTTAAAAATGGTACCATCCTAATAAATATTATTGGTGATATGATACTATAAGTAATTCTGATGATTCATTCTAATAAAGTCTTATCATGATCTTCATCAATTTCTTCTTTCTTCTTTGCTTAGTCCACATTTCAATCTTGATGCTCTCATAAAACAATGTTATCAAGACTATCTTCAAGATTCTCAAATTTAATCTCAAGAACCACAATCACACCAACATCATCTACCTAATGAACAACAAAGATTATCCCATAACTACACCTCATCCTCTAATTTTGTTCAAACCACAATTAATCCTTCTTCCTACAATAATAAAGAAATGATAGCTAACATGAAAAAATTTAAACATATCATTGTATCCATTGAACCTCAATCTCTTAGGTCCCATAAAAAAAAGGAGTATCTAGTTCAAATTCCTACTCCAATGTATATCATACATGCTCCTAGTTTCCCTCTTTTACCTCTTCCCACCTCTCCTACACATCCTATGTCAAATTTGGCTTCCTTAAAATATAACAAACTAACACATATACCTTTCTCTAAATACACCTACCAACCTGATGAAAATCATTTTAATGATTCAATGTTACCTTGCTCTACCCCATATGCTCGGGCATCTTGCAATGCCCATTTACATGTCCCTTTAGACTTTGGGGCATCTTGCAATGCCCATCCCTACATCTACTTACCCTTTGGTTCATATTATGATACCCACTCTTATTCTATAATTCATAATAAAAAACATATTCAACTTTAAGAAACTTTCTGAGACTTATAAACTTATATTTCACATGCTCATATTTGATATAGACATTAGCATAGATCTTACTTGTTACTTTTTGTCTCATGTTTCTTTGTTTTTGGGCATTTTACTTCTTTTACTTTCACTTTACTAGCATCTTATTTTCTTTGGGTTCTTTTATTTTCTTACACATTACATTTGGCATTTGTTTTCATTTTGGTTCTTATATGTCTCTTTAATTTTTGTTCTTTTATGTCATTATTTGCCTTAGTAGCTTTATGATTATTTTCCCCCTTATTTAGCACTCACCACATTGGTATTCACCTTATGAGTTATAGTGTAAGACCATGGATAAGACTTATCCTTCCTCAAAAATTACCACATTAATACATATTTAAACAGCTTTTTAGGATGACTACTAATTATATTGGTGCTTTTTCTAGATCTATTGTAAGCTATCATGGCTTCTCTAGTGACATGACTATCATAAGAATAGCCCCATATCTTTCAAAGCACTATTTTAGGTCCTTATGATCAGCTATGAGCATATTCATAATTGTATCACTTATTACATAGACAGATCTCTTATGATCCCCATATTTCCCTTATTTCATTTTATTTGAGGCTCACATAAGTCAATTTTTATATTTCACACTTACTTGTAGGCAAGTCTAGGAGTCTTTAGACACCTTTGTCTTTAGATCCTTTTCTCTAGAGACCAAGTGTAAGATCTCTTATGTTTTTCATATTTAACACCCATGTTTGGTTTTCCAAATTTGTATGGAGAAAGAATAGATGAAAAACCATCAAAAAATTTAAAAAATAAATCATAAATTATAAACAAAAGGAAATGATCCAAAAGGCAACATTAAAAATTTACAAAAGTTAAATCACACTAAAAGATGTGATTCTAAGTGCATCTCCTTTTTATAGTCAAAGCTCAAACTCCACAGCTAGCCTCATGCTAGATCTAAGGTCAATATGGGTGTGGTAGGCCAATAGATTAGAAAAGGAGAATAAAACATCTTTTAGTGCTACCTACTTTCTCATGCAAGTACCCAATCTTTGTAGTAGAATGATGGCTCTGTAAAGGGTCTTGAGGAATGGGGACCATATTGTGTGAAGGTAGGTATATTTTAATTTTCATGCATATAGCCTTCATGAGATGATATATATACTTCACTTATTAACCTAAAATTTGTGTTCATTAGTCAAAATGTCCTAAGTCTTTGGTGTTGATAGTTCTTAGTCTTTCTCACTTGCCTAGTATGTCTCATTCTTACTAAATATGTTCACATTTCCCATGTGGTGCCTCACATTCCTTATTTAAATCAAATTTTCCTTATATTCCCCTTCTTAGATATTGATTTTATTTGATCACATTCTTGATCATTTTTTACCTTATTATACCTCTTGGTCTATAGTTTGTGAGTTGCATTGTAAGACCTTGGATAGGACCAGGCCTTCCTCATAAAAACCCTTACACCATTTACCACACCATCTCATTGTCATACTATTCATGTCATTAGGTGGTTGCATTTTCTTACACTATATATTATAAAAAGAACTAAGTTTGAGTTTTGATCTTTTATAGATTTTGATATTCATTTCTCCATCATTTTTTGTTTGATTTCTATGGACTTTACTTACCTTACATATGAGATTTGGCATTCTTACATGTTTTTCTTTATGTATGACTTCATTTGACATACTTATATTACATATTGCTTTAAAATTTCATTTAAAACCATTTATGATTTCTTTATGTTTGCTTCAACATGCTTATCTTACATGGGGTTACTTGTCACTATTAGATTTGTATTGTATTAATATTTCATTTGTCATTTTTGTTTTACATGTTTCCTAACGTGATTTAGTATGTTTGACATTCTTTTTTGCCATTTATGTTTTACATGATTTCCAACATGATTTAATATGTTCTATAATCATTTATCATTTACTTTCCATCATTTTTCATTTTCCTTAAATAGTTTAACCTAGCCTTAACAAACACTATGTTGACCAAAATTTCCTTATTTTGACTAGGTTGACTTAACAAACTAAGTTAACCCTTTAGTTTTCCCCCTTTTAGTACTAAGTTGATAGAGTGTATTTTTATACTAGGTCAAAAATAATACACTAAGTTAGCAAAGGGGATTTTTTTACTAGGTCAGCAACCATATACTAAGTTGATAGTCTAAAAAACATACTAGGTTAGCACATACCTACTAGGTCGATAGTGTGGATTCAGCATAATTTTAGTCTACTAGGTCGAATGGGTCAACCTAGTTGTTTTTACTTAGTTATTACTTTGATTCATTATTTTACCCATATCTTTATCTCTACTACTCTATTTTTTGAATCATAAAATGTTATATAATCATGATGACATAGAGTATTTTACACTAATACATGAATATATTCCAAACATTTTAATTTTTCACTCTTTTTTGCACTAATATCTACAGGTTTGCCCAATATTCTTCACATTTGGATGCTTTCACCTCTATTATAGTGTCCTTCTTTATTTACAACATAAAGGTAAGTAAAGGTATGTGTTTTTAAATTTTGTCCTTTCATTTATTTTATTTTTTCCTTACTACACTTTACTTTACATCAAAATTATGTGTTATCTTTCTTGAAGCACCATCCCATGTTGCAATCACGTGACACATGATGAAATTTGAGTGGAAAATGTATATACACATAATATTTTCTAACTTTTATCACTTAATAATAATTTGTATCTATTAAGAAACCATTGAGTCTTAATATTTCTGGTGCATGCCTTAAAAGGTGCACCAGGAAAGGGATCAGTAGACCATTAGTACTTTGTAGGATTATTGTCCATTTTACCACTTGTTATCTACACACTTGTATCCTATAACTATTTTCCCTAAGATTTTTCTTCTCTTTTTCACCCTCCCCCATTCATTTTCCATTTTCATTTTCCTTTTTCTATCCTAAATCCCATTTCAACAATTTTTAAAATATGTCAGCTAAGTCAACCCTATATTGTTTTATCATCAACCCATAGTACTAATGTAATTCATTTTCAACATGAGTTAAATAATACTAGGTCAAATGAGTTAACCTTGTCACCCATATTTTTTTTAAGGGTCTAGGGTTAGATTTTCCTATATATAAAAGTTCATTTTTCCATTATTGAGAGAAAATAATAAGATATATTACACATATGCTTATTGACCATTCTACTTGAAGAACAAGCTTAGGGTTTCATACTTTATTTGGAGATACAAATCTTGTCTTATGGAGAATTCTTTTGGATATACTAATATCTCAAGTATCCTAGAGATGATATATCCTTGTCATCCTTACATACCATAATAACCTCTTGCAAAACACCTTGGCCAAGGGAGAGACTGAGGCTCAGTGTGTTTGTATTAAAAGGTAAGGATTCCTAAATTTGTTCCTCCTTTTTAAGATTAGATAGATATGAATTTGTACTTCTCTTCCATGTATTAGGATTTTTAATACATTTACATGAGTATATTTCTCTTATGCATGTTTACTTTTATTATTTCTAACCCCCACTTTGTGCCACAAGCTTTGGTGAGCACTAGATTAGATTTGATTTACTTGTTATTAGTTTAGTGAGATATCAAAACACATGACTCCCTGAGGGTTATTTCATGATTGTACTCGACTAGAGGCTTGAAAACCCTCCCTAACATAGTGTATTATGGTAAGATATCCCCTAATAGGGCCTAGAAGATCCCCATATTGGTCATGTTTCTGATTATCTAA
Organism: Torreya grandis; assembly: GCA_037957365.1. NCBI lineage: Eukaryota > Viridiplantae > Streptophyta > Pinopsida > Cupressales > Taxaceae > Torreya > Torreya grandis. The sequence goes on along the minus strand of JARHVA010002932.1, from coordinate 1,454,267 downwards.
TTTTTCCTCAATCAAAAGTGTATGGTTTGATCTATTTTATCCAAGTTAGGATTGACTTATAGACATGATACATTTCTAATTGCATATAGGCTTGTCTTAGATATTCATGCCTTAATTAACAAAAAAATCATATTTTTGACATAATATAGGTTTCAAATATTCAAAATAATTCAAAATCATCTTTCATGATAGAGAAAATGTTTCAAATATTAAAAAATAATAGTTTTGAATATTTAAAGTAATTTAGAAATCTGACACATGACATATATTTTCACATTAATACAAACTCTAGGGGTATTTGACATGCATAAATTCTCAGATTATAAAGACTTTATTAAAAATTCATACAAAATTTAATGAATATGCATGGACATATGCAACATAGCTATAATATAAAAAATTAAAAGTTTCAAATACAATTATAGTTAAGCATATTGATCTTTAGAATTATATATTATTTTTCACATATTTAAGGGTCATAAAACTAATTCATTCACACACACACACACATTGATATTTCAAAGTTAAAAATGCATGATATTGATTCATATGAATATATTTTACAATACAATCTATAGATTTGATAGAAAGTGGTTGTTATTTCAAATCAAATCTATTGTCACTAATGTCATGATGGGGGCATGGATACTATTTATTCTCTTTCAATCATGAAATTAGAATTTAGATTCGTCTATAATAGTGTTATTCATTTTATTAAGAGTAATGTATACTCAAGGACACTTAACAACCTTGTACTTTGTTCTATAAAACCCATTGTGTAGTTTTATTCTCTATTACTAATGATACTTAAAAAACTTGGCATAATAAACCCATTATCATTCCACCTATTTTATGGATTAGTACATTAATTATTTTTTCCCATTCATGATATTTGGAACATGCATCTTTCCAACTCAAGGGCTTGATTAGTTATTTTAAATTATGACTTGATCACTCTCTATTGTCAATGGTTCAACATGAAGAACCACATTTTCAAGTTCTTCAATAAGGGGAACAATTATCTAATGATTCATCATACTTTTATAGGTTATAAAAAGGTTTTATTTCCATATAGATGTTTGGTTAGATTTGAGTGCCTTACACTATTGGAGTTTCCTATCAAAGATAAAGTTTTTTGTAACACACTCATGAATTGTTTTCTTATTTATTATAAAAATTCCATTTCTAGAATAAATTAAGGGAAAATATAGATACCTAAATATAGTCATATGTACTTTACAATGAAAATTATTGATGTTTACTAAACCACTTGACTTGTGCCCAAATACATGAATCTTACTCACCATTCCTTTAAGACATTTATATATATGTAGGCTTAACCCCTTAAATATTATATAAATGTTAAACCTAATTTTAAATTCAATACTCAAACCTTTCTAAATCACTCTCAGAATGATTCCCATATTAGGATAGTTATCCTTAATTATCTAGAACAACTCTACATTAGGTAGATTGGTCCATTACCATAGACTTATCCACCAAGTGTGGCCTCATCATTTAGCAACTAGTTTATAAATTTGAAATATTCATTTGGATTTCCCTACATGTTTTGAAAGGTTGGATAAAATAAATTATCAAAAGGTTTCACTGTTAGTGAAAGTTCATGGAAAACCCATCAAAACATGCTTATTTTTGTTTTATGTTTGTTGTAAGAAGTAAGAATAAAACATAGTCATGGATACCAAAAAATCAAAGTATTTTATTTAGTTTAAGATTATATATCAATATAAAAATATATATATAAACATAACTAAAACATTTATTATTATTACTATACGATTAATTAGATTTAAGCATAATAGAACATTCACTATACATAGATAAAATATAAAAGGCATTCAAGAAAACCATAATCAAATCTATATATTGATGTCCATATGTTCAAAACTCATTTCCATTACAAGTGATCACTATATATAATAATTTAAATACATTGTCACTTCACATTCAATCATTTTTAGTTGAGCACAGATGAGTCCTTTCACATTCCAAAGACTTTTAGAATGCCACCATAGGCTAAACACATCCAAAATACAATACATTATACTAGCTGATGTCTATCACACACTTGTCCTTCATTTATACTTTGAAATTTTATAGCTATATTATACTATCAAGACTTTCCTAGACTTATACAATTATATCATCTTGACATAGTCACATGAATTGTGTCTTGTGATAATTGTAAGAAAATTCACCAAGTTGAGGAATTGGTCCAACAATATTATTTACATTATTCACTCAAGGTTTCATTTATCAAGTTTCACCTCTAATGTATCACTTAGCCACCCTTTATGGTTTTTAATTAATTAATATACTAATATACTACATTTTTAAGACTTAATAGATTAGCATAACTAGGTAGCCTCCTTTTGTGGGGTTTTAACCAAGCTAGACCAAATCCTAATGCTCATGACCTTCATAATAGAAAAAATCTTCTAAATTTCAAAACTAAAATGTGCACAATACTAATGGAGTAGGTGGAGTCATAGGTTGTGATTCTAGAATTAATGGAGATTAAGAAGATGATATTGCTGAAATTATTGTTGAGAAGAAGTCACAATTATGGAATCAAGTGTTGGTAGTACTTGGTGAGGTTGGATGGCTAGTTGACAAGTTATGGTGGGCATTCTATAATGAATCTCCTACTAGATTTGGTTTGGAGGGATGAATTATAGATCCTGAATGATTTTTGTAATAGAGATATCTAAATGTGAGAAGTCCTTTTTAAACATTGTATTGTCAGTGAGAAATTAATGCACCATACTAATAATTATGTAATGGGACTTGGCAAAGCATTATATTTTTAATATTTTCTTTTTCAGTGATGGTGAGGAATTCCCTAGAGTTAAAAAATTATTTTTATATTCTTAGGAATATCTCTCCTAGGTGATTTGCATATATATACATTTGAATGCCAACAAATGTACTATATAAAATCTCATTTTACCATATTTATGGCCTAAAAATAATATTATATCTTGATTAAAGTGATTAATTGAGTGTGATATATTGTGTATCAGACGTAGTTGATTGATCCTTTATTGTTGCTTTGGATTTATCTTCCTTGAAAAAATTATGGTTTGGCTTCAGACCATGATGTGTTAAATTAATGTTTGTGGTTGAGAATGCCTTAGGCCATGTGTTGATTTTGGAGTGTATTTGTATTTGTATTCAAAGTTAAATACAACTAGTCTATTAATCAATCCTATCTCAAAGAAGATAAATCGTAATTACACTTATGATTATTAATACATTAGATATTTAGGGTCATGACCAAGATGGATCTATTAGACCTAACCAATGGATATATTACCATAATAACATCACTAGAGAGGGTTATAAATACTTTAATTGAGAAAAACCATGCAATAAACCTAGATAGGTCTTATGTTTTCATATTCACAAAGTAGATGCAAATTAAATTAAAATCTAATCTAGTGCTCACCAAATCTTGTGGCACAAAGTGAGGGTAATAAACATATAAAATAAACATGCATTTGAGAATCCTAATGCATGGAAAGAATAATATATTCAAAATCCATTAATTGTTCTACTTATATCTACTAAAATAGAGGACTAAAGTTAGAGATACTTACCTTGAAGATGAACCCATCAAGACCCAATCTATCCCTTAGCCAAAGGTGCTTCACAAGAGGATGTTGTGTTTTGTAAGGATAACTAAGAAAGGCTAAAGCATCCAATTTTTCTACATAATACAAGATTATTCTCCAAGTAAAAATATTGAGCTATAAATCTTCAATTAGAATGCTAGAAGAGAAGATTATAAAAAAGTGAAAATAAATAGTTAACTCCTTATATATCTAAGAAATGGCAAAATGAATGTGTATATATAGTTTAATCAAACCCTAAACATTTCTTAAATTTTATCCAATAAGGTTATCTCAATCAAATATTTATCATTATTTGATAAAAACAAGTTAGGTATCAATCTAGGTCAGTCAAGAGATGATCTAGACCCTTGACATGTTTTATTAATTTGAATATAGGGTTGGTGGGATCAAAAGTGTAATATAAACTATAAAATTAGGTTTTAAGCTTAACAAGGGGCTAATTAAGGTGGTGAATACTTGGAGGAGTGTGAAGGATAGGAGATAAGGATTAGGGAAGTATATATGAAAAGTTTGGATTGATAACAAGTGGTGGTATAGGGGACAATAATCCTATAAAACACCAATGGTCTACTTACTCCTTTCCTACTGTACACTTAGAGAGATTGAGACTCAATAAGTTCCTACAAGAGATAAATCATCATCAATTGATCAATTTTTAAAATATTATGTACATACATATACCCCACTTTAAGCTCATCATGTGTCAATCAAGTGCAACAAGGGATGATGATTTGATAAAATAACATAGCAACACACAATGTTGAAGATGAATAAATTGTAGTATAAAATACGTGAAAGTAAATGATTAAAAAGGGAAATAACTAAAAATAATAATAATGTATGCATACCTTGACTGACCTTTACCATTGGATGGTTATCTATTTTGTTTGTATCTTTGATCATGGATGGTGTAGAGATTGCTTTGGATAAACTCAAGGATATAAAACTAAAGAGAAAAAATAAACAAGCATAAGAAAGCCAAGATAACTGATGTAGTGTAGGTGAGATGTACTTGTAAATTTGGTAATCTAGGGTGACAAATGATAAGTTAGGATCAAATGACTAAGTCAAACTTTAGATTAAATAAGGTAACCAAAAATCCAGGGCTATACAATGACCAAAAAACTCAAACAAGTAAACCTTAAGTAAGAAGGGCAAAATAACCAAGTCAAACCAAGGATACAAGTCAAACTAGTAATCAAACATCAATGTGAAAGAAGTAACAATACTTACTTAAATAATGATGGATAATAAATAGTGAAATTACATTAATGAGTGATCAATAACAATATTTACTCAATCATCAATGGAAAATGTGCATAAAATGGAAAACAACATTAATGATTGAGAATTAACAAGCCAACCTCACTTAATAGTGGAAAAAATAAAATAAAATATAAATAGATCCATGTGTCTAAAAAAAATGAAGTTAAAATAATGGAAAAATGTTAAAATAAACAAATTAAATTTTAGGAATGTATAGCCATGGTGTAAAGAAAGTAATCCATAGTCACTCGAGCATATTATTTTGTTCTAAGGATAGATAAAGTTGAAAAAAAGTATTTATAACATATTTTTAATATGTAAATAAGAGGAAATATAGAAGATGGAAAACATATTTAGAATCACACTTGACTATCAAGGGGGAAATGAAATGAGTGCAGGAGACAGTGAAGGAAAAATCAGGGTAGAGAAACTATTTATCAAAGTCAAGACACTTAAATTATATTTGTCAAAATGAGATTACTTTTTACATTAAGGACTTTGAATAAATTTTCCTAACCACACAAATATTAGGTCACAAAATGAAGTATGGATATCATCCCATGAAGGATATGTAAATTAAAAGTAAAATGGACCTAAACCACACAAATATTAGGTCACAAAATGAAGTATGAATATCATACAATAAAGGATATATAAATTAAAAGTAAAATGGACCTACCTTACCAGATGTGTTACCCATACATCAAGACCCATTAAAAATTCACCAATCTATAGTGAAGATTGGGTATTTACGTGATAAATTAGATAACACCATAGATTATTTTGAATTATCTTATCCCAATCTAATGGACCACCACATGTCAATGGACCTTGACTCTATCATGAGGCCAACTATAAATTTTGAGCTTTGATTAGAAGTAGGAGATGTGTTACTAATCACATATTTTGGTGTGATTTTGACTTTTGACATTGTATGTTTATTTTTATATCATTACCTTTTGTTTCAAATGATTTAGATTTTATATTTTTATGGTTTTTGATATTCCTACATATAGATTTAGAGAACCAAACATGGGTGTTAAAGATGAATCAAAATGCCAAGTTTAGCAATGATTTAGGGAATAAAAAACTAGGTAATGGTTTTAAAGGAGGTCTCAGTGGAAATTATCAATCTCAAAGGAAAGGACCACCTAGTTAATGTTTCATTTATGGGGGTGATAATTATGCTATAGAATGCACTCAAGGTAAATAAGATGGTAAGAATAAGGGTTTCACTCAACAACAAGGATCTTTCCAATAGAGGATTCACATAGCTACTAATAACTGACAAGCTAAGTTTTAGGCTTCTCATATCGATCTACTGGGTACTTTTTTTGGTTAATAAATTTTAATTTTGATTGAAACTTGAGATACTGAATGTTTAATTTCTCTTAGTATGCTTAAAAAGTTATCTAGGAAAGCTGGTGTTATGGAAAATGTTTGGCTAATTTAATATGGGAATGAATCTAGGGTTAAGGTTAACAAATGTTTAGTCAAAGATAAGATAAAAATACTATAATTTGCTATGGCAGTGGATTTTTATTGTATCTCCTTTGTGGTTATATGACATGATCCTATGAGTAAATTGGTTAGATGAACATAAATCCAAGGTATATTCTCTACTTAAAAGGGTTAAATGTCTAGATGATTTAGGTAATCAAATTCAAATTTAGGGATAAATGAGGGAGATTAAGATTAAGAATATTTACATAATTAAATTGAAGAAATATCAAAGTAAAGTTTTTAAAGAATTTATTGTAAAAATAAATGAGAAGGAATCCAAAGAACCTTTTATCAAAGACTATCCTTTTCTATAGGATTTTTGAGATGTTTTTTTGAAAGAATTTTGGGGTTTACCCCTAAGAGAGAATTTTATTTCTAAATTGACATAATTTTATGGTATAAATCATAGTATAAATCCCCTTATATATTCATGACAATTGAGTTAGTGAAGTTGAACGCTCAAATTCAAGAGCTATTGTCAAAAGGGTTGATTTAACCAAGTGTGTAACCATGTGGTGCACTGGTTGTGTTTATTAAGAATAAAGATGGAACCCTTCACCTTTGTATTTATTATAGTATTTAAAAAAATGAAATTATTAAAAATAGGTATCCTTTACCTTGAATTGATGATATTTTTGATCAAATGCATGGAACATCAGTTTTCTTGAAGATTGATCTTTGAGTAGGATATCATCAATTAAGGATTCGTGAGGAAGACATTCTAAAATCAACCTTCAAAACTCGATATGGAATTATGAGTTCATGCTTATTCCTATTGGGATAATAAATTTACATGAAAAATTTATGAATATCATGAATAATGTTAAGATATTATCCAAATCAATTTGTGTAAGTCTTTAAACTTAGTTTTGCAATGGTTGTGAAACCACAAGCTTTTTTGGAAGCTGTCAAAGTGTGACTTATTTAAGAAAAATTTACAGTATCTTGGGAAAATTATATATATAGAAGGAACATCTATGGATCCATTAAAGATTAAATTTATTATGGAATGGCTAGCACCTAAAAATGCCCATGAAGTTTAGAGTTTTAGTTTTTTAGGATATTACATGAAGTTTTTTCCAATTTTATTTTAAGATTTTGAACATGATTACTTATATGAAACAAAAAATAATAATTTGACATGGTTAGTCAAGTGTAGGTAATATTTTTAAGAGATAAGAAGAAGACTTACCTTGGTATGAGTGTTGAGAGTTCTTGATCTAAACGGTCAATTTTAGGTAATAATCGATGCTTCAAGAGATGGTATTGGAATAGTTTTAATGCTAGAGGTATTTATTGTATCTTATGAATCCAAAAATTTGAAACCATACAAGGAAAATTATGCCCCACACTATTTAAAATTGTTTACAATTATTCATTCCTTATACGTTTGGAGGAATTATCTATTGGGAAAATACTTTGAGCTCAAGACTAATAATTTGGGACTCAAGTATATCTTCACCCAACCTAACTAAGCACTTTTCATGATCAAGTGGTGAAATTATCTCTAGGAGATGAATTTTGAGAATATGTTAAGCTAGTATTCGCTCAAAATACTCAAGATCCTAAGTATGAGGGATTAAAGTTCATAGATGATGGTTTTTTGAGGTACAAAGGATGGATTTATGTAATAGATAAGGAGAATTTAAGGAGTGTAATACCCAAGGAACTACATAATTATTATTATTTATGCCATCTAGGTGTGACTAAGATCTTAATAGAGCTAAGAGTATTATATTTATGGAAATGAATTAAGAAAGATGTAGTTGAATTTGTTTATAGATGTTTAGAATGTCAGTGAGTTAAGGCTAAGCATGTGAATCTTGTTTGGTTATTATACTCACATACTATACTAGAATGGAAGTGGTAGGTCATTATTATGGAATTTATCCAAGGGTCTTAGATTTATTAGAATTGACACATGGTTTTGGTGGTTGTTAATAAAATCACCAAGGTAGATCACTTCATTCCTAGTAACATTTAAAATGTTACACTTACACTTACAAAGAGATTCATGAAAAAAGTGTACAGGGTACGTGGGTTTACAGAAAAGATTGTTTTGGATAGGGACCCTAAATTGACATATATATTTTTGTTGACTCTCAATTCAACATTAGGTACTCATTTGAACTTCAGTAAAACATGCCATCTATAAATAGATGGAAAAACTAAGAGGGTGAATTAGGTTTTAGAAGATATTTTAAATATGTACTACTTGGATTAGTAGTACAAGTGGGAATAATATCTTTCATTGGTTGAGTTTTCCTACAATAACTCACACCAATCAACACTAAAAATGGCTCTATTTGAAGAATTATATGGAAGAAGTTGTATAATGTTAATCAACTAGGATATGTTTGGAGACAAAATAATCTTTGGTTTGAATATGCTTCTTGAATTGGAAGATCAAGTTAAGTTTTAGATTAGAGGTAAAAGCAGGTTTTGAAGATCAAGTTAAGTTAATAAGGTAAAGGTTGTCTAAATCTAATGATAGATAAAAGAGTTACACTAATCTGAAAAGAATAATAAATCAATTTTTAGATGGAAACAAAGTGTTATTATGGGTTAAACTTTATAAAAGCTTGATTAAATTTAGAAAATCAACAAAATTATCTCCTAGATATGTGGGACCTTTAGAGGTCTTGTAAGTTTTCAATCATATGGCATATAGGCTTACTTTTCCGCTAGCTTTAACACTCATGCATATTATTTTCTATGTGTTCTATCCTAAAAAGTATGTTGTTGATCCTTCTCATGTGTTGGATTGGAATGCTTTATGGCTTTTCGATACTAGGGTTGTCATAGTAGAACTAGTTAGAATCATTGATACTCACAAACTTAGTTTATGTAATAAAGATGTGTCATAGTGAAAGGTCTAGTGGGACCAATATTATTAAGATAGTGATACTTGGGAAGATTATGAAGAGATTCATAGGTTGTTTCCTCATTTGTTTAATTATTTATTTTTTGTTATTATGTTTATTTTATAATAAACACTATTTTATTTCATAATTATTATTGAAATAAGTGTCATTGGGATGATGACCAACTTTTAGGGGTAAGGATCTTACATCCAAATTATAATCTAGACTTATAATTACTAATTTTATGGTTAATAATGGGTTTAATTGATGTGTTAAGTAACTAGAAATAGTTTTGTAATGGATAATGTTTGTTGCTTATGATCATGATAGTTAATTGTTAGTTAGCTAGTTGTATTATGTATAGTACATTTTAATCATGATTATATAATATATTATATTACATAAGTTTATTATGATTTTTACATGATATGGTCTAATTATTATTCATTTTTACTGAGGTGGATGAAGGATGAATTTCACCCTCCTGACTATGACCAATGGAGGGTATTATTGGAGAGAATGGTGTAGATGGAGACATTTGGGGAAAGAGAGAATGAAAATGTGAAACCCAACACACACCACAAAGAGTAGATTTTTTTTTTAATAAATTTCTAGTTGGTTAATAATGTTTACAACATGATTTTTGTTACTAATGTATTTTATACATTTAAATGTGATTGATTATCATTTTTGCATATTCCTGTATCCTTGTCGTGTGTTTGCATTTATGAGATTAAGATTCTTATGTTTTTATTTTACTTCATTGTCTATAATTATGTACCTTGTGGGTTAAATGAGTTAGACATGTGATGGCATAGTTGCATTAAAATGATTTAGTTAGTTTACTTCATGTATTTATAGTTGTCATAACATGTGTTTTCAATCTCCTTAATTGATCTTTCTATGACATGAATTCTAATTTTATTATCTTGACATGGATTGCATTTTTATCTGGTAATAATTGGTTTGGATTGTATAATAACATTATATGTAAGTTGATAAACATGTTAAAAACATATTGCTTATTATAAGGTATTCAAATTTATCCTAGGACATATTTTAATTTGGTGAAATCCATTATTATAATAAAAAGGGACTTGCTTGTGTTATTGACAAGGTTTTTGATGCAGAGATCTTACCAATAGCCTACACTTCTGCTTACTCTTACTTGCAAACTTGTAAATTCTCTTTAGCTAAAACTAGGCTTGTCTTGTTCCAAATGGACTAAAATCAATTTCATGTTTTTCAAAGGTTTTCAAACATACATATAAATACATACACACATCTCATTTCAACCATCTTATCCTATCTTTGGCAATCATCCTAGAAAATATATCTTAATGTCATGTTTCACTAATTTGTTTTGTTTGACACAATGCATTATTTATTTGATTGTCTTTATTAATTTATAGTCTTTGATTATTAAATATTTCTTATTAAAACTCATTTAAAAATATTAATTAATTTTATACCTTCCACAATGCTTTAAGATACTCTACACAAGTTTGCATACCCATACACAGTCCTACTAGCCCTATTTGTGGACTATTTTACTTTGTACGGATATGTACTATCCTCAAAAAAGAAATCAATATCCAATTAGGATACCATATATTTAACTATGTATTTTATTGAAATTTCATGTAACAAATCTCTCCTTTGACCCATTTTCAAACCTCTTTTTCTCCATGTTTAGGCCTATTAGGCCACTGTCTACACCTTGGACACACAGTCCTTCACCATGGTATGTAAAGATACAAAAAAACCCTTAAACCCTAAAAATATATTTATTCAAACTAAGACCAATATTTTCACCAATTTTTGGCACTTTTTGATGGTTACAATTTCATATATTTCCTAAACCCTATATTAGGGATTCTAAGTGACTGAGACAACACGTGAACACTATAAATTGCATTCTAAAGGTTTAAAAGGGTTTCAAAAAACCAAATCACATTTGTGATGTCTATCTAGGCATGGGGAAACATTTAAAATCTCTTTTATTCATTTTTCAATCCACCATACACATTAACCAAATCATAATATCCTTGACTATGTACACACTGCAACTCTTTACAGGTTTGTACTCTATCTATTTGAAAAATACACCTTAAAAAGAAACAAAGAGTTATAAGAAACATAAAACACAATTTAAAGACTCAAATCCAAGAATATTTCACTTAAATATCATTTAAAAGTTCCTTATTTTCCTCAAAACTAACACTTAGTTCACATTATATAACCTCTACTATAGGAAACATAGTCTTTCTTGGAAATATCTATACTTACAGGGTTTCTCTATTATACATAGGTATTATAAACTCAAAAATACTTAGTACATATTTAGTAATATGAAACACATCCTACCATCCTTAGTTAAGCATTGTATTGACAAGGACAATCATTCTTTATCAGTCTTCCTATAGTAATTTGTTCAAGAAATCAATATGTGTAGGAATTTTGCCTGCAATCTTATACAAACCTTAACCAATAATAAAGAGATAACTAAAGGTTATTATCAATTTGTAGAATCATTCACAACCAAGTACACAAGCCAACATAGAGGCATAAATAAATCCTTCTATTATTATATGTTCAAACATTATATATATATATATAATAAATATACGGTAGCAATCTTAATACATAAAACCTCTTAGTATTAATTTTTAAAGAAAAAATATTCTCATGCAAAGACTATCACATATCCTAGACACAAGTCCATCACTACTATATTCATTGAATCTTTAGTTCAAAAAGAAAAGGTTCGCAATCATACATTGTTTTGGTAGACCTTATTCCATATTCAAACATGTCTGCCCCTATTTTTTTCACATGTCCTCCTTCCTAAAGACTACTACACACTCTACCAACTTTTTAATATCAAATGTATTCTAAATAAATACTCGTATAATCATTTATTGAAATAATAGACTTCTATTTACTCTAAAACCCATGTAGGGTGGTAAACACTAAGATTGCCATCTTACTCTCCCAACTTGACATAATATATTCCAAACCAACTTATGACCTTTATGAGACCATAAAAGTTCTATTAAAACATTTTTAATCAATTACACATCATTTATACTCACTCAAAACCACTAAAATAATATGAACATTTAAAATTCCCTTTTGGTAGGAAAACTAACTTGGAATCAAATTCAAATTTTCACTCTCTTAAAACACATTTCTAGAAAATCTGTGAGCATCATTTCAAGGTGTCCATGCATCATACTCCCAAGGGGAGAAAATAAGTTGAATCAAATTTTCTCCTTCCTTAAATTTTTCATACAAATGTGTGTGCTCCTTGCTACCACACTTATGCCTTTGCTTCCTCATCCAAGTGCTCCTTTTCTTCTTTTGCCTAATTCTACTCATACTAATACTTGTACCTATAACTACTCTTATTTATTTTCTTGAAAAATTCTCTCATGTGATCCACTATCACTTCTCTTTCTTATATGCTTTATAAGGCATCAATGAATTATACTTCATCTTTTAGTTCTTCATGGAGTGACTAAATGACTCCCTTAGCATCATATTTTCCTTTTTATACCTCTATACTATGCCTTTCTCTTTTAAGAACAAATGCAAACTATCTTTTCTTGTTTTTACACTATTTTTGTTACATGGATACTATTATTTCCTCATCTCTTGTCAAACTCCAAACCGGACTCTTGACTTGGCTATTCACTATCTTCATACCTGCATATAGAAACTCAAATACAATATTAACTATGAAATAAAGAGACCATAATTTCCCTATAAGTGCCTATTGAATGGAAACCTTCTTCTTTCCTTCCTCATCTTCTCCACTATGAGAAATTTTTTTTCTAATTTTTCATCCTCATGTTTGTCTCTTGGTAACTTGATTTTATTCAAACCTCCATGGCATTTTCTATTAATCTTTTCCTTCTTCAAGGCATTCATGTCATGTCTTATCCTCTTTATAAGCATCTCTATGGGCCACTTCACTCTTTTCTTCATCACCCATCCTTTTCATGGGGCATTTTCCTCTTGTTGCCTAACCCATTGTTCACAAAATTATAGAAATTATATCATCCTAATCTCCAAATTCATCAAATATTTCTTCAAGTCACTCATTTCTCTATCCATTTTTATCTCTTCTTTTCCTAACTTCTCTCTCTTATGGATATTTATCTGAACCCTATTTCCCACTTTCATTTATACCTTTCCTTTCATCTTCATTTTGAGTACATCATTTATGTACATAATCTCTCTCATCCTTTGGCCTCAATTGGACCACTTATTTGGTTCACACATAGACATTTTCTCTCTATCAGACCACACTTGGGATTTTCCACCTATTGTCCTTCACACTAGACTATCTTCTCTTTCCCAAGGTCTCTTTATGAGTTTATCTCTCTCACTTGATATTGTTAATATATATTCCTATTTTATGTCCTACCACTTTACCATTCACTAATTTATATCAATCATAAATTTAAATCAATAAATCAATCACTAAATACAATATAACTTCCTGAACTATTGTCTCAACTCTGTCCTTCCAAAGTCTCCTTGTAAACTATCCTCTTGTTGGCTTACCTACAAGATCTTGATCAACATGAAAAATTCAGTAATAAAAAAATTAATAACTATATGTACCTATTCCTAGATCATATATATGGCTTTGATACCAAATAATGTAGATTTATTACCAATAGCATGCACTTCTACTTACACTTGCTTGCACACTTACAAATTCTCTTTAGCCAACACTGGAATGTCTTGTTATAAATGGAATAAACTAAATTACATGTTTCAAAAAGGTTTTAAAACATACATGTAAATAAATAGACACATCTCATTTCAACCATATTATCCCATCTTTATCATTCATCCTTGAAAAGATCTCTTAATGTCTAATTTCACTAATTTATTTTGTTTGACAACATGCATTCACAATTTATTTGAGTGCCTTGATTAATTTATAGTCTCTAATTATTAAATATTTCTTATTACAACTCATTTAAAAATCTTCATTCATTTTATACCTTCCATAATGATTTAGTACACTATATACAACTCTGCATATCCATACACAATTCTACTAGCCCTATTTCTGGACTATTTTACTTTGTATGGATTTGTACTTTCCTCAAACAAGAAACCAATATCTAATTAGGATACCATATATCTAACTTAGTCTTTTCTTGAAATTTCATGGAACAAATCTCTCCTTTGATCACTTTTCAAACATCTTTTTGCTCCCTGTTTAGGCCTATTATGCCACTATCTACACTTTGGACACATAGTCCTTCACCATGGTATGAAAATGTACAACAAAAACTTTATAAAATAAAAATATATTTATTGACACTAATACCATTATTTTAACTAATTTTTGGCACTTTTTGATGGTTACAACTATAAATATTTCCTAAACCCTAAATTAGGGCTTTTAGGGGACTAAGACCACCTGTGAACACTATAAATTCCATTGTGAAGGTTTAAAAGGGTTTCAAGGAACCAAATAATTTTTTTTAGGTCTATACATAATATGGAAAACCTTTCCAATATCTTCCATTAATTTTTAAATACACCATACACATTAACTAGATCACAATATCCTTGAATGTGTACATAGTGTAACTCTTTATAGGTTTATACTCTATCTAGTTGAATAATGCACCATGAAAAATAATAAAGAGTTCCAAGAAATATCAAACATAGTTTAAGGAATAACCTCCAAGAATAATGCACTCAAATATCATTGCAAATTTCCTTATTTTCTTAGAAACTAACACTCAATTCATAGTATATAACCTCTGTTATAGGAAACAAAGTATTTCTTGGAAATATCTATACTTACAAGGTTTATCTATTATAAATAGGTATTATGACCTCAATAATACTTATTCAATCTTTAGGAATTTGTAACACATCCTACTATCCTTAGTTAAGCATTGGATTGAAAAGCATAGTCATCCTTTATCAGTCTTCCTATAGTAGTTTATTCAATTAGTCAATATGTGCAATGTTTATGCCTGAAATCTTATATGAACCTTAACCAATAAAAAAGAGATAACTCAAGGTTATTAGAAACTTATATAATCCTTCACAACCAAGTATGAAATACAACATAGAGGAATAAATAAAACCTTCCATTACTATATGTTCAAACACATTATATATATATAGAATGTAGGGTAGCATTCTTAATACATAAACCCTCTTAGTCTCAGTTTTGAAATACAAAATATTCAAATGCAAAGACTATGACATATCCATTGGACACAACAAGTCCATCACTACTATATTCATTGAAGCTTTAGTTCAAAATAAAAAGGTTCACAGTCATACATTGCTTTAGCAGACCTTCTTCCATATTCAAACATGTCTTCTCCTATATTTTTTCACATGTCCTCCTTCCTATAGACTACTAAACACTCTACCACATCTATTCTATAAAATAGACTCTAAATCAAGACTCTTATAACCATTTATTGAAACAAGAAACTCTTATCTACTCTAAAACCCATGTAGGGTGGTAAACATTAAGACTGCCACCTTACTCTCCCAACATGACATAAGACATTCCAAACCAACTTATGACCTTTATGAGACCATAAAAGGTCTATTGCAACATTTTTCATCAATTACACATTATCTATACTCAATTAAATCTAATAATACATTATGAATATTTGAAATTCCCTTTTGCCAGGAAAACTAACTTTGACTCAAATTCAAATTTGCACTCCCTTGAAACACATTTATAGACCCTCTGTGAGCATTCCAAGATGCCCTTGAATTATTTTTTAACCTTAGGCATATTAAATATTTTAAAGGTATTGAATACTAATAATGGTATTGTATTATGGTAAGTTCAAAAGCATGGTTTGAAAATTTAAATAAGGTATATTGTTTGGTTGTGGAATAAATTTTATTGTATGGTCAATAGCTAGCGTTTTAACCTTTTGAGTGAGGCATGATTATCAAATAAAGTCAATAAAAATTCAAATAATTGCATTTTTCATGGTAATCTGTTAGTGTTTTATTAATTCAATATCTATCATCAGGTTATAATGTTTTAAAATGTTATGAATTATGGAATATTTGGTAGAATATCAGGGCATTATGATATTAATGATGCATGCCATTTTTAAATACATAACTAGAAGGATCTATCTCAAATACTTTTTGGGGTTACAAGTGTTCACTATAATTTTATTTGGTGGATTTATTTGATGTAGGAGAGGAGCTTGGCAACCATGCCAAAAATTCTATAATTTTGTTAAAAATACATGAACAACATTGTGAGTTCATTGATGGGAAGACATGTTATATGGAGTTGTTCATGGATTAACACAAAAAATGTGGGTAGAAGCATAAAAATAATAATGAAGAAGGTTTTGGGGGATACTTAGATGCATACAATGGATGATAGAAACATAAAAAAGAAGAAATAGAGGATTGGTTGGAGATTTGGAAATCAAGCTCGATGTTATTCTAAATGAGGTTCTTGATTTTAGTAACAAATATTAGGGTAATGTATTCAACCATAGGGATGGGCTCAACCCACCCATATGGTTGAATATATAAACCAATATCCATGCCCAAATGGCTATTTTTTTGAGTGTCTATGATTATATCAAATTTTAGGGTTTCCTTTAAATTTCTATGTAAGTCAACATGGAAATGATTTTGTTTAAAAAAAAGAAAGGTGAAAATCATATATTTTAATTAGACCTGTGTGTAAAATAAGTAAATATTGTGAATGGGTTATGCATGAAATAGTAACATAGTTAAAGCAAATGGTAGATGTTTTCAACTATTATAATAATTAAACAATTAGGGTTTATCTTTCTAGGTCAGCTATTATACAATTTTGATATAGAAAATTTAGATAAGTCTATTTAGATTTATGTGCATGAATGAAGCTCCAAAGATTGTACCATTTAATATTATAGGGAATACTAGTTTATTTTTGTGGTCAACTTTTGGTCATGATTATATAAACAAGTAATTATTAAAATAGGGGATTTTGGATGTATGTTTAGATTATCCACGATGAATATATTGAGAAATTGGAATCATATTTTAGTATCAAATCTTGTAGCTTTGTTGGGTGAATTTGAGTATGTTGTTTCAGTCAAAAGAATTATTTTTAAAACACATAAATGTGGGAACATTTGTATTTATTTAGACTAATATAGTTCATTTATTTATAAGAAGTTTATACATTATAATAGCTAGATGTATGTATGGATTTTTAAACCTACAAAAAGTTATTTTTGATAAAATATAATACCTTATTTTTGAATCAATTTACCTTGGGTAAATTATACATTTGAAATGTTATTTAAAATTGTGTGTGTGTGTGTGTGTGTGTGTGTGTGTGTGTGTGTGTGTGTGTGTGTGTGTGTGTGTGTATCCAGAGGTCAATGGATGAGTTCCATAAGACCCATACACACATTTATGTACACAACCATATTTATATTTGGTTGATTTATTTGAGGTTTATAGATTAATGGCTACTAGTTGTTTGGATATAAATGAGTAGTCATGTCATAGAGTTTCATATTCATATTTTAAGATATTAAAATTTGATTAATTATTTATGTTAATATATAAACCTATAACACAAACACACATGCACGCACACACATGCACGCATGCACACACACACGCACACACACACACACACACACACACACACACACACACACACACACACACACACACACACACACACACACACACACACACACACACACACACACACACACACACACACACACACACACACACACGTGTTAATATAATTATTTAATATCATTGAAGTATATATACATTATAAACATATATGAATGGATAAACAAATATGTTCATATGAAATTGGATGGAAGGATGAATGTATTTTATTACATGATTTGAAAATGGGATAAAAATTTAAATGGTGATTAAATGATTTTAGGGAAAATTTTATTTAAATATTATTTGGTGATTTGGTTTATGCCTTGTGAAACATGTTTTGTTAAGTGGAAGGACTATTAATGGATATATTATAGATTGAAATAATATAATTATATCATGTTGTTATAAAAATGAAAATAGATTGATAGGGGACATTTAGTAATAAGTACACATATAATAGATTTATGTAACAAGATATATGTTTCTTGATACATGTTGTGGAATGTTTGTCTTGAAATCTATTGATATGAATATTATGATTTACATAAAAATTATAAAAATGCATATGACAAATTATATGTGATTATAGGGTTACCTTATATTTATACATGTTGTGGTATTTTGTATGGGAATATATATATATATATATATATATATATATATATATATATATATATATATATATATATACAAAATACCACAAAATGTATAAATATAAGGTAACCCTATAATCACATATAATTTGCCATATGCATCTTTATAATTTTTCTATAAATCATTATATATATATATATATATGATGTTTATTTTAGTATTAAATAGGTTTTTATATTAATATGATATTACTGACACTAAATAAAAAGGTGAGACAGACATCACTAATTTATTTAATATCACTAATAGGCAGAGTTGATGTATTCTTTATGTGTTTGAGATATGGGAAATTTGTCATTAATATTATTATTTGGTATTAATGAAATTAAATAAGTAGGTGTAATGGATTACACATACTTAATTAGTGCCATTAATACACAAATTAGAGAAACTCAAATGAGTTCTGTGTGCAAAATTGATTGATTTTGAGATATACAAAACCATATTAAAACTTTGGACAAAGTAATGCTTATGGTTTGAACATTGTCATTCACCTATTTGATTTAGTTTTCATGTTTGTATTATATCATTCTAGAACATATTTATTTCTGATATAATGAATGTGATAGTTATCTTACAACACATAGGTTTTTAGTTGACTTTCTTGATTTCTGCACTATCACTATCTACCCAACTATGAATGTAGGACCATTCCCTTATTGGAATATTGTGTGGGGGATCAATGGTCCATGGTTGGTGTAGAAAATAACTCAAATGATACTCTCCCTCCCCTTATAATAGTTAACTGATAGAGGCTTTTCTCATGATTATTCTTAGATATTACTAAGTACATTGAGACTTGTGTGCTATGTGGAACATTATATTATTGTAGTGTGATTATTTAGATATGTATTATTGTACAAGTTTTATTATTTAACGTAAATTGTAACACAATAAAAACTATTTGTAACTTATTTGTACTTATTGAATTACATTTAATAAGTAGTGGCTAAATTATTATTTTGGATTTTTGTTGTACTTTATATGTTGAAATTATGGAATCAAATCAACATGTGTAATATTAGTCACTATGTAAATGAATCACATTTAAACATTATGCTTTATATTTTAGTTATCATAAATGATGAATTTAGCTAGGAATCATTAATGTTGTTTTAATTTTGTTGTTGAGTTAAAAAAAGTCACCTAACTCTAGTTAACCTTGATGGGTTGTTACACTTTGTATGCAACCCTTGGATTTTTGTGTGACATTGGGTTTTGTGTTGTTTTTTATTTTAAATATGGATTAGTGGTGCCATGATACATATCATGAAATTTTAATTTTTATACTTTTATGCCTCACATTAAATATGTTTTATACATGATTCAATGATAATCACAGTAAATATGATAACTTACTATCCATATGTTTACATGATTCTATATTTATCACATAGTACAATTATCTCAAAAAGGGAAAATTATAATGGGATTTGTAAACACATAATATTTTAAAACTTTTATCACTTATTGACACTTTATATCTTACAAGAACCCATCGAGTCTCAATCTCTCTAAGTGCATGCCTTAAGGGGTGCACTAGGAAAGGGGTGGGTATGCCATTGGTGCTTCATAGGATTGTTGTCCCTTTTGCCATTTATTTTCTACACACTTATCTCCTAAAATCCTTATCCCTAATATTGTTCTTCTTTTTTTACCCTCCTCCATTCATTTGACACTTTTATTTACCTTTTTTAAGCCTAAATCCCCTTTCAATAGTTTTTAAACTATGTCAACTAAGTCGACCCTATATTATTCTGTTATCAACCCATAATACCAGTGTAGTTCATTTTTAGTATGGGATAAATAATATTAGGCTGAATGGGTCAACTTTATTAGCTATAATTTTTGTAAGGGTCTAGGATTAGAGTTACTTATATATAAAATTTCATTTTGAAATTATTGAGAGAAGATAAAAAAAGTAAGATATATTGTGCATCTACTTATTAACCATTTTAATTAAGGAGCAAGCTTAGGGTTTTATACTTTATTTAGAGATATGGATCTTATCTTGTGGAGAATTATTTATAATGTATTGATAGGTTGTGTATCCTAGAGATGATTTATCCTTGTCATACATACATACCAAAATAAATTCTTATGAAACACCTTAGCCAGTGGAGAGATTGAGATTTGATGGGTTAAATTTCAAAGGTGAGTATTACTAAATTTGTTCCTCCTTTGCAAGAATAGATATCTATGTATTTGTACTTTTATTCCATGAATTATGATCCTATATACATTGATGTGAGTATATGTCTCTTATGGATGTTTAATTTTATTGTTTCTAATCCCCACTTTGTGCCACAAACTTTGGTGAGCACTAAATTAGATTTTCTTTACTTATTATTAGTTTAGTGAGATATAAAAACATAAAACTCCCTTAGGGTTATTGCATGATTATGATTGATAGGAGGATTTGGAACCCCCTATCATAGTGTATTATTTTAAAATATCCTCTAATTGGGTCTAATGGATGCCCATATTGGTCACATTCTTGATTATCTAATGTGTCTTGAATTAGAAGTGTATGGTATGATATATCTTCTCCAATTTAGGATTTATTTATAGAAATGATGCATTTTTGATTGCATACATTCTAGTGAACCCAATGTGAATCTAATCCTTGTAGTTTTTATTTCATATTTTTCATTATTTTATCATTTTATTCTCTATATATTTGGAATACTAGATTGATTGTATCGACAAATTTTTAACTTTTGTGCATAGTTTAACACACAATCATATCAATATGAATTTTTTTTATTTATGTAGATTTTTTAGACTTCTAATTCAAACTACTAGGTTAACGAATTGACCTTGTATATTTTTAGGCATCTATTTTATATGCAATCAAAAATGCATCATGTCTATAAATCAATATCGGCTTGGCGAAGATAGAGTGTACCTATACTTCTGATTGGGAATACATTTGTTAAGTGGGAACATGAGCAATATGGGTATTTGATAGACCTGATTAGGGGTTGACTTGTCATAATACACCATGTGAGGTATGATTCTAAAGATTACAGTCTAACACAATCATGTAATAACCCTAAAAATTCCTAAGGTTTAATATTTTACATATGCTGATAAATAGAAAACTAAATCTAATCTAGTGCACACCAAAGCTTTTGTCATAAATAGAGGGTTATAAAAAAAACTAAACTAAACTAAACATGAATAAAAGACATATACTCACATCAATGTATACATAATCCTAATGCATCAGAGAGAGAAGCATAATTGCATTATTTATCTACTCTTATAAAGGATAAATAAAGTTAGGAATACTTACCTTGAAGATGTAGCCACTGAGCCTCAATCTCTCCCTTGGACAAGGTGCTTTGCAAGATATTATTGTGGTATGTAAGGCTAACAAATGCAAATCCACTCTAGGCTACACAACCTATGTATGCATCCAAAATACTTCTCCAGAAGACAATATATATATATATATATATCTCTAAAGAAATTATAGAACCCTAAGCTTTATTATTCAAGTAGAATGGTTAATAAGAAGATGCTCATCCACACTTAATCTTCTTCACTTATCTTCCCTACAAATGTTTGGAAATGAAATTGTATATATAGGTGGATCTTGACTTAAATATTCCTAGAAAAATCAACTGTATAGGGTCATCCATGGTTGACACTATATGTATTTTGGGATAATTCAATAGGTCTGAGATAGGTTAGACAAAAGGATAACAAACCCAAAAAGTGAAAAATACCCCTAAACTATACAGTGTCGGTCATGGTCAAACTAGTAAAAATGACATTCCAAAAGGGAATTAAGGTAAGACAAAGAGGATGGAAATAAGAAAATGAATGGAATGGGTAGGATGAAGAAGAATAAGCTTAGGGTTAATGGTTTTAGGAGATGAGTGTGTAGATGGTGAGTGGAAAAAGGGATAAAAATATTATGAAGCATTGATGATCTACCCACCCCTTTCTCAGTACACCCCTTAAGGAATGCACTCAAAGAGATTGAGACTTGATATATTCTTACAATATACAAAGTCTTAATAATCAATAAAAGTTTGAAAATATTATGTGTATACATATGCCCCACTCAAAGCTCATCATGTGTCATGTAAGTTCAACATAAGATGGTGCTTTGGGATAGAACATGATAACACACAACACTAATCCTAAGTAAAGTGCAATAAGTAGTAAATAAGATAAAACAAAGGACAACATTGAGAAATACATAACTTAAATTACCATAGTGTTTTAGATAAAGAATTAGACTGTAAGAGATATGAAGGCATCTAATGTGAGGAACACTATGTGAAGCTATAGAATTTAGTGTTAAAAAAAGCTAAAAATCATTTTTTTTGGAAGATAGACATATGATAGTTTAAAATAATCTCTACATCATCATGAATCCAATGCATTTTATGATTTTGAAAATGGATGAGTAAAAAAAAGATATAGAAAGAAGAAGGAATCTACAGGATAATAATTGAAGAATTTGAATTTTGAAAAGGGTTTTTAAGTAGGGTAAAAGATAATTCATTTATTATTTTGAATTGTGAAAGAGAGAAAAAAGAGCTTTGGAGAACAAATGAGGTAGGATGGAAATTACATGAAAGCCTAGACAAGGAGAGGCTCTAGAAGTAGCAATGGGTGCATTATAGGTATGCGACTATGAATCTAAAACTAATTTTTGAAATTTGTATTGAATAATTGTATTTTTAGTAATTTTGAATTTTAAGTATTTTTAGATATCAGAATGAGATAAAATTATATTCTAGGGGAAGCAAATAACAAGATAGGAAATGGGTTTAGAGGAATTAGGAAGAAAACCAAAAAATGGAATTCTTTAGGAAAATGCAAGGGGTCGATAGGTAAAATGAAGTGGGTCGACCCATTTGACCTAGTAGGCTAAAATTAAGAAAAATCCATAATGTCAACCCAATAGGTATGGGTCAACCCTATACATTTACAAGCTACCAAGGTAATGTAATTTTCCAACTAGTTTGAAAAGTCTAGAATGACAACACAACATTAGGAAGGGGAGAATAAGAGGGTTGAATAATATTTTGGAGTCAACCAAGGCAAAAATATGGAAATTTTGGTCAAACTAGTTTGACCAAAGAACCAAAATAAACATAAAAAGCATGTAGAAGGTTGAAAGAGGTTTGGAATGGCCTAAAATGACCAAAGAAGGAAAAGAAGGACCAAGTAGGCTAGAAATAGGTTAAATTGAATAATTTTAAAAGTAATTTAGGATATTTTTGATGTAAACATGTAAAAATAATGTATTTTGACTATACATGACATGAAGGAATTGATACATCCTTTATTCTTTCTTGGTTGCAAAGACAATGAAGGTTTCAAAGATAATGGATGTGGCCTAGTTACCAACATTATTAGAGTGATTTTTAGATAGATATAGGGCTATAATAGTATCCATATGTTTATGAGGCATAGTTGACATGTGTAAGATCCCTATGAGTTCAGATCTATTAGTCATATTCCTTAGTTGCTAGGAATAAATGACTAACACCTTTAGATGGGATGTGGATTGGGATGTGATAGAGGTGGCCATCACACTAGAGGATTTCCATGACATCCTTAGGCTACCCATAGTAGGAGCACCAGTGACCATAGGGGTATCATATAGCATAGAGGAGAGGAGAGCCTTATCCATGTGGGTTACATGCTTAGAGATGATTTTAGGAGGATAAAAAGTCAATATGGATGATGTATATACATCACAAATTATAGATATCCCATATTTTGTGATAGGACTTGTGACATAGTTGGTGTTATGTCACAAGTTAGATGGTAAGGTATCGCTATTCATGGTAGCCTTGAGCAAGATGATGCTAAAGGAGTGAGTTATATATGATCTAGGATCTATCATTTGGGTCCAACTCATACATGATTTGTTTGAGATGCTAGTAAGAGGGAAGAAGACCATGGGATCAATCATATTACTGATAGATTGGATATATGAGAGGTTTCTTATGTATCAATTATTTGGGTTACCCCATGCACTCGATGATAGGTTACCTCAGGTATAAAGATGGAGGGAGGACCATGTAACATGGGTCATGCCCCATGTGCTAGCATTGTAGTGAGTGAGATGTACAGACCTAATATGGTAGCCATATAGAGACATAGTGACTACATGGGTGAGATAGCTCATAGTTACACTAGTGACAACTATGATAGAGGTTATTAGGCACTATACATGATGGAAAGAGCCACATCTAGTGGCACAAGTGTCAGGATAAATGGGCCTACCTCATCCAATGACACTGATACTAATGACTAAGTAGTGGTCTCAAAATGTGAGTGACCCATGAGGGAGGAAAGGACTAAGACCATAAATAGTGAGATCAAAACTCATACCACATTATGAGTGACCATGGATTGGTCAAGCATGATGGGGAGTAGAGTAGGAGGATAGGAAGGTAGAGGTAGAGATACCATATGTACCACTACCAATTATATAGTAGGAGGATTTGTGACCTCTAAGGACACAATGATGATAGAGGTGGTAAGAGATAATAGATATTGAGGTCATCTTTGGTGAGCTAGCTGAGGTGCCAGAGGAAGGATGGATGATAGAGAGACCACTCAAGCATAGGCTAAGATAGACATGATCCATGATAAAGGGATCTATGATGAGGATATGTCCTATAGAGGAGGTACTAGGAGGTCATGAAGATGGGGAGACTATGTTAGGTAGTCGTATGGATGGTGAGACCATAGTATCTAAGACACAAATAGGTAAGAAAAGATGGTTAAATTATTGCTTTAATTTTTAATTTGGAAGTAGAGATAGATAGATATTTTGAGATATAATAATGATCTAATATCCATATTGTATAATTTTGTAGATGTAATTAAGGAATGTAGAGGAGATATGTGGGTCCTTAGTGAGGGGAATACTCCATGACATCTTCGATGAGACTCTATAGCCATATGATCCTACTATGTTGGAGGATCCTAGTGTACCATCTTCCCCATCTCAAATGAGCTAGTTTAGACTATCTAAAGAGGTAGTGAGACAAATATAGGCATAGAGAGAGAGGATGTAGCCACTAGTAGAGATGAGTGTAGGTGAGATGTGGGTATAGCATGCCCTGGTTGAGGAGAGAGTTATGCATCTAGCCATAGTGGCATAGATAATATAGATCAGGACCCAATTGATGCAGTCACAAGTTAGGTAACGTACTTATAGGTATAGGTAGAGGGACTAAGATCTTATATGGTCTCCTTACAACATAATATTTGAAGGAGTAAAACTAAGGACTTATTAGGTAACATGGCTAGGCCATGAGATAGATAGGATGGGACTCAACCATAGAGATGGAACATTGTATATGGTTGTATTTATTGTATCAAATCCATGACACACACACACACACACACACACACACACACACACACACACACACACACACACACACACACACACACACACACACACACACAGATATATGGATCATTTTGACATATTGTTTTTAGTTGTGTATGTTTTAATTATGGTTTATTATGGTTGTGGTTGTGGATGCTTTAGATATATTTCCTTCTATCACATGTATATAGCTTTGTTGTAGATTCTATAGGAAATATATGAGATGTGATTTCTTTTCTAGCATTATGAAAAACACATGCATGGTTAAAAATAAACAGGCAAAAAGGACTTGGTAATATATAATCAATCAATAAAATTTGCTACACACTATTTCAAGTTGGGAAATGTGCAATAAAAATAAATGACTAAGTAGAAAGAACCAAGAAATGGTAAAACAAGATGGTAAAAAGGGATTTGTTTTTAAACCAAAGTGAAAGATTTTTGCATCAAATTAAAATAAGTAAAATCATACTAATTCACATTGGGAATTATGATAAACAATGTAATAAAATGGAAGGTATGTAAAAGGGCAAAAATTGCATAAAAAATCACTAAATTCAATCAATTATACTAAAATATGCAAGCAAGTATAAGAGAAAAATAAAATTGGAAAAATATTGGTCTTAAATTGATCACATGAATTCAAGTTGGGAAGTATGAAAAATTCAAGAAATGGTCATATTTTTACATGCACTCAAAAAATAAGAAGATAAAAAGGTGAAAGAGAAATGAAGTAAGCCTAAAACACACTAGATCAATCTAGGAATCATGTCAATGATGTGTAACTTCATAATCAATTGAATCTTATCTCATATTTGACACATGTAATTTTAGATTATGACTTAGATCTTGGAAAATTTTGTGAGGAATGTTGGGTCCTATCCATGGTCTTACACTGCAACTCAAAAAGATAAAGCCATTAGGGTGGAGTAGTCAAAAAAAAATAGGTAATCAAGTATGTGGGTAATATGAAGGAAAATATTTTAATTTATGAGGATGGACAAGTCTTATCCATGATCTTATAATACAACTCATAAATGAAATCCCAAGTGGAGTGTTTAGTAGACAAAACAATATTTTTCAGTAAGAAATATTAGGGATATAGGGAATGAAAAAGGGAGTGTAAAAATAAAGACTTAGGCATCTTATGAGAATACCTTAGGAGAAAAGAGGCATACTAAGGAAATGAGAAGATGTTAAGTGACTAGTGGTCTTCTATGTACAAAGGAAACCTATTTTCTATAGACACAGAGCTTTGTATTAAAATATGTGTGATACTAATATCAAATCATGAATTTAGATTGGTACAAGAAAAATAAAATGGACCTACCTTCCCACGACATACTCCCCATTCTTCAAGACCAATTATAGAGCCATCAGTCTACTATGAAGATTAGGTACTTGTGTGAGAAAGTAGGTAGCACTAAAAGATTTTTTTATTCTCCTCTTCTAATCTAATGGCCTACTACACCCCAAAGGACACAAACTCTATTGTGAGACCAACTGTGGAGTTTGATCTTTGACTATAAGAAGGAGATGTGCTTTGAATCATGTATTTTAGTGTGATTAGACTTTTAATAATAATTTTTCCTTTTGATATCATTTACTTTTGTTTAAATGATTTGGATTTTAAATTTTTATGGATTTTTAGGATTCCTCCTCCATATGGACTTGGAATTACCGATCATGAGAGATGAAGTGATACACATGAATGATTTGTAACTAAGGCTAAATGAAGCTAAGTAACTAAAGACAAAAACTGACTAAGACATTTAGGCTTGATAATGATCTAGCATGTGATCTCAAGTCTCAATCATGTATAAGCTTAGTTTATAGAAAAGGAAGAAGGCAAAAAGGATATCCAACAAGTGGACTTGTGTAAGGAGATATTAATGAGTAAGATTTTTTTCTAACTAATCACATGGTAAAAAGGGGAAAATGTCCAAAGGGAATAGGATTGGTATAACAGAGTCACAATGATAATTAGCTATGAAAAATGGAGATAAGAAAGAAAACAATCATGAAGAGTAATGAAAAACAATTGATAAAAACTCAAGCAAGAGAGACAAATTAATGATAAATAAAGATAATCATATGTGAAATATAAATGATAAGATAAGCAAGATATAGTACAACAAAGTAAAAAATCACCATATATGATAAGGGAAAATTTGACACAATGTCAAATGATATAATAAATAGATAAAGATAAAATCGGATCACACATCCAACCCAAATGAAAATGTTAAATCACCATGCGTGTGCTCATAAATATTGATAAATCTATCCACACCCATTATTCAAGACATTGGTTAAATATATATGAATCTAGAGATGAACTGCTCTAATGTCTCATCAATCTTTAATGAATAATGGGTGAATACTTCTTTTCTAATCCCCTCCATAGAAAAATTAAGAATTATCAATGGATCATGTTGAGGAGGTGAATTAGGAAAGGGATGGTTAGGAGAATACGTGGGAGCAGGCTTGATGAGAGATGTAAGAATCATCAGCGGAGAAGGATCCATGGGTGAGGGAAGGTCCTTGGGTGAAAGAATCATGGGTGGAGGAATAAAAGATGGATAAGATACCATAAGAGGTGATGGAACCATAGGAAGTAGTGCCATGGGAGAATAAGGAGGAGCCTTATAGGGATGATCTATGGGAGGAGTGGTATAAGTTATGGGAATGGATGTAAAGTGATCCTTAAGATGTTGTTGAAGGATGTAGTAATGCTCAGTATGAGGGGTGCCATATATATTCCATAGAAAATACACCTCACGTACTTGGGTAGATATTTAGGAATTACCTTTAGGGTAGGTATGGCTTTGTATGACTACGAGGAAGGAGGACATAAGGTATTAATATATTGTCGTAACTTGTGATAATGGGTCGAATAATGGTTATTTATCTCATGAAAGAAATAGATACACTTGTGAGTTATTTTAGTAGAAACACTCATAAAAGGAGGTGAAATAGGACTAGAAGAAACTAGAGAACACTCATCAACCCATTTGATGGGTAGAGGAACTATTTAAGTAAAGGAAGCAAATCATCACAAAGGGAGGGTGATGATGAGGAAGGAATATAACAAGGATTAACAAAAGGAATAATAGAATAAAAAATAGGGGTAAGATCAACAACATTAGGAGTGGAAACATGCTCAATTATAATAGAAGTGAGAATACACTCAATTATAGTAGGATTTACTAAGGGAGGAACAAGATCTATATAAGGTCTAATGAGAGTTTCACTAACCTCAAAAGTAAACCAACTATGGGGGTCAGGGTACCTTGAAAAGTGGCAAGGCCCAGCCATAATGATCTATGAACATAGTCCTACATTGATCCTTAGAAATTGGAGGTGTCAGTGCTATCTCTACCTTGAGATAAAGGGGGAAAATACAAAAATCAAGAACTATAAGTGAAATAAAATGATGAGATGCATGAAAAGACTCAAGTAAAGAATAATGATCATAGATAATCTTGACATCATGGGACTGTAAAATACCACATAATAATGGATCATATAAGGAATAAACATCATTATAATCTAGGGTGTGAATTTCAATGACATAGGTAGGGATGAATTTATCATCTAAGGAAGTATGGTGAATAAAATGCCTAGTCTTGGTGAAGACTACATGAATGTCATCACAAGGAGGTTTGCGAGAGTAAGGCTATAAGGAAGTAGAAAGATACAAGATGAGATGAGGTGAGAGATAATAAGTTTTGATCTTTAAGTTAATCTCATTAGGCTCATCATCATCAAAATCTAAGAGGTTAGGAGGAATGTTACCAATGAACTCATGATGCCCATTGTAACCTCTGGTTGAATTGATATGAAAGTTAAGATGTTAATACTCATGGAATAGAATGATTGGCAAAGGATCAAGAGTAGGAATATTTAAGACACCAAGAACTTGGAATTGTTTGAAATTCTAAGGGTTAGTGTCACCTTAAATCCTCTAAATGGCTCCATTATGAGGAAATTTAACACATTGGTAAGCGAAAGAAGCAATAGCTCTCATGTGATGAGTCCATGACCTACCAATCAAGATGTTTATAAGAAAGGGGGAAGTTAAATATCATCACCTTCACATGGATGGTGATAGGTGGGATGGTAATGTGAATCCACACATAATGTAGAGGAGGTATTTGCCTTCCATTATATCCTTGTCATGTGTTGTGTGTAGACTTGAGATTACATTTGGAATATCCAAGAGTCTTAATGAAATTGAGAGAAGCAAAACTTGTTCCAAAACCCTCATTAATCAATGCATGCTTAGCTTAGATATCACCTATTCGGATGCTAATAAATAAGGGAGGATCATCTAGATAAAGTAGAATCTCATCAAGAATCATAGAAGCTATGGGAAATTTTAAAGAAAGAGAAGTGTCTAAAGTTTCATCAACATTGATAGACATATCTTCACATTATTGTAATATATTTATTCAAAACTAGATAAATTTACCTCCCATTCTATTAGGGGAGGAAGAGGGACATTCATCTTGAATAATAGTTTCATTTTATTCTTTATATGATGGGGAGAAGTCCTCATAATCTTAAGGAATGAAATTTGGGATGGGATATTAGTGAGATCTATAATAGAATCCCACTCATCATAACCTATAAGAAGGTTTTTATATATAGGTGCATAATTATTAAGGAGGTCCTCAGAAGGAGGATCTAAAGTACATTAGAACTTTTGTTGATAGGAAGAAGAAGATTTATAACATGGTGGCAAATCATATTATGATGATGATATAGTTAGTTCAATTTGATTTGGAGAAATGAAATAAGAAGTGTTAGTATACACTTAATAATCATTAGTATTGGAATATGATGGAAGAGTGGTAGAAACATAATGGGAAGTGTTATCCAAGGGAGAATCATAAATTGGATCATCAAAAGAAATAAGTTCATCTTGCCCCAACTCATTTAAATGAATTGGAGAATAATATTGGATAACATAATATGTTATAGATGAAGGAGGAGTGTAGATAGGTTGGGAATCAATGATATCCACCACCCTTCGCATATTAGTCATGCTAACCACATTATATTTAGAAGTTGGTTCAACAAGATTTTGTAAATTATTGGTGGAAGGGGTGGGCTTGTCTTGAGTATCCTAAATTGGTTGATGATTAGGGATAGGGTATTTTTAAATAGATAAATGAGCATTTACTTGATTCAAGGCTTGAGTTTTGTCATATGTTATATAATCCTTGAAAGCAATTTCATAATCTTGTTGATTCTTTCTAGTGATAGAATCATGATCAAAATCAGGACCAAGAAGAAAATCCATGGCTAAATTATGAAGTTGTTTACATGTCTCATGAGAATGACCCCAACTAACATCAAACAACCAAAAAATATTAAGATCATACCAAGATTTCATAGGATGAGTAAGGTCAAGATCTTGTGGAGGAGGCCTAAGTAGACACTTAAGAAATTTAGTTAAGGATAGAGGTTTGTGAACATTAATATTATTTAGTGAAGAGAAATGAGGATTTTTATATTTTTGAGAAGGGGGAACTAGTTCTAAAGATTGGTTAAGATCAATAGCTTGAACATTGTGAATGGTGTCATAAGACTCTATAACACCATCATTGGTAATATTTTGGTTTTTGTTCTTTAGTAAGAGATGAGGACCTACAAAAGGTTGGGGTGGCTCAAATTGATGCATTAAAAAATCTTGTCATTTAGAGTGTTGACTTGATATTGTAATTTAGGAAAGAGGGCATTGGTAAGGAGATGGAAAAGATTGTCATAAGCCATGTATGTTCACATTTATTTGGAAAAGTATTACATATTTTAACAAAAGCTTGATTGGTTTCATTTTTTTTGCTTGTAATTTATGAAATGGGCCAAAGTGTTTTCAGGAAGATCACTAGTTTGGAATTCTTGCACTAAAGCATTCATTAAATCCTCCAAACTAGTAATGGAATGTGGTCTAAGTTAATTTTACCAATCTAAGGAATCATTTGTGAGTGTTTTGGCATGGATCTTGGTATTAGAAAAGGTGTTTAATTTGACCTAATCCTTATAAATATTTCTAAATGTCTTAAGATGAAGGGTAGGATCAATTGATACATTATAATAAATTATAGGTGTTATACCTCCTATGTCAATGTTAAAAATTTAAGTGGTGAGAGGTTCATTTTGTAGATGATTGATGGTTTTTTTGACCAAAGGAGGTTGAGGAATGAGATTTCATTGAGAATATAGAAGAGGAGGGGGACCATTTTGGTTATGTGTGCCCCAAACCATTAGTTGAGGATGAGATTAAAGATGGAGATGGTGGTTTTTCATTCTCATCATTTGATTTGTGTTATGAGATTGAAATGTATTCATTTGATTGAGGTTTTGAAAAAAAAATTGATGTGTTTGATTAACATTATTATAATCATTAGGGTTGGCATTAATATTAATATTAGTGGCTTGGGTACCACTATTGGCATTGATAGGAGCTTGAGAAGAATTATGAGAGTGTGATGAACGAGTGGAAAATTTTTCTTGTGCAGTAAAAGATGGAATAGTGAATGGTTGAAAGGAAGAATCCCTAAAATATTGATATACTTAGGTAGAAAAAAACTCACTGGTAGATGGATTAAGGATAGTGGATCTTAAGAGAGGCCCACTAGATGTAGAACTTGCCATGTTAGTTGAGATACTAAGCATGGAGGTAGAAGAAGTTAGAGAAGAAGTCATGGTATGAGAAGGGGTCATAATTAAAGGAAGAGGTTGAGAACCAGAAAAAGTGGTACCCCTAAATTGATTTGATAATGTAAGAGTAGGTGAATGAGGATTTTCAACTTGACCACTAATCATAAGATCGTAAATGGTGGAAGGTTATTTTCCTCAATGTTGAGTAAATTCAAAGATAAAGATGAGAATTTTAGGAGTATACTCTAACTTAGGTTGGTCTTCTAATGATAAAAGAGGATTATGTTATGAAGAGGTATTAGAAGGGGTCCTATAGTTCATTGTGTGAGTGATAATATGAACATTACTAGCATCTAAGAGAGGAGCCCTACTTTGTCTATGGGAGAGCTTATGAGGATTGATAAGCTTCATCATGTTTGTTGACTACAAATCAATTTTACTATAAAAAAAATCATGATGAAGGGAAAAGAATTAATATGAGAAATCAAAGAACCAAGGAGTGACTAAAATAATATAGGGTCAAATGGGTTGATCTAGCACAAAAACAAGGACTGAAAAATAGTAAAAGGTTGACTAGATTGATCCTGTGTAGTGCATAAAGACTATCAAAAGAGGTAAAAAGGGTTGTAGATATTACAAGGTTGACTAGGTTGATCTTATACAATGCACAGAGGTTAGAAAAAGGTATACGGTTGACTAGGTCAACCTAGTACAAATGATAGGGAAAATAAAAGTTTGATAACAAGTTATGAACTAAAAAAAGATAATTTTTGTAGTTAATTTAGGAAAGTAATAAATGAAAGGAAATAAATAATCAATTATATCAATGCTGGCTAATCTAATTGAATCACACAATAAAAAATCTTTCACTAGTGTTGGCTAATGAAAGTTTTTTCACACATAATTGAGCAAAGAACAAGCAATCAACTTGGAAAGTAAAGAGCTGACTAATTGGTCAACCTAAGAAGTTTTATCAAATTATTAATAAATGATTTTAAATGTGATGGGAAGTTGTATGTAAAGCAAGGAACTAGATAAAAATATAAGGATGGTTTCAAGTAGTTTGGGCTGAAAGGGACTATAGTGGTAATGATATAGGCTTGGTATTGGGGCCTACCCCATCACTTCACTTAAAATAAGGATAAATGTGTCAGGTGATTAGCTAGAATATACCATTAACCATGATTTATACTTGAATAGAGTATCAAGTTGGCTTCCCCCTTGGTGATGAAATCCAAGTAAGTTGGCCTAGGGTAGACAAATGTTAAAGTGCTTATTTATATTATGTGATTTGGCTATGTGTGCATAAAATATAAATATTGAATCTAAATGGTTAATTAAAATCACCCTAATTAGATTATGTGAACTATTATAAGCATGGAAGAAAAATTAAAATAAATTTGTGAACTAATTACTAGCATATAGAGATTAATTCCAACTTGAAACAAGGTATAGTGTTGACACTACATGCATAAAATATAGAACAAGTTTGACAAGGTCAAACATGTACTACAAAAGTAAGGTCTAAAAATTAATAGGTTTAGCTAGGGTTGACCTAGTTATTCAGACAACACATAAAACATAGAACTAGGTCGACAAGGTCAATCCAGTTGACTATGCAAGGGGAATTTTGAGGACTACAAACTATGAAAGGAAAGACATAAAATAAGGAAAAAAAGAGATAAAAAGTAACCTTGGTGGATCAAAGATGTTGATAATGAATATTTATAGTAAATAACCTTAAAATATGCTTGAAAAATCAACTAATTGGGCCGACTAGGTCGATCAAGCTTTGTAGAATCCTATTACTAAGTACTTGAAATGTAGAGGGTCAACTAGGGTTAACCTAGTATGTAGAACAAGATGCATGAAAATCTACAGGGTTGACTGGGTTGACCTAGTAGTTTGAATTGGAATTCTAGATGTCTAAAAACCTATACTAGTTTGTTTGAGTCAATCCAATTGCATGTTCCTAAAATCATGCAAATAGAGATAAGAACTGAGTCAATAGAGTCTCTAGTATGAAAAATATATGATAAAAATAATGAATAAAAATGAATTAAATCATACAAGGGTTAGTTTATTTTAAGTTCACTATAATGTATGAAATCAAAAATGCATCATGTTTATTAATCAATCTTGGCTCAGACAAGATAGAGCATACCTACACTTATAATTAGGAATACATTTGTTAAGTGGGAGCATGACCAATATTGGGATCCACTAGACATGATTAGGGGTTGAATTGTCACAATATACCATGTGATGTAGGGTTATATAGACTAAAATCTAACATAATCATGCAACAACACTAAAAGAGTCTTAAGGTTTAATATTTCACCTATGATAATAAACAAGAAAGTAAATCTAATATAGTACATGCCAAATCTTGTGGTACAAAGTGGGGGTTAGAAACAAAACAAACAACTAAACTAAACATTCATAGAACACATATACTCACATAAATGTATGCAAAATCCTAATTCATGGGAGAGAGAAGCACAATTACATTATCTATCTACTCTTACAAAGGAGAAATAAAATTAGGAATACTTACCTTGAAGATGAACCCACTAAGCCTCAATCTCTCCCTTGGCCAAGGTGCTTCACAAGAGATTGTTACGGTATGTAAGGATAACAAAGGCAAATTATTTCTATGCTACACAACCTATTTATGAATCTAAAAGAATTCTCCACAAGATAAGTTCAATATCTCCAAAGAAAGTATGGAACCCTAAGCTTTATTCTGCAATTATAATGGTTAATAAGTAGATGTTTGTTCACACTTATTATTATTTTCAAATATTCTCTAAAACTGGTTGGAAATGAACTTGTATATATAGGTGGATCTTTCCCTAAATCTTCCTAGAAATATAAACTTTAAAGGGTTGGCCATGGTCAACCCTATATGTTTTCAGGAATAATTCATTAGGTCTGAACTAGGTTGGTCAAAAGGCTAACAAACCCAAAAATTGAAAAATACCCCTAAACTATATAGGATAATCCAAAATGGAATTAAGGCAAGGAAAGGAGGATGGAAAAAAAAATCACTAAAATGGGTAGGACTGAGAAGAATAAGCTTAGGGTTAATGGTTTTAAGAGATGAGTGTGTAGATGGCAAGTGGCAAAAGGGACAACAATCTTATGAAGCACCGATAGTCTACCCACCCCTTTTTTGATGCACCCCTTAAGGCATACACTTAGAGAGATTGAGAATCAAAAGGTTATTTTAAGATACAAGGTGGCAATAATCAATAAAAGTTTGAAAATGTTATGTGTATACACAATCAAACATAATAGGCTGACCCAATTGACCCTGTACATTTTTAGGTTTTCAACAAACAAGATCTATAAAGCTAGGTCGACCTAGGCAACATAGTTAGTAGAGTTTTCAAGTACAAACCAAAGGTTTTAAATAAAATGTCATATTTATTTGCATCTTATATCTCACTAAGGTTCCTTTCTATCCTTATTTTTAATTTATAACATTTGTTATAGTTCTATTTTTCATAGTTTATGGTCTTTAAAACTACCACTATACAGTCAACTAGGTCAACCCTATCAATGTAGTTCCTTATTATATCTTTTATCTAAAAAACTAGGTTGACACTATTGATGTAGTTCTTTCTCAGACCCTAGTTTATGTAGTACTAAAGTGACACTTTTGACTCTATATTGTATTCTCTACATATATTGTCAACTAAATCAACACTATACTATGTTTAAAAGTAGGAATTAACACTTATATGCTAGTAATTAGCTCACACTTTCATTTATTATTAATTTCATGATTAGAATAGGTCACATAGTACAATTAGGTGGTTTTAAATATACCATTTAGTTACACTATTTTCTCTTTTGTGCACACATTACCAAATCACAAAATCTTAAAGAAACATTTTAATAGTTGTCTACCCAAGGCCTACATACTTGGATTTCATCACCAAGGGGGAAGCCAAATTGGTTTTCTAACCAATTATAAACATGTGGTTAATGTTATATTTTAGATTAATACCCAACACCCTTATTGCTACAGTGTGTGAAGTGAGTTGGTAGACCCCAATACCAAGCTAATACCATTGCCAATATAGATCCATTTCAACCTAAACATCTTGAAACCATCCATAGATTACATTCTAGTTACTTATTTATATATAACTTCCTATCATGATGAAAATCATATTCTAAAAATTTAATAACATTTAGGATGACCACCTATTTAGATTTTACTTTCCAAGTTGATTGTTTGCTCTTTGCTTAATTGTATGTTATATTGTAAAAACTTGCATTGGCCAACATTGATGTAAGGTTTTGTGTTGTGTGCCTCAATTGGATCATATTCATTGACCCAATTTATTGTGTATTTAATTTTAACTTATTGCTTTCAAATTAACTTTTAAAAACGTTTCCTACTTTCTCCCAACAATACTAAATTGACTGCGTCAACTTAGTATTATTTAAAACTATCTCCTTAGCATACTAACTCAACTATGTCCACTTAGTATCATTCAAAACTATCTTATTATCATACTAAGTTGACTATGTTGACTTAGTATCATTCATAACTATGTCCTTAGCATACTAAGTTGACTATGTTGACTTAGTATCATTCAAAACTATCTCCCTAACATACTAGGTCTATTATGCCAACTTAATATCATTCAACACTGTCCTTATTTTTGGCCAATTTTATCCCTATTTTTCCTCCTAGATTTTTGGTATCCACTCTTCCTTAGCATCATGAAGCCTCTTATCAAATTCCTTCTTGATAATCTCAACCCATTCTAAATGTACATGGGTTGTTCTCTCTTACCTTGACTATCCACAATAAAAGACAACTCTTTATGGTGTAGCTCTTCATAACATGGTTCTAAATCTTATCAATATATATCTATCCCATACCATATATTATATCTATATAATTCTATTAGATAAATACCAAACCATGATAATTATATACCTTATACCACTTTTACACCTTCTAAACCTAGAATTTGCAAACACATCAACCCATCTACATCAAATATTGGAACCTCACATTATGTTCCACCTATTAAAACCAATTTTCATAATCCTCTTGTTACACCAATAACAATATCACCAAGCCTTATCACTTCCTAAAGTAACATGGTTGAAACCACTCAAATTGATAATCTAGATGATTCTCAATTATTCAAAAACCTTGATGATAATACTATTTACACTCCTACCAAGAATGGTGGCTTTACCAAGCTTCCTTCTTCTTCCACCATTATTAAAATAACTAACACTAATGTTATGCATCTTCCATGTACAAATAATCCTCCTCCCACCAACACTAATAATCTTGTTCCTAAAAACACTAATACTCCACCTTCAAATCTAGAAATTGACATAAGCCAAATTATTTCTCAAATAGTTCAAAAAATGAACATCATAAAAATAACAAATCATTCCCAAATGATGCAAATAAAAAAACATTTATTACACATGACTATTCAACCACCTCAAATTATCATATCTCAACCAAATCAAAATTTTATCCCTCCTTTTAGAGATGCCAATGGGAATATCATCCCTCAACCTCCAATGAATAATAAAATTCTCCAAATATCAAATATCAAATATAATTATAAACATTTCTCCAAATATCAAATATAATGGGACTAAGGACCCTACTATCTTAAGTCTTTTGGTATCTATAAGAATGGGTCCAAAATAACACCTTTTCTTCCACTAAGCTCTTAGCCAAAAACATTGTTGGTGATGAAATTGAATGGTACAACCAAATTCTTAGACATTCCATCTCACAACTAGAGTATTTAGTCAATGCTCTAGTGAAGGAATTCCAACATGATCTTCCTAAAAATTACCTTAGCCATTCCATCAATGCCAAGCAACTTCTAAATGAATCTGCTCACACTTTCATCAAATAATGGAAGTCTCTCACTCATAAAGTGGAACATAACATGAATGATGATAATATTTTAAAACTATTTATTACTACTCTTAAATATCCCCTCTAATACAAAGTTTGAATCTTTTCACCTAAAACTTTAGATGAAGCCTTAGACCAAGAAAAAATGCAATACTTTGTTATGACTCAATTTGAAACACCTCAAATAACTACTAAAGAACCTTTTCAATCATTTTCTCATAACATTGATTCATCAAATCCTCCCCAACCTCAAAATGGAGCATCTAATTCAATAAATTTTAACCCAACCCACCCTACA
The DNA here is from genome assembly GCA_037957365.1 of Torreya grandis. Taxonomy (NCBI): domain Eukaryota; kingdom Viridiplantae; phylum Streptophyta; class Pinopsida; order Cupressales; family Taxaceae; genus Torreya; species Torreya grandis. The sequence continues at coordinate 1,415,395 of JARHVA010002932.1, read as the reverse complement.
TTGAGTCTAGAATAACTTAAGAAGAAATTGCCTCCCTCTAAACCCATGAGCTTTGATCCTTCTAAACCTCCTCCAAAATGGTAAAATTATGATAATTTTTTTTGGTGGCATGCTACTATAGGTCATTATCATGAGTCTTGTCATGATCTTCATCAATTTCTTCTTTCTTCCTTACTTTGTCCACTTTTCAATCTTGATATTCTCATAAAAAAACATTTTCAAGACTATCATCAATCTTCTTAAATTCAATATCAAGAACCATAATCACATAAAAATCAAATAACTAAAAAAAAAACAATTATCCCATACTTACACCTCATCCACTAATTGTTTTCAAACCACAGTTCATCCTTCTTCCTACACTAATAAGGAAAAGATATCTAACATGGACAACTTTAAACATATCATTGCATCCATTGAACCTCAATATCTTAGGTCCCATGAACAAAAGGAGTACATAATTCACATTCCTAATGCAATGTATATCATACATGGTCCTCCTTTCCATACTTTACCTCTTCCCACCTCTTCTACACATCCTATGTCAAATTCAACATCCTTTAAATATAACAAACCAACACATTTACCTATCTCCAACTGCACCTTCCAACCTGATGCATATCAATTTCATGATTCAATGTTACCTCATTCCACCTCATATGTTGGTGCATCTTATGATGCCCATCCACATATCCCTTTAGACTTTTAGGCATCTTGTGATGCCCATCCCTACATCCACTTACCCTTTGGGTCATATTATAATGCCCACTCTTATTCTATAATGCATAATAATAAACACATTAGGCTTCAAGAAACCTTTTGAGACTTATAAACATATATTTCACATGCTCATCTATGATATAGACATTATCATAGATCTTACTTGTTATTTTTTGTCTCATGTTTCTTTGTTTTTATGCATTTTACTTATTTTATTTTCACTTTACTAGCATCATTATTTCCTTTGGGTTCTTTAGTTTTCTTACACATTACATTTGGCATTTGTTTTCATTTTGGTTCTTATATATCTCTTTCATTTTTGTATTTTTATGTCATTATTTTCCTTAGTATCTTTATGATTATTTTTTCCATTATTTAACATTCACCACATTGGTATTAACCTTATGAGTTATAGTGTAAGAGCATGGATATGGCTTGGCCTTCCTCACATATTATCACATTAATATATATTTAAACCAATTTTTGGGATGACTACTAATTTCATTTGTGATTGTGCTAGATATGTTATAGGTTAGCATGGCTTCTCTAGTGACATGAATATCATAAGAATATCTCCATCCCTTTCATAGCACTATTTTAGCTCCTTGTGATCAGATATGAGCATATTCATCATTGTATCACTTATTACATAGATATATATCTTATGATACCCATATTTACCTTATTTCTTTTCATTTGAGTCCCATATCTATTAATTTTTAGATTACACACTTACTTGTGGGAAAGTCTAGGAGTGTTTAGACACCTTAGTCTTTAGGTCATTTTCTCTTGTGACCAAATGTAAGCTTTCTTGTGTTTTTCATATTGAATACCCATGCTTGGTTTTTCAAATCTGATTGGAGGAGGAATAGATGAAAATCCATCAAGAAAGTTAAAATCCAAATCATAAAATACAAACAAAATGTAATGATCTGAAAGGCAACATTCAAAATTCACAAAATTCAAATCACACTAAAAGATGTGATCCTAAGTACATCTAATTTTTCTAGTTGAAGCTGAAACTCTAAAGTTGGCCTCAAAATAGAGCTAAGGTCCATTGGGGTACTTAGGCCAATAGACTATAAAATGAGAATATAAGTACCTAATTTCTCATTTAAGTACCAAATCTTTGTAGTAGACCAATGGCTCTACAAAAGGTCTTGAGGAATGGGGAACATGTTGTGGGAAGTTAGGTCCATTTTACTTTTCATGTATATAGGCTTCATGAGATGATCTATATACTTTACTTGTTATCCAAGCTTTGTGTTCATTCATCAAATTGTCCTAAGTCTTTGGTGTTGATAGTTCTTAATCTTTCTCACTTGCCTAGTGTGTGTCATTCTTGCTAAGGATGTTCACATCACCCATGTGGTGACTCACATTCCTTATTTACATCATATTTTACTTATATTCCACTTGTTGGATATTGATTTTATTTTATCACATCCTTGATCATATATACCTTATTACACCTCTTAGTTTATAGTTTATGGGTTGAATTATAAGACCTTGGATAGGACCAGCCCTTCCTCACAAACACTGTTACACCATTTACCCCACCATCTCATCATCATACTAGTCATGTCATTAGGTGGTTGTATTTTCTTACACTGTATCTTAGAACAAGCACTAAGTTTGAGTTTTCATCCTTTAGATATTTTGATATTCATTTCTCCATAATGTTATTGTTTTATTTCTATGGAATTCACTTAGCTTACATATGAAATTTGGCATTATTACATGTTTTTATTTATGTATGGCTTCATTTGACATACTTATATTACATATTGCTTTAAAATTTCATTTAAAATGATTTATGATTTCTTTATGTTTGATTAGACTTGATTATCTTAAATGGGGTTACTTGGCACTATTAGATTTGTATTACATTAATATTTCATTTTTCATCTATGTTTTACATGTTTCCTAATGTGTTTTAGTATGTTTGACATTCCTTTTTTCCATTTATATTTTACATGCTTTCCAATGTAATTTACTATGTTCTATAATAATTTATCATTCATTTTCCATAATTTTTCATTTGCCTTAAATATTTTAACCTAGTCTTAACAAACACTAGGTTGACCAAAATTTCCTTATTTTGACTAGGTTAGCTTAACAAACTAAGTTAACATTTTAGTTTTTTTGCTCTTAGTACTAAGTCGATAGAGTGTATTTTTATAACAGGTCAACAGTAATATACTAAGTCAATAGAGTGGATTTTTCTAATAGGTTAGAAATCATATACTAAGTTGACAATGTAAAAAACATACTAAGTTGGTAGTGTGGATTTAGCACACTTTTAACCTACTAGGTCGACTGGGTTGACCTAATTATTTTTAAAAAGTTTTTACTCTGATTCCTTTATTTAACCATATCTTTATCTCTACTAATCCATTTTTTGAGCCATAAAATGTTCTAGAATCATGATGATGTAGAGAATATTTTACACTACTACATGAATATATTCCAAACATTTTATTTTTTCTCTCTTTTTTGTACTAATCTTTATAGGTTTGCCCAATGTTATTCACATTTGGATGTTTTCACCTCTCTTAAGTCTTTTTATTTATCTAAAACACTAAGGTAGGTAAAGGTATGTTTTTTTCAAAATTTTCATTTCATTTATCTTATTTTCTCCTTAATTTTATTTACTTTTCATCAATTTTATGTGTTATCTTTCTCAAAATACCATCTCATGTTGCACTCACGTGACACGTGATGAGCTTGAAGTGGGGAATATATATACACATAATATTTTCAAATTTTTATCACTTAATGATAATTTATATCTTGAAGTAACCCATTGAGTCTCAATATTTTTGAGTGCATGCCTTATGGTGTGCACCAAGAAAGTGATGGATAGACCATTGGTACTTTTCAATATTGTTGTCCCTTTTACCACTTTTTATCTACACACTTATATCCTAAAAATATTTTACCTAAGATTATTCTTCTCTTTTTCAACCTCCCCCATTCATTTTACACTTTAATTTACCTTTTCCTATCATAAATCCCTTTTCAATAATTTTAAAACTATGTCAGCTAAGTCGACCCTATATTATTTTGTCAGCATCCCATAGTACTGACGTATTTCATTTTCATCATGAGTTAAACAATACTAGGTTGACTGGGTTGATCATGTTGACCAAAATTTTTTTAAGGGTCTAGGGTTAGATTTTACTATATATACAAGATGATTTTTCCATTACTAAGAGAAAATAATAAGAAATAAGATATGTTACACATTTGCTTATTGGCCATTCCACATGAAGAGAAAACTTAGGGTTTCAAAATTTCTTTGGAGATATGGATCTTATCTTGTGGAGAAGTATTTTAGATGAATTTATAGGTTATGTGTCATATATATGATTTATACTTGTAATCCTTACATACCACAAAAACCTCTTACAAATCACCTTGGCCAAGGGAGAGATTGAGGTTCGATGGGTTCATCTTCAAAGGTATGTATTCCTAACTTTTCTCTCCTTTTTAATAGTAGATAAATATGAATTTGTACTTATCTTCCATGTATTAGTATTTTTTATACATTTTTGTGAGTATATTTATCTTATGCATGTTTACTTTTATTATTTCTAACCCCCACTTTATGCCACAAGATTTGTTGAGCACTAGATTAGATTTGTTTTACTTGTTATTAGTTTAGTAAGATATCAAAACACATGGCTTTGTTAGGGTTATTACATGATTATGCTTGACTAGATGATTTGAAACATTCCCTAACATAGTGTATTATTGTAATATTTCCACTAATAGGGTATAGTGGATCCCCATATTGGTCATGTTCCTAATTATTTAATGTATCCCCAATCAGAAGTGTATGGTTGGATCTATCTTCTCTGAGTTAGGATTGATTTATAAACATGATACATTTCTGATTACATACATGATTGTCTTAGATATTCATGCCTCAATGAACAAAAAAATCATATTTTTGACATAATATAGGTTTCAAAGATTAAAAATACAAGTTTAAAAGATTCAAAATAATTTAAAAATCATCTTTTAAAAAACTAAAAGTTTCAAATATTTAAAGTAATTTAGAAATTAGACACATGACATATATTGGCACATTAATATAAAATATAGGGGGATATGACATGCATACATTCTCACATTATAAATACTTGAGTAAAAATTTATACAAAATTGAATGAATATGCACAGACATATGCAAAATAGTTATAATATAAAAAAATTAAAGGTTTTAAATATAATTACAATTGATCATATAGATGTTTGGCATTCTATATTATTTTTCATGGGGCATAAAACTAGTTCATGCACACATGCAAACACACACACACACAATTCAAAGTTCAAAAGGCATGATACTGATTCATGTGAATATATGCTACAATATAATCTACAAATTTGGTGGAAAGTGGTTATTATTTCAAGTCAAATCTATTGTCACTAATGTCATGATGGAGGCATGTATACTATTTATTCTCTTTCAATAATGCAATTATAATTTAGATTCATCTAAAATAGTGTTATTCATCTTGTTAAGAGTAATGTATGCTAAATTCTAATGACACTTAACAACCTTGTAATTTTTTCTATGAAACCCATTGGGTAGTTTTATTTTCTATTACTACTAATGTACATTTGAGTCTAGTGATACTTAACAAAATTGGTGTAATAAACCCATTGTGGTTCCACCTCTTTTTTAGATTAGTACATCAATTATTTTTTCCCATTCATGATATTTGGAACCTGCATCTTTCCAACTCAAGGGCTTGATTAGTTATTTTAAATTATGACTTGATCACTCTCTATTGTTAATGGTTCAACATGAGGAACCATATTTTCAATTTTTTCAATAAGGGTCATAATTATCTAATGATTCATCATAATTTTATAGGTTATAAAATGGTTTCATTTCCATATAGATGTTTAGTTAAATTTGTGTTCCTTGTACTATTAGAGCTTCTTATCAAAGACAAAGTTTTTTGTACACACTCACGAATTATTTTCTTCTTTATTATAAAAATTCCATTGCTAGAATAAATGGAGGGAAAATATAGATACCTAAATATAATAAAATGTACTTTACACTAAAAATTATTAAAATTTACTAAACCACTTGATTTGTGCCCAAATACATGAATCTTACTCACCATTCCTCTAAGCCATCTATCTCTATGCAAGCTTAACCCCTCAATTTTATATCAATGTTAAACATAATTTTAAATTAAATATTCAATCCTCCCTAAATCACTCTCAAGATGATTCCCATATTAGGATATTTATCCTTAATTATTAGGAACAACTCTACACTAGGTAGATTGGTCCACTACCATAGACTTGTCCACCTAGTGTGGCCTCATCATTTAGCAACTAGTTTCTAAATTTGAAATATTCATTTGAATTTCCCTACATGTTTCAAAAGGTTGGATAAAATAAATTATCAAAATGTTTCACTATTTTTAAAAGTTCTTGTAAAACCCATCAAAACATGTTGATTTGTGTTTTATGTTTGTTTTAAGAAATAAGAATAGAACATAGTCATGGATACCAAAACATAAAAGTATTTTCTTTAGTTCAAGATTAGATATTAATATAATAAACATAGATAAAAACATATAAAACATTCATTATTATTACTATATGATTAATTAGATTTAATCATAATAGAACATTCATTAAATATAGATAAAATATAAAAGACATTCAAGAAAACCATAATCAAATCTATATATTGATATCCATATGTTCAAAACTCAATTCCATTACAGGTGATCACTATATATAATATTTTTAAATACATTTTCACTTCACATTCAATCATTTTTATTTTAGCACAAATGAGTCTTTTCACATTCCAAAGACTTTTGGAATGCCAACATAGGCTAAACACATCCAAAATACAATACATTATATTGGATGATGTCTATCACATACTTGTCCTTCATCTACACTTTGAGATTTTATAGCTATATTCTACTATCAACACTTTCTTAGACTTATACAATTATCTCATCTTGAGATAGTCACATAAAATATGCCTTGTGCTAATTGTAAAAAAAATCATCGAGTTGAGAAACTAGTCCAACAATATTATTTAAATTAATCACTCAAGGTGTCATTTATTAATTTTCACCTCTAGTGTATCACTTAGTCACCCTTTATAGTTTTAAAATAATTAGAATACTAATATACCACCCTTTTAGGACTTAATATATTATCATAAATAGGTAGCCTCCTTTTGTGGGTTTTTAACCAACCTGGCCCAATTCCTAATGCTTATGACGTTCCTAATAGAAAAATTCTTCTAAATTTCAAAATTGAAATGTGAAAAATACTAATAGAGAAGGTGGAGTCATAGGTTGTGATTCTAGAATGGATGGAGACTAAGAAGATGATGTTTTTGAATTTTTTGTTGAGAATATGTCAAAACTAAGGAATTAGGTGTTGGTAGTGTTTATTGTTGTTGGATGGCTAGTTGACTAGTTGTGGTGGCCCTTCTATAATGAATCTCTTGCTAGATTTGGTTTGGAGGGATGAATTATAGATCATGAATGATATCTATGATAGAGATATTTAAATGTTAGAAGTCCTTTTTAAACATTGTCTTATGAGTGAGAAATTATTTCACCATACTAATCATTATGTAATGAGACTTGGCACACCATTATATTTTAAATATTTTCTTCTTCAGTGATGGTGAGGAAATCCCTAGAGTTAATAAACTATTTTTCCATTCCTAGGGATATCTCTCTTAGGTGATCTACATGCCTCTACATTTGAATGCCAACAAATGTATTGCATATAATTTCATTTTATTACGTTTGTAGCCTATGAATAACATTATCTCTAGATTAAAGTGACTAATTGAGTGTGACATTCTATGTCAGAGGTAGTTGATTGATACTCCATTATTGCTTTGGCTTTATCTACCTTGGAAAATTATGGTTTGTCCTTAGACCATGAAGTGTTAAGTTAATGTTTCTAGTTGAGAATATCTTAGGCCATGTGTTGATCTTGGAGTGTAGTTGTATCTATATGCAAATGGAAATACAACTAATCTATTAATAAATCCTATCTCAAAGAAAATATATCCTAATTACACTTATTATTATGAATACATTAGATATTTAGGGTCATCACCAAGATGGATCTGCTAAACCCAACCAAGCAATATCTTACCATAATAACATCATTATAGAGGGTTACAAATCCTTTAATAAAAAACACCTTGAAATAATCCTAGATAGGTCCTATGTTTTCATATTCCCAAAGTAAAATAAATTCTAATCTAGTGCTCACCAAATCTTGTGGCACAAATTAGGGGTAACAAACATCAAAAATAATCATGCATTTGTTAGGAGTGTGGAGCTAAAAGCTTCACCAAGGAGCATAGACAAACAGGTTCGGGTCTACACAGACGCCGGCGTCGGTCAGGAGTGACCGACGTCGGTCAATTGCAGTTCAGAGGCGCCGACGTCGGCAGTATGGTCAGCCGGCGACGGTCACAGGCGAACAGGCAGGAACCGACGTCGGTTACCTGCGTGTCCAGAAAGCGATTTTCGAGGACAGAAGCGAGTGTTTGCATGATGAGTTTGAGTTGTAGACTCAAGCTCGCGTCTCTATTGTTAGCAATATTATTTTTAGAGCCCTTGTTGAAGAGGCTTAACTGTTTGTTGTAAGAGCATGCTCAAGTTTCCTATTTCTATATGTAGGAGAGATCTTCTAAGCTATTGTATGATGAGTGAGAGTGTAATTGAGTATGAGTAGAACATTGTGAATGTTTGAAGGACTGTACTTGAGAGAGAGCTCTTGTGGAATAGAGATCTAGTGAGAGGTCTTGTGTGCATCTGAGAGAGAGGTGTGGAAGAACAAAGTTCTTCATTTGTATTCCTATTGTAAAGAGTTTTTAATACAAGTTTTTAGGGTGTTTTCTTGTATATCTTGTTCTGTGCTATTTATCATTTCAGTTACTTATCTATCTGATTTATTTCCGCATTCATTGCTTTCATAAGTGTAATCCATTGTTGGTTGATCCCCAACAAGTGGTATCAGAGCTCAGGTTCACTAACAGGTGGTTCAGATCTGTGTAGTGTGTTCGGATTACAGGTTGCTCACAGGGATTTCTGTTGTGGGAGAAGCAATGGCAGAGGAAAGTAAGTTGAGAATGGAAAAGTTTAATGGCAAGAACTATCAGCACTGGAGAATGCAGATAGAGGACTATCTGTATCAGAAGGATCTTTACTTACCGTTAGGTGGGATAGCAAAGAAGCCCAAGGACATGGAGGATGAAGAATGGGAAGTTCTTGACAGAAAGGCTCTTGGGTCTATAAGACTGAGTCTGGCCTCCACTGTGATATCCAATTTGTCACAGGCAAAAACTACGGTAGAGTTAATGACCACGTTAGCAAATTTGTATGAAAAACCCTCTGCTTCAAATAAGGTATATTTGATGAAGCAGTTATTTAATTTGCATATGCAAGAAGGTGGATCTGTTTCTAATCACCTGAATGATTTCCATGGTATTGTTAATCAGTTAAGTTCTGTTAATATTGTATTTGAAGATGAAATAAAGGCTCTTTTAATTTTATGTTCTTTGCCTGAAAGCTGGCATGGCTTGGTAATGGCAGTTTCTAATACTGCTTCTGCTTCGAATATTTTAAAAGTAGAGGATGTGGTTAGTGTTATTTTGAATGAGGAAATTCACAGGAAAAGCACAGAAGAGACTTCTGGGACATCCGGGAATGCTTTAAATTTTGAGAGCAGAGGAAGGCAAAAAGAAAGGAGCAAGAGGAGATCAAGATCTAAGTCTAAGGGAAGAGGCAGATCCAAATCCAGGAATGGCAGAAGGCCACAATGCTGGAACTGTGGAAAGTTGGGGCACATAAGCAGAGATTGCTGGTCAAAGCCTAAGGAGGATAATCAGCACGAAGGAAAGGAAGAGACAAAGGTTGCAGGTATTGCACAGGATGCTCTTATTTTCTCTTTGCATAATAACATAGAATCTTGGGTATTAGATTCTGGTGCATCTTTCCATGCTACCCCTAACAGAGAATATTTCAGTGACTATGTCCATGGAGATTTTGGAATAGTGTACTTAGGGGATGATGAGCCTTGTAAGATTATTGGCAAAGGTAAAGTGCAGCTAAAGATGCAGAATGGCAACACATGGGTGTTGAGGGATGTGATGCATGTTCCTAGTTTAAAGAGAAATCTGATTTCTGCAGGTAAGCTAGGTGATGAGGGTTGTACAGTAACTCTCACAGCAGATTCTTGGAAAGTGACCAAGGGTGCACTTGTTATGGCCAGAGGTAAGAGAGAAGGTACTCTCTATTTGTGTAATTGTATTACTAAAAAATCTCCTTCAGTTTTATCTACTTCAGATGCGGATGCTAAATTGTGGCACTCAAGGCTTGGCCACATGAGTGAGAAGGGGATGTCTATCCTTAAGTCTAAAGGTATGCTTTCAGATTTGAAAAGTATGGATCTAGAATTTTGTGAGCATTGTGTGTTTGGAAAATAGAAAAGGGTTAGTTTTCTAAAGACTGGGTCTACTAAGAAAAGGCAGAAGTTGCAGCTTGTTCACACAGACGTGTGGGGACCGGCTCATGTAGCCTCTATTGGCGGATCACAGTACTATGTTACATTCATAGATGACGCCACAAGAAAGGTATGGATCTACTGTATTAAAAAGAAATCTGATGTTTTTGAGACTTTTAAGATATGGAAAGCCATGGTTGAGAATGAAACAGGCAAAAGATTAAAGTGCTTGAGATCTGATAATGGTGGTGAGTTCTGCAGTCTTAAGTTCAAATTGTATTGTTACATAAATGGGATCCGTAGGCAAAGGATGGTTCCAAGGACACCTCAGTAGAATGGTATTGCTGAAAGGATGAACAGGACTATTATGGAGCGTGCAAGATGTATGAGATTGCATGCAGGGTTGCCCTTAGAGTTTTGGGCAGAAGCAGTTGACACCGCAGTGTACCTGATCAACAGAGGACCCTCTACAGCTCTGGATGGTGGAATTCTAGAAGAGGCATGGACAGGTAAAAAGGTTGATCTCTCATATCTCAAAGTTTTTGGTTGTGAAGCCTTTGTGCACATAGATAAGGAAAATAGAAAGAAGCTTGATGCTAAGTCTATGAGGTGCACATTTATAGGCTATGGCTCAGATGATTTTGGTTTCAGATTTTGGAATCTAGGAACTAACAAGGTAATTAGGAGCCGTGATGTTGTTTTCAATGAAAGAGTGATGTACAGTGATCAGACAAGGAAGCTAGATCAAGCTGGGCAGAGCAATAATGAGTTGGACGAAGTTATGGTCCAAAATGAGCTCGCGGGAAAAAGAAATAATCACTTACAGGAAAACACAGAGACCGACGTCGGCAGGTTTGGAACTGGCGTCGGCAGTACAGAAACCGATGTCGGTCATACAGAGACCGACGTCGGCAGACCAGGCACCGGCATCGGCCAGGAAGAATCGGCGTCGGCCAGTAACAGGTCTACAGGTGGCCGAGGTCGGTCACTGTCAGAAAATTTGGGTGGACAGATTGTGGAAAATGAGTCCAAGACACCAATCAGGAGGTCTGAAAGAGTAAGTAAACCTCCAATTAGATATTCTCCTTCTTTATATTATTTATTGCTAACCGATGGTGGAGAACCAGAAAGTTTTGAATAAGCTTTACAGGTGGAGTCCAGGAGTAAGTGGGAGCATGGCATGGTTGAGGAGATGGAGTCCTTAAGAGAGAACCAAACATGGGATTTGGTTGAATTGCCAGCTAGTAAGAGAACACTGAAGAACAGGTGGACTTACAGGTTAAAGGAAGGTGAGGATGGTCAGATGAGATACAAGGCCAGATTGGTTGTGAAAGGATTTGCACAAAAGCCAGGTATTGACTTTGGTGAGATTTTTTCTCCAGTTGTTAAGATGACTTCTATAAGGGTTGTATTGTCTTTGGTTGCTTTTGAGGATTTGCATCTCGAGCAGCTAGATGTTAAAACAGCATTTCTTCATGGAGATTTAGATGAGGAAATTTACATGGAACAGCCAGAAGGTTTCGAGGTCAAGGGTAAGGAGAAACTAGTGTGCAGGTTAAAGAAAAGCTTGTATGGCCTCAAGCAAGCTCCAAGGCAATGGTACTTGAAATTTGACAGGTTTATGACTGAGCATGGTTTCAGTACATGTCAATCAGACCATTGTGTATATTTTAAGAGATTTGATAACGGTAGATACATTATTCTATTGTTCTATGTAGATGACATGCTGGTTGCAGGGTCTCACATGCAGGACATCTCAGAGCTTAAGGTAAAGTTAGCTCAAATGTTTGCCATGAAAGATTTGGGAGAAGCTAAGAAAATCCTTGGCATGAGCATTAGGAGAGACAGAGAAAATCACAGGTTGATATTGTCTCAAGAAGATTATGTGGACAAGGTGTTGAAACGGTTCAACATGCAGGATGCGAAACCGGTAAGCACACCTTTGGCAGGACATTTCAAGTTAAGTAAAGAGCAATGTCCCAATTCACATGATGAGGTAGAGTACATGAATAAGGTTCCATATTCTTCCGTGGTAGGAAGTTTGATGTATGCAATGGTGTGTACTAGACCAGATATTGCCCAAGCAGTGGGAGTAGTAAGCAGGTATATGGCCAATCCAGGAAAGGAACATTGGAAAGCAGTACAATGGATCTTTAGATATCTGAGAGGAACCAGCAGTAGACACTTATGCTATGGAGGTTCAGATACCTCTCTACATGGCTATGTAGATTCAGATATGGCAGGGGATTTGGATGGCAGGAGGAGCACCACAGGTTATGTTTTTACTGTAGGTGGAACGGCAGTTAGTTGGATTTCTAAGTTGCAGAAGGTGGTAGCCTTGTCAACTACAGAAGCAGAATACATTGCAGCTACAGAAGCTAGCAAGGAGATGATATGGATGACACAGTTCATGGAAGAGCTTGGAAGGGAGCATGGAAGTTGCAGATTGCATAGTGACAGTCAGAGTGCAATCCACTTGGCTAAGAACTCAGCTTTCCATTCTAGAACCAAGCACATACAGCTAAGGTACCACTTCATACGGCAGGTATTGGAAGATGGTGAGTTGAAGCTGGAGAAGATCCATACAGACATGAATCCTGCTGATATGCTAACAAAGCCGGTTACTAAGGAGAAGTTGAATCTTCATTCAACTTCTATTGGTCTTCATAATTGAGTTGAAGATGGAGGAGCTAGAAGATCTTGCTGTACAGGTATCGGTGCAGCTGGTTTATCTCCAAGTGGGAGATTGTTAGGAGTGTGGAGCTAAAAGCTTCACCAAGGAGCATAGACAAACAGGTTCGGGTCTACACAGACGCCGGCGTCGGTCAGGAGAGACCGACATCGGTCAGTTGCAGTTCAGAGGCGCCGACGTCGGCAGTATGGTCGGCCGGCGACGGTCACAGGCGAACAGGCAAGAACCGACATCGGTTACCTGCGTGTCCAGAAAGCGATTTCCGAGGACAGAAGTGAGTGTTTGCATGATGAGTTTGAGTTGTAGACTCAAGCTCGCGTCTCTATTGTTAGCAATATTATTTTTAGAGCCCTTGTTGAAGAGGCTTAACTGTTTGTTGTAAGAGCATGCTCAAGTTTCCTATTTCTATATGTAGGAGAGATCTTCTAAGCTATTGTATGATGAGTGAGAGTGTAATTGAGTACGAGTAGAACATTGTGAATGTTTGAAGGACTGTACTTGAGAGAGAGCTCTTGTGGAATAGAGATCTAGTGAGAGATCTTGTGTGCATCTGAGAGAGAGGTGTGGAAGAACAAAGTTCTTCATTTGTATTCCTATTGTAAAGAGTTTTTAATACAAGTTTTTAGGGTGTTTTCTTGTATATCTTGTTCTGTGCTATTTATCATTTCAGTTACTTATCTATCTGATTTGTTTTCGCATTCATTGCTTTCATAAGTGTAATCCATTGTTGGTTGATCCCCAACAGCATTTGAGAATCCTAATGCATGGAGAGAATAGTATATTAAAAATCCATTAATTATTCTACTTATATCTAGTAAAATAGAGGATTAAAGTTAGATATACTTAACTTGAAGATGAATCCATCAAGACCAAATATCTTCCTTGGCCAAAGGTGGTTCACAAGAGGTTCTTGTGTTTTGTAAGGATCACTAATAAAGGCCAAAGAATCCAATTTTTTTTTCCAAAATATAAGATTCTTATCCAAGAATAAACCTTAAATTATAACTCTTCAAGTAAAATGGTGGAAGAGAAGATTATAAAGAAGTGCAAATAAATAATTAATTCCTTATCTATATAATAAATGTAAAAAATAATGTCTATATATAGTTGAATCAAACCCTAAACTTTTCTAAAAGTTTAGCCAATAGTGTTATCTCAATTGACTCTATATCATTATTTGACAAAAACAAGTTAGGTCTCAATCTAGATTAGCCAGGAGCCAATCTAGACCCTTAACATGTTTTATTAATTTGAATATAGGGTTGATGGGATCGATAGTGTAATTTAATCTATTAAAAAGGGTTTTAAGCTTAGGAAGGGGCTAAGTAAGGTAGTGAATGCTTGGAGGAGTGTGAAAGATAGGAGGTGTAGATTAGGGAAGTATTTATGAGAAGGTTGTACTAATAATAAGTCATGGTATAGGGGACAATAATATTGTAAAATACTAATGGTCTGCCTATCCCTTTCCCAGTGTACCCTTTAAGGTGTGCACTTAGAGAGATTGAGACACGATAGGTTCCTACAAGAGAGAAATCATCATTAATTAATAAAATTTTAAAATATTTTGTGTATGCATATGCCCCACTCAAATCTCATCATGTTTCACTCATGTACAACAAGGGATGGTGCTTTGATATAATAACATAGCAACACACAATTTTGAAGATGAATAAATTATAGTATAAAATAACTAAAAGTAAATGATTAAAAATTTAAATAACTAAAAATAAAAATAATGTATGTGTACCTTGACTTAACTTTATCATTGGATGTTTGTCTATTGTGTTTGTATCTTTGATCATGGAAGCTGTAGAGATAGCTTTGGATAAACTCAAGGATACAAAACTAAAGAGTAAAATTAAACAAACATAAGAAAGCCAAGATAACTGATGTAGTGTAGGTGATATATACCTGTAGATTTGGTAAGCTAGGGTGACAAATTCTAAGTTATGATCAAATAAATAAGTCAAAATTTAGAGTAAATTGGGTAACCAAAAACCTAAGGCTATGTAATGACCAAAAAACTCAAACAAGTAAACCTTAAGTAATAAAGGTAAAATAACCAAGTCAAACCCAAGATACAAGTCAAAATAATAATAAAACATCAATGTGAAATAAGTAACAATCCTTACTTAAATAATTATGGACAATAAATGGTAAAAAAACATTAATGAGTGAGTAGTAACAATATTTACTCAATTATCAATGGAAAAATTTCATAAAATGGAAAACAAAATTGGTGGGTGAGAAGTAACAAGCCAACCTCACTCTATAGTGGAAAATGTAAAATAAAGTATAAATAGATGCATGTGTCCAAAAAAAAGGAAGGTAAAACAATGGAAAAATATTAACAAAAACCAAGGAAATTCTAGGAATGTAAAGCCATGGTGTAAATAAAGTAATCCATAGTCACTCAAGCATATTATTTTGTTCTAAGGATAGATAATGTTGAAATAAATAGTTCTAGCATATTTTTAATATGTGAAGAAGAGGAAATATAGAAGATGGAAAACATATTTAGAATAACACTTGACTATCAAGGGGGAAATGAAATGGGTGGAGGGGCTAGTGAAGGAAAAATCAAAGTAGAGAAACTATTTATCAAAGTCAAGACACTTAAATTAGATTTGTCCAAATGAGATGACTTTTTACATTAAGGAATCTAAAGAATATTTCCTAACCACACAAATATTAGGTAAGAAAATTAAATATGAATATCATCCCATGAAGGATATATAAATAAAAAGTAAAATGGACCTACCTTCCCATGTCGTGTTCCCCTTTCACCAAGACCCATTACAAAGCCATAAATCTATTATGAAGATTAGGTACTTATGTGAGAAATTAGATAAAACCATAGATTATTTTGAATTATCCTATCCTAATTTTCTAGGCCACCACACCCTAATGGACCTTGACTCTATCATGAGGCCAACTATAAATTTTGAGCTTTGATTGGAAATAGGGAATGTGTTATTAATCATGTATTTTGGTCTGATTTTGACTTTTGAAATTGTATGTTTCCTTTTATATCATTACCTTTTGTTTCAAATGATTTATATTTTATCATTTTATGGTTTATTCCTCCATATAGATTTGGAGAACCAAACATGGGTGTTAAATATGAATCAAAATGCCAAGTTTAGCAATGATTCAGGGAACAAGAAACTAGGTAATGGTTTTAAAGGAGGTCTCAAAGGAAATTACCAATCTAAAGGGAAAGGACCACCTGATGAATTTTTCATCTATGGAGGTGATAATTATGCTAGAGAATGGACTTTAGGTAAATAATATGGTAAGAATAAGGGTTATACTCCATAATAGGGGTCTTTCCAGTAGAGGATTCACGTAGCTATTGATAACCAACAAGCTAAGTTTTAGGCTTCTCATATTAAGCTATCAGGCACTTTGTTTGGTCAATCAATTTCAATCTTGATTAGCACTTGAGTTATTGAATGTTTAATTTATCCTATTATGCTTAACAAGTTATGTAGGAAAGTTTGTGTTATGGTAAATGTTTAGTTAGTTTAATAAAAGAATGAATCTAGGGTTAAGGTTGATGAATTTTTAGTCAAAGATAAGATCAAACTACTATAATTCACTATGGTAGTGGATTTATTTTTATCTCCTTTGTGGTCATATGACATGATCCTAAGATTAAATTAGTTAGCTCAACATAAATCTAAGGTATATTCTCTCCTTAAAAGGGTTGAATGTCTAGATGATTTAGGTAATCAAATTAGAATTTAGGGAGAAAAAGGGGAGCTTAAGCTTAGGAATATTTCCATAATTTAACTGAAGAAAGCTCAGAGGAAAGGGTGTTAATAATTTATTATAAAAATAAATGAGGAGGAATCCAAGAAACCTTCTATCACAGACTATCCTTTTCTCTAGGTTTTTTGAGATTTTTTTGAAAGAATTTAGGGGTTTACCCCTAAGAGAAATTTTATATCTCAATTGAAATCATTTTAGAGTTTTAATAATAGTATAATTCCCCTTATATATTTATGACAATCGACTTAGTGGAGTTGAAAGATCAAATTCAAGAGCTATTGTCAAAAGGTTTGATTCAACCAAGTGTGTCACCATGTGGTGCATAGATTGTGTTCATTAATAAGAAGGATGGAACCCTTCACCTTTGTATTGATTACAAGATGTTAAACAATGCAATGGTTAAAAATATATATCCTTTACCTTACATTGATGATATTTTTGATCAAATGCATGAAACATCAGTTTTATTGAAGATTGATCTTTGAGTAGGATATCATCAATAAATGATTCAAGAGGAACATTCTAAAATAAACCTTTAGAACTTGATATGGCATTATGAGTTCATGGTTATTCCTCTTTGGATGATAAATGTACATGAAACATTTATGAATATCATGAAAAATGTTTAGAGATTATCTAGATCAATTTGTGTAAGTCTTTTTAGATGATATCCTCCTTTATTCTCAATCTAAGGAGGAACACATATAGCATTTAAATTTGGTTCTGCAATGGTTGTGAAACCACAAGATTTTTTGGAAGCTATCAAAGTGTGACTTATTTAAGAAAAAGGTACAATATGTTGAGTACATTTTATCAATAGAAGGAATATCTATGGATTCTTTGAAGATTAAAGCTCTTATGGAATGGTTAGCACCTAAAAATGTCCATAAAGTTAGGATTTTTATTTTTTACGATATTACAGGAAGTTTGTTCCATTTTTTTTTATTGTGAAAATTATTACTTATCTTTAGAAAAAAATAATAATTTCATATGGTTAGTGAAGTGCGAGGAATATTTTTAAGAGATAAAAAGAAGACTTACCTTGGCATGAGTATTGAGAGTCCTTGATCCAAATGGTTAATTTTAGGTAATAATCGATGCTTCAAGAGATGGTATTGGAAGATTTATAATGCAAGAGGGATTTATTATAGCTTATGAATCCAAAAATTTGAAACCATATGAGGTAAATTATGCCCCACACAATTTAAAATTATTTACAATTATTCATTCTTTGTAGGTTTGGAGGCATTATTTGTTGGGAAAATTGTTTGATCTCAAGACTAATAACATGGGACTCAAGTATATATTCACCCAACATAATTGGAATGCATACCATAGATGATGGTTAGAGTTCTTATCAGGTTATAATTTTGACATTAGTTACATAAAAGGAAAGGAAAATAGGGTTGTAAATGCCCTTAGTTGCTAAAGGTATATAACAACTTTAGCTCTTATCAGGAGTACTTTTCATGATCAAGTGGTGAAATTATCTCTAGGAGATGAATTTAAGAACAAGTTAAGATAGAATTATCTCAAAATAATTAAGATATTAAATATGAGGGATTCAATTCTATAGATGATAGTTTTTTTAGGTATAAAGGATGCATTTATGTACTATATAAGGAGAATTTAAGGAGTGTAGTACCCATAGAACTACATAATGCTTCTTATTTATGCCATCTAGGTGTGACTAAGATCTTAATAGAGCTAAGAATATTATATTTATGGAAATAAATTTATAAAGATACAACTAAATTTGTTTTTAGATGTTTAAAATGTCAATGAGTTAAGACTAAGCATGTGCATCGTGTTGGGTTACTATACTTGCATATTTTACTAGAATGGAAGTGGCAGGGCATTATTATGACATGATTTTGGTAGTTGTTGATAAACTCACTAAGGTAGCTCAATTTATTCCTAGTAATATTTAAAAGGTTACACTTATGCTTAAGAAGAGTTTCATGAAAAAAGTGTATAGGTTATGTGGGTTTATAGAAAATATTATTTTGGATAGGGAGCCTAATTTTACATATAGATTTTGGTTGACTCTCAATTCAACTTTAGGTACTTAGTTTAACTTTAGTATAACATACCATCTATAAATAGATGGAAAATATGAGAGGGCAAATTAGGTTTTATAAGATCTTATAAATATGTATTGCATGGATCAATAATACAAGTGGGAAGAATACCTTCCATAGGTTGAGTTTTCCTACAATAACTCATACCAATCAACATTGAAAATGGCTCTATTTGAGGTGATGTATGGAAGAAGGTGTAGAATGCCAATCAACTAGGATATGTTGGGAGATAGAATGCTCTTTGGTTTGGATATGATTCTTGAACTGGAAGATCAAGTTAAGTTAATAAGGTAAAGGTTGGCTAAATCCAATGATAGATAAAAGATTTACACTAATCTAAAAAGAACAATAAATTAGTTTTAAATTGGAGACAAAGTGTTGTTATGGGTTAAACCTTATAAAATCTTGATTAAATTTGGAAAATCAACAAAATTATATCCTATATATGTGAGACCTTTAGAGGTATTGTAATTTTTCAATATTGTGGCATATAGGCTTACTTTGATATTAGATTTAATACTTATGAATATTATTGTCCATGTGGTCTATCCTAAAAAGTATGTTTTTTGATCCTTCTCATGTGTTGAATTGGAATGTTTTATAGGTTTTAGATCTTGGGGTGGTCATAGTAGAACTAGTGAGAATAATTGATACTCACAAACTTAGTTTGTGTAAAAGAGAAGTGTCATAGTGCAAGGTCTAGTGGGAGCAATATTCTTAAGACAGTGCTACTTGGGAAGATTATGAAGAGATTCATAGGTTGTTTTCTCATTTTTTTACTTATTAATTTGTCGTTATTATGTTTATTTTATACTAAAGGCTATTTTATTTCATAATTAGTGTTGAAATAAGTGTCATTAGGATGATAACCAACTTTAGGGGGTAAGGATGTTATATCCCAATTTTACTCTAGGATTATTATTACTAATTCTATGGTTTATAATGGGCTTAATTGATGTGTCAAGTAACTAGAATTAATGTTGAATATGGATAATGTTTGTTGCTTATGATCATGATAGTTAACTGTTAGTTAGCTATTTGTATTATGTATGGTACATTTTAATCATGATTATATTAGATTTTGTTACATAAGTTAATTATGATTTTTACATGATATGGTCCAATTACTATTCATTTTTACTGAGGTGGATGTAGGATGGATTACACCCTCTTGACTATGACCAAGGGAGGGTATCATCGAAGAGGATGGTGTAGATGAAGACATTTGGGGAAAGAGAGAATGAAAATGTGAAACCCAACACACACCACAAAGAGTAGAGTTTATTTTCTAGTTTCTAGTTGGTTAATATTGTTTGCAACATGTTTTTTTATTACTAATGTATTTTATGCATTTAGATGAAATTGATTATCATGTTTTCATTTTGCTTTAACCTGGTAGTGTGTTTACATTTATGAGATTAATATTATTATATGTATATTTTACTCCATTGTCTATAATTATGTACCATGTGGGTTATATGAGTTAGACATGTGATGGAAAAGTTACATTAAAATGATTTAATTAGTTTACTTCATGTATTTATAGTTGACATAACATGTGTTTTCAAAGTCCTTGATTGGTCTTGCTATGACATGAAGCCTAATTCTATTATCTTGACATGGATTTCATTTTTATACGGTAATAATTGGTTTGGATTGTGTAATAATGTTATACATAGGTTGATAAACATGTTAAAAACATATTTTTTATTATAAGGTATTCAAAATTGTCCTAGGACATATTTTCATTTAGTGGAATCAATTTTTATAATAATAAGGGAATTTTTTGTGTTATTGACAAGGTTTTTGATGTAGAGCTCTTACAAAGAGCCTACACTTTTTCCTACTCTTGCTTGCAAACTTGCAAATTCTCTTTAGCCAACACTAGGCTCATCTTGTTCCAAATGGAATAAAATTAATTACATTTTTATAAAAGGTTTCCAAACATAAATATAAATACATACAAACATATCATTTCAACCATCTTATCCCATCTTTATCATTAATCCTTGAAAATATATCTTAATGTCTTATTTCACTAATTTGTTTTGTTTGACAACATGCATTCATAATTTATTTGAGTGCCTTGATTAATTTAGAGTCTCTCATTCTTATTTATTGATTATGAAAACTCATTTAAAAATATTCATTCATTATATACCTTCCAAAATGCTTTAAGATACTCTACACATCTCTACATACCCATACATAGTCCTACTAGCCCTATTTGTGGACTATTTTACTTTGTAAAAATATATATTATCCTTAAAAAAGAAACCAATATCCAATTAGGATACTATATATTTAACTTGGTATTCTCTTTAAATTTCATTCAACAAATCTCTCCTTTAACCCCTTTTCAAACATCTTTTTTTCTCCTTGTTTAGGCCTATTAGGCCACTATCTACATCTTGGACACATAGTCCTTCACCACAGTATGGAAACATACAAAAAAAACATTAAATATTTAAAATATATTTATTCATACTAAGACCAATATTTTCACCAATTTATGGCACTTTTTGATAGTTAAAACTGGAAATATTACCTAAACTCTAGATTAGGGCTTCTAGGGGACTGAGACCACCTATGAACACTATAAATTCCATTGTGAAGGTTTAAAAAAGTTTCAAGGAACCAAATAATTTTTTTATGGTCTATCCAAGATTGGGTAAACCTCTCTAATATTTTTCATTCATTGTTTAATCCAACATACACATTAACTAGATCACAATATCCTGGACTATGTACACAGTGCAACTCTCTATAGGTCTGTACTCTATCTAGTTGAATAATACACCATGCAAAGAAACAAAGAGTTATAATAAATATATAAAAAATTAAGGACTCAAATCCAATAATCATACACTATAATATCATTTCAAAGTTCCTTATTTTCCTCAAAACTAACACTCAGTTCATAATATAAAACCTCTGCTATAGGAAACAATGTTTTTCTTGGAAATATATATACTTACAGGGTTTATCTATTATACATAGGTATTATAACCTAAAAAATACTTAATACATATTTAGGAATACTAAACACATCCTACCACCCTCATTTAAGCACCGTATTGACAAGCACAATCATCCTTTATCACTCTTCCTATAGTAATTTTTTTCAAATAGTCAATATGTGTAGGGTTTCTTCCTATAATATTATACAAAACTTAACCAATAATAAAGAGATAACTCAAGGTTATTATCAAATTTTATAATCCTCCACAACTAAGTACACAATTCATCATAGAGGCATTAATAAAACCTTCCCTTGTTGTATGTTTAAACACACACACACACACCCTCTTAGTCTCAGTTTTGAAAGAAAAAATATTCTCATGAAAAGGATATCACATATCCATTGGACATAACAAGTCCATCACTACTATAATCATTGAATCTTTAGTTTGAAAAAAAAAGGTTCACAATCACTTATTGCTTTGGCAGACCTTATTCCATATTCAAACATGTATGTCCCTATTATTTTTCACATGTCTTCCTTCCTAAGAACTAGTATACACTCTACCACCTTTATACTATCAAATAGGCTCTAAAATAAGACTCCTATAACCATTTCTTGAAACAAGAAACTTCCATTTACTCTAAAACCCATGTAGGGTGGTAAACATTAAGATTTCCACCTTACTCTCCCAACATGACATAAGACATTCCAAACCAACATATGACCTTTATGAGACCATAAAATGTCTATTAAAACATTTTTCATCAATTACACATCATTTATACTCACCTAAACCCACTAGAACATTATGAACATTTAAATTTATCTTTTGGTGGGAAAACTAACTTGGACTCAAATTGAAATTTACACTATCTTGAAACACATTTCTATACCATCTATGAGAATTCTAAGATGCCCCTGCATCACACTCCCAAGGGGAGAAAATAACTTGACTCTAATGTTCTTCCTTCAATTTTTCATACAAATATGTGTTTTCCTTGCTACCACACCTATGTCTTCACTTCCTCATCCAAGTGCTCCTTTATTCTCTCACCTGATACTGCTCATATTGATATTTATACCTACAAATAATCTTTATTTTCTTGACAACTTATCTCATGTGATCCACTATCAATTTTATTTCTTTTATGCTTTCCAAGGCATCAACAAATTATACTTCATCTTTTAGTTATTCATGGAGTTACTAAATGACTCACTTAGCATCATCTATTCTTTTTTATACCTATATACTATGCCTTTATATTTTAGAAACAACTACAAATTGTATTTTCTTATCTTTATACTCTTTTTATTTCATGGGTACTATTATTTCACCATCTCCTATTAAACTATGGACCTGACTCTTGACTTGGTTGCTCACTATCTTCATAGCTACATATATAAACTCAAATATAATGTTAGATATGAAACAAAGATACCATAATGTCCCTTTAAGTTCCTATTTAATGGAAAACTTCTTCTTTCCTTTGTCTTCTTCTTCAAGTGCTTGCTTTGGCATTTTTTGTTCTTCCTTCTTCATCTTCCACACTATGAGAACTTTTTTTTATACTTCATCCTCATGTTGTTCTCTTGGCAAATTGATTTTATTCAAACCTACATGGGATTTTATATTCATATTTTACTTCTTCAAGGAATTCATCTCATGTCTTCTCCTCTTTATAATCAGCTCTATGGGCCACTTTACTCTTTTCTTCATCACCCATCCTTGCCATGGGATTTCTGCCTATTGTTGTCTAACCCATTATTCACAAAATTATAGAAGTTACATAATCCTAATCTCCAAATTAATCAAATATTTATTCAATTCACTCATTTTTCTATCCATTTTATTTCTTCTTTTCCTAACTTCTCTCTCTTGTGGATGTTTATCTAAACCCTATTAATCACTTTCATTTCTACCTTTCCTTTCATCTTCCTCTTGAGTACCTCACTTGGGTACATAATCTCTCTCATATTTGGCCTCAATTGGACCAATTATTTGGTGTAGATATAGAACCTTTCTCTTGTTAGACCACACTTGGGCCTTTCCACATATTGTCCTTCACATTGGACTATCTTCTCCTTCTCAAGATCTCTTTATGAGTTTATATCTCTCAATTGAGATTGTTAATATCTCTTCCTATTTTAGGGATTTCCACTTTACCATTAACAATTTTATATTAGTCATACATTAAAATCAATAAATAAATAAATAAACACAAAATACCTTCTTGAACTATTGCCTCAACTCTATCCTTCCAAAGTCTCCTTCCAAATTATCCTCTTGCTGGCATACCTACAAGATCTTTCTCAACATGAAATATGTATTAATCACAAGATTAATAACTATATGTAGCTATTCCTATGTCATCTAGATGGATATGATACCAAATTATGTAGATCTATTACCAATAGCCTTCACTTCTTCTTAGTCTTGCTTATAAACTTACAAATTATCTTTAGCCAACACTAGGTCTGTCTTGTTCCAAATGGAATAAACTCAATTCCATGTTTTTCAAAGGTTTTAAAACATATTTATAGATAAATACACACATCTCACTTCAACTATCTTATCCCATCTTTTTCATTCATCCTTGAAAAGATCTCTTAATGTTTTGTTTCACTAATTTGTTTTGTTTGACAACATGCATTCATAATTTATTTGAGTGTCTTGATTAATTTATAGTCTTTGATTATTAAATATTTATTATTTAAACTAATTTAACAATATTAATTAATTATATACCTTCCATAATGCTTTAAGAAGCTATATACAACTCTGCATACCCATACACAGTCCTACTAGCCCTATTTATAAACTATTTTTATTTGTACATATTTTTACTATCCTTAAACAAGAAACCAATCTCCAATTAGGATACCATATATTTAAATTTTTATTTTCTTGAGATTCATGCAAACAATCTCTCCTTTGACCCCTTTTGAAACCTCCTTTTGCTTCCTATTTAGGCCTATTAGGCCACTGTCTATACCTTTGTCACATAGTCCTTCACCATGGTACAAAAATGTACAACAAAATCCCTAAACCCTCAAAATATATTTATTCACACTAAGACCAATATTTTAACTAATTTATGTAACTTTTTGATAGTGACAAATACATATAGTGCATGAACCCTAGATTAGGGCTTCTAGGGGATTGAGAACACCTATAAACACTATAAATTCCATGGTGAAGGTTTAAAAGGGTTTCAAGGAACTAAATCATGTTTTCTAGTCTATCCAAGATTGGGGAAACATCTTCAATCTATTACATTAATTTTTTAATCCACCATACACATTAACCAGATCACAATATCCTTGACTATGCACATAGTGTAACTCTCTATAGGTTTGTACTCTATCTAGTTGAATAATAAACCATGCAAAGTAACAAAGAGTTATAAGAAATATAAAACATAATTTAAGGACTCAAATATAAGAATCATGCACTAGAATATCATTACAAAGTTCTTTATTTTCCTCAAAACTAATACTCAGTTCACAATATATAACCTCTGCTATAGGAAACACAGTCTTTTTTAGAAATATCTATACTTACAAAGTTTCTCTATTATACATAGGTATTATAACCCCAAAAATACATAGTCCATATTTAGGAATATGTAACATGTCCTACCATCCTTTGTTAAGCACCATATTGATAAACACAATCATCCTTTGTTAGTCTTCCTATAGTAATTTATTCAAATACTCAATATGTGTAATACTTTTTCCTGCAATCTGATACAAACCTTAACCAATAATAAAGAGGTAACTCAAGGTTATTGTCAACTTTTAGAATCCTTCAAAACCAAGTACACAAGCCAACATAGAGGCATTAATAAAAAATTATATTGTTTTATGTTCAAACACAATATTATATATATATATATATATATATATATATATATATATATATATATATATATATATATATATATATATATATATATATATGTATGTATGTATGTATGTATGTATGTATGTATATAAATATAATATAGGGTAGTAGTCTTAATACATAAACCCTCTGAGTCTCAGTTTTTTAAAAAAAAAATTCTCATGCAAATACTATCACATATCCATTGGACATAACAATTCTATCACTAATATATAAACCCTCTGAGTCTCAGTTTTAAAAGAAAAAAAATTATCATGAAAATACTATCACATATCCATTGGACACAACAAGTCTATCACTACTATATTCATTGTAGCTTTAGTTCAAAAACAAAAGGTTTATATTCATACATTTCTTTGGTAGACCTTCTTCCATATTAAAAAATGTCTTCCCCAATTTTGTTTCACATGTTCTCTTTCCTATAGAATACTACACACTCTACCACCTTTCTACTATCAAATAGTTTCTAAATCAAGAAATCCATAACCATTTATTGAAACAAGAAACTTCCATTTACACTAAAAGCCATGTAGGGTGGTAAACATTAAGACTACCACCTTATGCTCCCAACATGACATAAGACATTCCAAACCAACTTATGACCTTTATGAGACCATACAAGGTCTATTACAACATTTTTAATCGATTACACATCATCTATACTCAATTAAACTAGCTAAAACATTATAAACATTTGAAATTCCCTTTTGGTGGGAAAACTAACTTGGATTCAAATTCAAATTTTCACTCTCTTGAAACACATTTATAGATCATATGTGAGAATTAAAAGATTTCCATACATTATTTTTTAACCTTATGTATATTAAATATTTTGAAGGTATTGAATACTAAAAATGGTATAGTATTGTGGTAAGTTCAAAGGCATGGTTTCAAAATTTAAACAAGGTATATTGTTTGGTTGTGGAATAAAGTTTATTACATGGTCAATAGATAATGTTTTAACCTTTTGAGTGAGGAATAATTATCATATAAATTCAATATAAATTTAAATCATTTAATTTTTCATGGTAATTTGTTAGTGTTTTACTAAGTCAATGTCTATCATCAGGTTATAATGTTTTAACATGTTATGAATTATAGAATATTTGGTAGAATATTAGGTCATTATGAGATTAATGGTGCATTTATTTTTTAAAGTCATAACTAGAAGGATCTATCTCAAAGAATTT
Organism: Torreya grandis; assembly: GCA_037957365.1. NCBI lineage: Eukaryota > Viridiplantae > Streptophyta > Pinopsida > Cupressales > Taxaceae > Torreya > Torreya grandis. Next base: position 1,388,538 of record JARHVA010002932.1, on the reverse strand, counting down.
TAGGGTTGTAAGTTTTCACTATCATTTTTTTGGTGGACTTAACTAATGTAGGAGAGGGGCTTGGTAGCCATGCCAAGAATTCTATAATTTTGTTATAAATACATTAAAAAAATTATAATTTCATTAATGGTAATCCATGTTTTGTGGAGTTATTCATGTATTAACATGAAAAATGTGGGTAGAAGCATAGAAATAAGAATGAAGAAGGTTTTGGGGGATACTTAGATACACATAATGGATGATAGAAAGATAACAAGGAAGAAATAAAGGATTGGTTAGAGATTTGGAAATCAAGCAATATGTTATTATAAATGGGGTCGATGGTTTTAGTAATAAAATATTAGGGTAATATATTCAACCCTAGGGATGGGATTTACCCATCCATAAGGTTAAATATATAAACCAATATCCCTGCCCAAATGTTTATGTGTTCTCGAGTGTCCATGATTAAATCAATTTTAAAGGTTTCCTTTAAATTTATATGTAAGTCAACATGGAAATGATTTTGTTTTTTAAAAAAGGTGAAAATACTATATTTTAAATAGACCTATGTGTAAATTAAGTAAACATTATGAATGGGTTATGCATGAAATAGTAACATAGTTAAATAAAATGGTAGATGTTTTCAAATACTATAATCATTAAATAATTAAGGTTTATCTTTCTATGTCTGCTATTATACAATTATGATACAAAAAATTTATATGAGTCTATTTATATTTATGTGCATGAATGAAGCTCCAAAGATTGTACCATTCAACATTATAGTGACTAATACCAGTTTATTTTTGTGATCTATTTTTGGTCATGATTATATAAATAAGTAATTATTAAAATAGGGTATTTTGGTTGTGTTTAGATTATCCATGATGAATATATTGGGAAATTGGAATCACAATTTAGTATCAAATCTTGTACATTTGTTGGGTGAATTTGAGTATGTTGTTTTAGTCAAAAGAAATTGTTTTAGAACACATAAATGTGGGAGTAGTTGTATTTATTTAGAATAATATAGTTCATTAATTATAAGAAGTTTATAAATTATAATAGATATATGTATGTATGAATTTTTAAACCTACAAAAAGGTATTTTTGAGAAAAGATAATACCCTAATTTTTATTCAATTTACCTTGGGTAAATTATGCATTTGAAATGTTATTTAAAATTGTGTGTGTGTGTGTGTGTGTGTGTGTGTGTGTGTGTGTGTGTGTGTGTGTGTGTGTGTGTGTGTGTGTGTGTGTGTGTGTGTGTGTGTGTGTGTGTGTGTGTGTGTGTCCAGAGGTCAATGGATGAGTTCCATAAGACCCGTACACACACATTTATGTACATAACCATATTTATATTTGATTGATTTGTTTAAGGTTTTTAGATTAATGCCTGCCAATTGTTTGGTTATAAATGAGCAGTCATGTCATAGAGTTTCATATTCATATTGTAAGATGTATAAAAAATATTAATTAGTTATGTTAATATATAAAACTATAACATTCACACATTTAAATGATTTTAGGTAAAATTTTAGTTAAATGTTATTTGGTGACTTGGTTTATGCCTTGTGAAACATTGTTTTGCTAAGTGGAAGGCCTATTGATGGATATATGATGGATTGAAATAATATAATTATATGATGTTGTTATAAAAATGAAAATAGATTGATAGGGGAAATTTTAGTAATAATTATACATATAATAGATTTATGTAACAAGATATATGTTGCTTGTTGATACATGTTGTGGCATGTTTGTCTGGAAATCTATTGCTATTAAGTTTATGATTTATACAATAATTATAAAGATGCATATGAGGGATTATATGTGATTATAGTGCTCCCTTATATTTATGCATGTTGTGGAATTTTGTATGAGAAGATATATATATTTAATGATGTTTATTTTGGTATTAAATAGGTTTATATATTAATATGATATTACTGACACTAAATAGGTGAGATAGACATCACTAATTTATTTAGTATCACTAATAGGCAAAGTTGATGTTATCTTTGTGTGTTTGAAATATGGAAAATTTATCATTAATATAATTATTTTGTATTAATGACATTAAATAAGTAGGTGTAACATATTACACATACTTAGTGCCATTAATAAATAAATTAGAGTAGCTCAAATGAGTTGTGTGTGCCAAATTGACTGATCTTGAGATATGCAAAACTCTATTAAAAATTTGGACAAAGTAATGCTTATGGTTTAAAAATTTTCAATCACCTATTTTATTTAGTTTTCAAGGTTATATGATATCATGTTAGATTGTATTTATTTATGATATAATGCATGTGATAGTTATCTTATAGCACATAGGTTTCTAGTTGACTTTCTTGATTTTTACACTATCATTATCTACCCATCTATGAAGGGAGGGACATTCCATTTTTGGAAGATAGTGTGGGGGATCAATGGTCCATGGTTGGTGTATAAAATCACGTAGATGAATCTCTCCCTCCCCTTCTAATAGTCAACCTATATATGCTTTACTCATGATTATTCTCAGACATTATTGAGTACATTGAGAATTGTGTGTTATGTGGAACATTATATTATTATAATGTGATTATTCAGATATGTATTATTATACAAGTTTTATTATTTAATGTAAATTGTAACACAACAATTATTTAGAACTTATTTGTACTTATTGAATTACTTTTAATAAGTAGTGGCTAAATTATCATTTTGGATTATTGTTTTACTTTATATGTTGAAATTATGAAATCAAATCAACATGTGTAATATTAGTCACTATGTAAATGAATCACATTTCAATCTTATTAGTAATATTTCACTTATCATAAATTATGCATTTAGCTAGGGATAATTAATGTTATTTTAATTTTTTGGTTGAGTTAAAAAAAATCACCTAACCCTAGTTAACCTTGATGGGTTGTTACACTTTGTATGCAACCCTTGGATTTTTGTGTGACATTATGTGACATTGGGTTTTATGCTTTTTTGGATTGTAAATCTTGAATAGTGGTGCCATGATCCATATCATGCAATTTTATTGTGTACACTTGTATGAATCATATTACATATTTTTTATACATGATTCAATGACAATCACATTACTATGATACCATACTATCCATATGTTTACATGATTCTATATTTATCACATAGTAAAATTATCTCAAAAAGGGATAATTATAGTGGGATTTTCCAACTTTTATCAGTTACTGGAACTTTATATCTTGAAAGAATCCATCAAGTTTCAATCTCTCTGAGTGCATGCCTTAAGGGGTGTACCAAGAAAGGGGTTGGTTGACCATGGTGCTTTGTAGGATTATTGTACCTTTTTCCACTTGTTATCTACACACTTGTCTCCTAAAAACCTTTTCCCTAAGCTTATTATTCTTTTTTTCACCCTCCACCATTCATTTGACACTTTTTAAACCTAAATCACCTTTCAATGGTTTTTAAACTATGTGTACTAAGTTGACCCTATATTGTTTTCTGATTAGCCCATAGTACCAATAGAGTTCATTTTTAGCATGGGTTAAACAATATTAAGTTGAATGGGTCGACCATGTTAGCTAGAATTTTTGTGAGGGTCTAGGGTTAGATTTGCCTATATATAAAAGTTAATTTAAAAATTATTGAGATAAAATAAGAAGTAAGATATATTATGCTGAATGGGTCGACCATGTTAGCTAGAATTTTTGTGAGGGTCTAGGGTTAGATTTGCCTATATATAAAAGTTAATTTAAAAATTATTGAGATAAAATAAGAAGTAAGATATATTATGCATCTGCTTATTAACCATTCTACTTGAGGAGCAAGATTAGGGTTGTATACCTTCTTTAGAGATAGGGATCTTGTCTTATGGAGAAGTTTTTTGGATGAACTAATAGGTTGTGTAGCTTAGAGATGATTTATCCTTGTCATCCTTACATACCACAATAACCTCTTGTGAAAAACCTTGGACAAGGGAGAGATTGAGGCTCGATAGGTTTGATTTCAAAGGTAAGTATTTCTAAATTTGTTCCTCCTTTGTAAGAGTAGATATATATGAGTTTGTAATTTTATTCCATGCATCAGGATTCTATATGTATTGACATGAATATATGTCTCTTATGCAAGTTTACTTTTATTTTTTATAGCCTCCACTTTGTTCCATAAAATTTGGTGAGTGCTAGATTATATTATATTTACTTATTATTAGTTTAGCAAGATATCAAAACACAAGACTCCCTTAGGGTTATTACATTATTATGCTTGATTGGAGGATTTGGAACCCTCTATAGAATAGTGTATTATGGTAAAATATCCCCTAATTTGGTCTATTATATCCCCATATTGTTCATGTTCTCAATTATCTAATATATCCCAAATCAAAAGTGTATGGTATGATCTATCTTCTCTAAGTTAGGATTGATTTATATACATCATGCATTTTTGATTGCATACATTCTGGTGAACCCAATGTGAATCTAATGCTTGCAGGTTTTATTTAATATTTTATCATTTTATTTTCTATATATTTCAAATATTAGATCGATAACATTGACATAGTTCTAACTTTTATGCACAATTTTAACACATAGTCGTATCAATATGACTCTATTCTATTTGTGTAGGTTTTTTATAATTTCAGTTCAGACTACTAGGTTAACCTAGTTGACCCTATATATTTTTAGGCATCCAGTAGGTATGCAATAATAAATGCATCATGTCTATAAATCAATCTTGGCTCAGAGAAGATAGATCATACATACACTTCTGATTGGGAATACGTTTGTTAAGTGGGAACATGACCAATATGGGGATTTTCTAGACCTAACTAGGGGTTCACTTGTCATAATAAACCATGTGAGGAAGGATTCTAAAGCCTATAGTCTAAAAAAATCATGTAACAAACATAAAAGAGTCCTAAGGTTTAATATTTCACCTATGCTAATAAACAACAAACTAAATCTAATCTAGTGCACACTAAATCTTTTAACACAAAGTGGGGGTTAGAAATAAAATAAATAACTAAACTAAACATGCATAAAAGACATATAATCACATCAACGTATACATAATATTAATGCATGGAAGAGAGAAATACAACTTCACTATCTATCTACTCTTACAAAGGAGAAATAAATTTAGGAATACTTACCTTGAATATTTATCCAATGAGCCTCAATCTCTCCCTTGGATAAGGTGCTTCACAAGAGATTTTTGTGGTATGTAAGGATAAAAAAATACAAATCAATTCTAGGCTACACAACCTACCTATGAATCTAAAATACTTCTCCATAAGATAAGATATGTATCTCTAAAGAAAGTAAAAACCCTAAGATTTATTCCTCAAATAGAATGGTTAATAAGTAGATGTTCATTCACACTTATTATTATTCACTTATATTCTCTAAAAATGGTTGGAAATTAACTTTTATATATAGGTGCATCTTGCCCCCAATCCTCCCAAAATCATTGACTGTACAAGGTCAGCCATGGTTGACCCTATATGTTTTTAGGGATAGTTTACTAGGTATGAGCTAGGTCAACTGAAAGGCTAACAGACCCAAAAAGTGAAAAATATCCCTAAACTATACAAGGTTAGCCATAGTCAAACTAGTACAGATGACAGTCCAAAAGGGAATCAAGGCAAGAAAAGAGGATGAAAAGATGAAAATAAATGGAATGGGTAGGACTAAGAATAATAATCTTAGGGTTAATGGTTTTAGGAGACGAGTTTATAGATGGTAAGTAAAAAAAAGGATAACAATCTTATGAAGCACCAATGGTCTACCCAACCCTTTCCCAGTACACCCCTTAAGGTATATACTCAGAGAGATTGAGACTTGATAGGTTCTTGTAAGATAGAAAGTATTAATAATCAATAAAAGTTTGAAAATATTATTTGCACATATGCCCCATTGAAAGCTCATCACATGTCATGTAAGTGTAACATAGGATGGTGCTTCAAGATAGAACACGATAACACACAACACTAGTGCTAAGTAAAGTTCAATAAGTAGTAAATAAGATAAAAGAAAGGACAAAATTGAAAAATAGACACCTTAACTTAATATAGTGTTGTCTATAAATAAGTAGACTATAAGATATTTGAAGGCATCCAATGTGAAGAACACTAGGTAAACCTATAGAATTTAGTTAAAAAAAAAACCAAAAATCAATTTTTTTGGAAGATAAACATATGATCGTGTAAAATAATCTTGACATCATCATGAATCCAATGCATTTTATGTTTTTCAAAGTGGATGAGTAAAAACAAAGATATAGATAAAAGAAGGAATCTATAAGATAATAATTGAAAAAATTGAATTTTGAAGTGTTTTTAAATAGGGTAAAAGACAATTCATTTGTTGTTTTGACTTGTGAAAGAGATAGAAAAAGAGCTCTAGAGACCAAATGAGTTAGGATGGAAAGGAGATGATAGGCTAGATAGGGAGAGGCTCTAGAAGTAGGAATGGGTGCACTATAGGTATGCAGCTATGAATCTCAAACTAGTTTTTGAAATTTGTATTGAATTAAGTGCATTTCTAGTAATTTTTAATTTTAAGCATTTATAGATATCAAAATGAGACAAATATAGATTCTAGGGGTATCAAATAACAAGACAAGAAATGGGTTTATAAGAATTAGGAAGAAAACATAAAAATGCACTTTTTAAGTAAAATGTAAGGGGTCGGTAGGTAAAATGAATTGGGTCAACCTAGTCAACCTAGTAGGTTGAAATTAAGTAGAATCTATAGTGTCGACCCAATAGGTATGGGTTGACCTTGTACATTCTATAAGATACCAAGCTAATGTAGTTTTTCAACTAGTTTGAAAGGTCTGAAATGGAAACACAACATTAGGAAGGGGAAAATAAGAGGGTGGACTAAGATTTTGGAGTCAACCAAGCCAAAAATATGAAAATTTTGGTCAAACTAGTTTAACCAAAGAACTAGAATAAGCATGAAAAAGCATGTAGAAGGTTGAAAGAGTGCTAGAATGTCTTAAAATGACTAAAGAATGGCAAAAAGTACTGAGTAGGATAGAATATAGTAAAATGAATAATTTTAAAAGTAATTTAGGCTTGTTCTTGATGTAAAAATGTAAAAATAATGTATTTTGACTATACATGACATGAAAGAACTAATACATCCTTTATTGTTTCTTGGTTGTAGAGATGATGTCTAGAGATTGGTAGATGTGACCTAGTTACCAATGTTATTACAAAAAAATTTAGATAGAGATAGGGATATACTAGTATGCATAGGTCTATGAGGCATATCTAACATGCGTAAGATCCTTGTGAGTTCAGATCTATTAGTCATGTTCCTCGGTTGATGGGAATGAATGACTAACACCTTTAGATTAGAGGTAGATTAAGAAATGATATAGGTGGACATCATGCTAGAGGATGTCCATGACATCCTTAGGTTATCCATAGCAATAATACCAAAGAACATAGGGATATTGAATAGTATAGAGGAGTGGAGAGCCTTATCTATATGGGTTACAAGCTTAGAGATGATTTTGGGAGGATGGAGAGTCAATATGGATGATGTATATAGATCATATATTCTAGATATCTAAATTTTTTTGATAAGACTTGTGGCATAGTAGGAGTAATGTCACAATTCAAATGGTAAGGCACCACTATTTGTGGTAGCCTTGAGTAGGATGATGCTAGAGAAGTGACTTTTTTAAGTTCCAACTCATACATGATTTATATGAGATGTTGGTCAGAGGGAAGAAGACCATGGGATCAATAATATTACTAACTAATTAGATATATGAGAGTTTTTTTATGTATCAGATAGCTGGGTTGCCCCATGAAGTTGATGATATGTTATCTTAGGTGTAGAGATAGAGAGAAGACTAGGTAGTGTAGGCTGTGTCCCATGTGCTAGCACTATAGTGAGTGAGATGTATAGACATAGTATGGTAGTCATATGGAGATATAATGACTACATGGGTGAGTTAGCAGATAGTTACACTAGTGATTGATAATACAAAGGTTATTAGACACTACACATGGTGGAGAGAGCCACATCTAGTGGCATAGGTTCTAGGATAAATGGGCCTACCTCATCCAACAACACTGATACTAATGCCTAAGTAGTGGGCTCAACATGTGAGTGAGCCATGATGGAAGAGAGGACTAGGACCACAAATAGTGATACTAACACTTATACCATGTCATGAGTGACCATGAACTAGTCAAGTATGATGGGGAACAAAGTAGGAGGATAAGAAGGTAGAGGTAGAGATACTAGATGTACCACTACCAGTTTCATAGTAGGAGGCGTTGTGACCACTAAGGACATAATGACAATAGAGGTAGTAAGAGATAACATATATTGAGGTCATCTTTGATGAGCTAGCTAAGGAGCCAAAGGAGGGATAGATGATAGAGAGACCATGTAGGCATAGGTTAAGATTAACGTGATCCAAGACAAAGAGATTTATGATGAGGAGATGGCTTATAGAGGAGGTACTAGGAGTCCATGAAGATGGGGAAACTATGCTAAGTAGTCACATATATAGTAAGACCATATTAGCTAAGACATAGATAGGTAAGAAAATATGGTTAAATTATTTCTTTAATTTTTTATTTGGAATTAAAGATAGATATTTTGAGATATAATAGTGATCTAATATCCATGTGGTTTGATTTTATAGATGTAAATAGGAATTTAGAGGATATATGGGGGTCCTTGGTGAGGAGATCACTCCATGACATCTTGGATGAGACTCTATAGCCATATGATCTTAGTACATTAGAGGATCCCAGCATACCATTTGCCCTAGCTTAGGTGAGCTAGTTTAGACTAGTTGGGGAGGTAACATAATAGATATAGGCATAGAGAGAGAGGATGTAGCCACCGATAAATATGGGTGTATGCAAGATGTGGGCATGGCATTCCCTAGTTGAGGAAAGAGCTATGAATATATCCATAGTGGCATAGATGATAGAGATATGGACCCAACTAATGTAGTCATAGGTGTAGGTAGTGCACCTATAGGGATAGGTAGAGGGACTAAGATCTCATATGGACTCCTTATAACATATTATTCATAGGAGTAAAATTGAGGCCTCAGTAAGCAACTTAGATAGGCCATGAGATAGATAGGAATTGACCTAACCATAGAGATGGAGCATTGTATATGGTTGTATTTATTATATGAAATCCATTATATATATATATGGATAATTTTGGCATATTATTGTTGGTTGTGTATGTTTTCATTATTGTTTATTATGGTTATTAATTATTATTGTGGATGTGTATGCTTTGGATATATTTATTTCTAGCATATGTATTTAGCTCTATTGTATATGCTATAGTAAATATATGAGATATGGTTTCTTTTATAGCATTATGAAAAACACATGCATGGTTAAAAAGAAACAATCAAAAGGGACTTGGTAAAATATAATCAATTAATCAAATGGACTACACAATATTTCAAGTTGGAATATGTGTAATAACAATAAATGACTAAAGATAACAAACCAAGGAATGGTAAAACAAGATGGTAAAAAGGGATTTGTTTTTTTAACCAAAGTGAAAGATTTTTGCACCAAATCAAAACAAGTAAAATCATAATAATTCATTTTGAGAAGTATGAAAAATAATGTAATAAAATTGAAGGTATGTAAAAGGGTAAAAGTGGCATAAAAAAATCAATAAAGTCAATCAATTATACTAAATCATGCTAGGAAGTATAAGAGAAAAAAATTGGTAAAAAATTGGTCTTAAATTGATCACACTAATTCAAGCTAGGAAGTATTAATAGTTTAAGAAATGGTTGTATTTTTACATGCAATAAAAAATAAGAAGATAAAAAGGTGAAATAGAAATTAATTAAGCATAAAACACACTAAATCAAGCTAGGAAGCATGTCAATAATGTGTAACTTCATAATCAATCAAACATTATCTCATATTTGACCCATGTAATTTTTTATTATGACTTAGGTCTTCAAAAATTTTGTGAGGAATGTTGGGTCATCTCCATGGTCTTACACTTAAACTCACAAAGAAAACACCAATAGAGTGGAATAGTCAGGAAAAATTAGGTAATCAAGGATGTGGGTAATAGGAAGGAAAAGATGGTAAGTTGTGAGGATGGCCAGGTCATATCCATGGTCATATAATGCAACTCACAAATGAAATCCCAAGAGAAGTGATTAGTAGAAAAAATAATATTTCTCAAGAGGAAATATGAGGGATATAGGGAATGAAAAAGGGATTGTAAAAATCAAGACATATGCATCTTATGAGAAGACCTTAGGAGACAAAAGACATACTAAGAATAGGAGAAGGCACTAAGTGACTAGTGATCATCTATGTACAAAGGAAACATGTTCACTATAGACACAAAGCTTTGTAGTAAAATAGGTGTTGTATTAAGATCAACTCATGAAGGTAGATTGGTATAATAAAAATAGAATGAACCTACCTTCCCATAACATGTTCCTCATTATTTAGGACCCCTTATAGAGCCATCAGTCTATTATGAATATTGGGTACTTGCATGAGAAAGTAGGCAGCACTAAAAGAGGCAAACTATGGAGTTTGAGATTTAACTAGAAGGAGATATGATTTGAATCATGTATTTTAATGTGATTAGACTTTTAATAATAATTTTTCCTTTTGATATCATTTCCTTTTATTTAAATGATTTAGATTTTAACTTTTTATGGATTTTTAAGATTCCTCCTCCATACAGACTTGGAATTACCAATCATGAGAGATGAAGTAATACACACAAATGAGCTATAAGCTAAGGCTAAAGGAAGCTAAGTAACCAAAAAAAAAACTAACTAGGACACTTAGGCTTGAAAATGAACTAGCATGTGATATGAAATCTCAACCATGTATATGCTTAGTTTACAAAAAAGGAAGAAGGGGAAAAGGAGATTCAATAAGTGGACCATTGTAAGGAGATAGTAATGAGTAAGATTATTTACTAACTGATCACATGGTAAAAGGGGGAAGATGGCCAAAGGGAATAGGGTTGGTATAATAAAGTCATAATGATAATTACATATGAAAAATGAAGATAAGAAAGTAAATAATCATGAAGATTAAAGAAAAAAGTTTTGAGAAAAAATCAAGAAAGAGAGAGATAGTAATGATAAATAAAGACAATCATATGTGAAATATAGATGATAAGATAAGAAAGATATAATACAAGTAAAAAATCACCATATATGATAAGGAAAAATTTGACACAATGTCAAATGATATAATAGATAGATAAGGATAGGATTTGATCACATGTCCAACCCAAATTAAAATGTGAAATCACCATGCATGTGCTCATAAATATGGAAAAATCTATCCACACACATTATTCAAAACACTAGATAAATGTCTATGATGTTAGAGATGAATTGCTGCTAATGTCTCATCAATCTTTAATGAATATTGGGTAAATACTTATTTTATAATATCCTCCATAGAAAAAGTATGAATTATTAATGGATCATGTTGAGGAGGGAAATTAGGCAAGGGATGGTCAAGAGAATGTGTGGGAGTAGGCTTGATGGGAGATGCAAGAGTAACTGATGGTGAAGGATCCATAGGTGAGGTAAGGTATACACATGAAAGAATCATGGGTGGAGACATAAAAGGTGGTGAAGGGACCAAAAGAGTAAATAGAACCAAGGAGGTGGTGATATTGGAGAAGGATGAGCCTTCTTATAGGGGTGATCTATGGGAGGAGTGGTAGAATTTCTGAGAATGGCTATAAGTTGATCCTTAAGATGTAGTTGAAGGATGCAACAGTGATCAATATGTTTGGTACAACATAGATTCCATAGAAAATATACCTAACCATACTTGGGTAGATATTCATGAAGTACCTTCAAGGTAGGTATGGATTTATATGATGATGAGGAAGAAGGATGCAAGGTATCAATATATTGTCATAGCTTGCGATAATAGGTTGAAGAATGGTTATCTATCCCATGAAAGCAATAAATATGCTTGTGAGTGGTTTTAGTAGAAGCACTCATAGAAGGAAGTAAAATAAGACTATAAGAAACCATAGAACACTCATTAACCCATTTAGTGGGAGGATTAGCCATCTTAGGCAAAGGAAGCAAATCATCACCAAGGGAGGGTGATGATGAGGAAGGAATAGAACAAGGCTAAATGGAAGGAACAATGGAATAGAAAATAGGTGTATACACATACTATTTTCAAAATTTTATTGATTACTAACACTTCATATCTTTCAAGAGCCTACTAAGTCTCAATCTCTCTAAGTGCATGCCTTAAGATGTGCACCAACAAAGGGGTGGGCAAACTATTGGTGCTTTATAAGATTGTTATTTCTTCTACCACTTGCTATCTACACTCTTGTCTCCTAAAACCTTGAACCCTAAGCTTATTTATCTCTTTCCTATCTATTCCCACCATTTTTTATGTTTTATCCCTCATTTCTTACCTTGTTTCACTTTTAACATGTTTAGTAAGCTAGGTTGAACTAGTCAACCGAGCTTATTTTGGGGATACTTTGCTTTTCCTTGTTGCCATGCATCCTGACCAACCTAGCACAAACCTTAGGCACTTGCCTAATAATGTGTTAGGTCAACCCAATCAACCTAGCATAACTAAAATTTTCAAAAGTCTTTAGGGAGAGATACTACTATATATACAAGGTCATTCCTTACCATTTAATAAGAGATTTGAATTAATCCAAGAAGTGCAAAAAAAGATCTACTTATTAACCATTCTACTTGAGGAATAAAGTTTTAGGGTTTAATACTTTCTTTTAGAGCTCTGATCTTGTCTTTTGGAAAAGTCTTTTGGATGCTTAGGTAGGTCATGTAGCCTAGATATGATTTATCTTGGTTACCCTTACAAGCCACAACAATCTCTTGTAAAGCACCATTGGCCAAGGGAGAGGTTGAGACTCATCATGTTTGTATTCAAAGTTAAGTTTTCCTAGCTTTATTTCCCCTTTGTAATAATAAATAGATAATGTAGTATGTATTATTCTCTTCCATGTATTAGGATTATTTATATATTGACGTGAGTATATGTCTCATATACATGTTTAGTTTAGTTTTTATTTACTTGTTTTGTTCTAACCCCCACTTTGTGCCACAAGCTTTGGTGAGCACTATATTAGTTTAATTTTAATTTTATTACATTATTTTACTTTCTTGTTTCTTATAATAAGTGAATATATAAACTATAGGACTCTTTTAGGGTTGTTGTGTGATTGTGTTAGACTGTAGGCTTTGAAACCCTACCTAGCATGATGTGTTGTGAAAGATGATACAAGTGATCCCCTAATTAGGTCTATAAAATCCTCATATTGGTCATGCTCTCACTTAAAAAGTGCGTGCCCCAATAAGAAGTGTAGGTATGATTTTTCTTATATGATCCAAGATTTATTCACACACACCATGCAATTCTAATTTCATACATTCTGGTGAACTTGATGTGAATCAAACCCTTATAAGGTTTCTTTCACTTATTCTATTCTTTTTTTTTCATATTTTCTATTATATGTTTTGACTTGATGGCTTGATTCTAATGACCTAGATATTTTTCTTTATGTAAGAACAAGAAACTAGATCAACCAACTTGACCTAGCATAGGTTTTGAGCACTTTGCATACATTTTATTTAGCCTACTAGGTCAACTAGGTCAACCTAGCTCATTTCTAGCCACTTCTCAGTACGTTCTTATTTAGGATTCATGGCATATGTTTTAGATTCTAGACTTATAGATTTTTAGTCTAGACAACTAGGTTGACCAACTCGACTTAGCACATTTGTAAACATCTAGTTCAGTCTACTAGGTTGACCAGGTTGACTTAGCACACTTTTTTAGCTTTTGTAGTAGGTTCTTATCTCACTTGGTTGACCTAGTTCTATAGATTGGGATATTTCTCTCCAAGGTTATAGGTTAGTTACCTATTCTATTTTCATCTCCAAAACATCAAGGTCAGTTTGTATTTCTCTATTTCTACTCTAGTTTATACTTTTCTTTCAAAATTACAATCTTTTTATATACACCAATTGGATTGACCAACATCAATTCAATTGACTATGTTTTTAATTTTAGTATCTACTTTTCTAGACTAGCTATAGGCATATCTCATTTCCTTTTATCAATCCTTTCTCTTTTCCTATCTATTGTGCTATGTCAACCAGCTCAACTTTGCACTATCCTAAACTCTGCTTGGTGCTTCTATCCACTACACTAGGTCGACCTGGTCAACTTAGTAGTTTTTATAGCCCCTATGCACTGTATTAGGTTAATCGAGTCAACTTAGCATAGTTTTTAGGCATTTACCCCTTTTTTCAAATTTTGCTTTTTAAATTGGGTTAGTACTATGGGCCTTATCTAGCTTTATTATCCTTGTTTTCTAATAGGTCGATCAGGTTGACCTAACTTAATTTTTTTCATTTTTTGAATCTTTTATTTTCTCATCTTGCTTTCCTTCCTCTTTCATCATGGATTTCGTATTGGGTGATAACACTGAATCTCAAATAATAGGCATGATTTAATTTACCAATCCTCATAGGGTTTTCAATAAACAAAGGAGAGTTCCATTTGCAAATGCTAGTAATGTCCATATTTCAACTCACATAATAGACTATGGGTTCCCTCATGATACCTCTTTTCAACATAATCCTTCTTTTTTCCTATAAAACCAACCTGAGTTAGATTATACTCCCAAAATGATTTTCTTTATTAACCAATTTCCCTAACATAAAGTGAAAGATCCATCTACCATTTACAATCTCATGATTTGTGGTCAAGATAATGAACCTCATTCACCACATTCTACATTCTCAAATGGATTTGGTATTATTATTTTCTTTGATTCATAGTATCTCCCTTTGATTATGACCTCTTCTCATGCTTCTTATTCTTTCCTTTCTTCTACCTCCATGCCTAGTATCTCAACTACCATGGTTGGTCTACATCTAATGGACCTCTCTTAAGGTCCACTATCCTTAATCCTTCCACTATTTATTTTTTTATACCTAAGGCACACATGATTCTAGTGCTTCTTCCTCTCTTCCATTCACTACTCCATATTTTACTACATAAGCAAGCTATGCCACTAGTCCCTCTCATTATCATCTTTCATCTCAAGCTCTCAACAACACCAATAGTGGTACCCAAGACAATAGTATCAACACCAAATCTTCTAATAATGTTATTCAAACTCACCAACTTGTATTGCAAAATCTCAATCAAATGAATGTTTTCCAAGCCCATAACACAAATCAAATGATGAGAATGCAAAATCACCTTCTTCATCTTCAAACACAACTACAACCAATGACTTGGGGCACACATAACCAAAGTGTTCCTCCCCCTCCTCTTTGATATTACCAGGGTAATCTTATTCCTCAACCTCTTTTAATCAAAAAAATTATCAAGCATCTACAAAATTAACCTCTCACTACTCAAATTACTAACATTGATATAGGAGGTATAACACCTACAATCACTTATAATGGATCAATTGATCTTTCTCTTTATCTTAATACTTTTGGGAATCTTTATAAATATTGGGTTAAATTAAACACCTTTTCCACTACCAAGATACTTGTTAAGACCCTCATAGGTGATGCCTTGGATTGGTACAACCAACTTAGACCTCATTCCATTACTAGATTGGAAGATTTAGTGAATGCTTTAGTTTAAGAATTCCAAACTAGTGATCTTCCTGAAAACACTTTGGCCCATTTCATCAATTGTAAGAAAATCAAAAATGAAACCATGTGAGAATTTTTTAAGCAATGGAATACTTTGTCAAACAAATGTGAACACAACATGGACAATGATAATCTTTTTCATCTATTTACAAATGTTTTTTATCCTAAATTTCAATATCGAGTCTATACCCTTTATCCATGAACTTTGGAAGAAGTTATTGATCAAGATAAATGAAAATATTTCATTATGCATCAATTGGAGCCACCCCAACCTTCCATGGGTTCTCATATATTACTTAAAAACAAAAAATACAATATTACCAGTTACGTTTTTTATGATTTATATGATACCATTCACCATGTTCAAGTTTTTATTCCTACCTCTTCTTTAGAACCAACTTCCTCTTCTCAAAAATTTACTAATATTCATTTATCAAAAAATAACATTAGTATTCATAAACCTCTTTCCTTATTTGAATTGATTAAATGTCTAACTAGGTCTCTTCCTCATGAAATTGACCCTGCACATCCTATGAAAACGTAGTATGATCCTGGCAAGTTTTGTTGGTTTCATGCTAGTTGAGGTCATTCTCATGAGACCTGTAGATAGATTCATAATTTAGATATGGAATTTCTTATTGGACATAATTTTTACTATGATTATATCACATTCTAACATCAACAAGATTATGAGCATGCATTTAAAGAATACAAAACTCATGATAAAGCTCAATCCTTGAATTAAGTAAATGTTCATTTGGCTATTTATAAGGATCCTTTACCTAATCTCAACCAATTCAATAAAACCAAGGCAAGCCCATCTCTTCCATAAATAATGTATAAAGTCTTACAGAACCAATTTATGATGAAAATATGGTTATCATGACTAATATGCAAAGAGTAGTGGCTTTCATCGATTCTCAACCTATCTACACCTCATCTCCTTCTCAATCATACCATGTTATCCAAGATTCTTCTCTAAATCATTTAAATGAGTTTGATTAAGAAGATATTGTAACCTTTGATGAAGATCCAACTTATGATTCTCCTTTGGATAACACATCCCATGCTATTTCTACCATTCTTCCATCATCTTCTCCTTCTAATGTTAATCAACCTTCTATTAACACCTATTCTACTCTTCAAGATAAATTTGATCCTATTAGTTCATCATATCAACATGATTTAAAACATTCATCTAAACCTTCTCATTCTTCTCAACACAAATTTCAATGCTCTTTGGCTCTTCCCTCCAAAGACCTCCTTAACCATTACGTGCCTATATCTAACAACCTTCTCATGGGCTATGATGAGTGGGATCGCATTAAGAAACTCACTAATATCCCTTCTCAAATTCCATTTCTTAAAATCATGAGGATATCTCCCCATCATCAGAACCATCTTATGAAACTGTTATTTGAGATGAATGTCCCTCTTCTTCCCTTAGTGGGATGAGAAGCAACCTTATTTTGTCTTGAGGATAGTATATTGCAATAATGTGAAGAGATGTCCATAAATGTTCATGAAAATATTGACACTTATCTTTAATTAAAATTTCCCATCACATCTACGATTCTTGATGAGATTATATTTTTTTCAGATGATCCTCCCCTATTTATTAGCATCCAAATTAGTGATATCCAAGTCAAGTGTGTTTTGATTGAAGAGGGTTCTGACACTTGTGTTGCTTCTCTTGATTTCAATAAAACCCTTGGATATTTTGAATACAATATTAGTTACACACATAAAACCTACCAAGGATATGATAGAAGGTAAATGCCTCCTCTTGGGTGTGTGTGGCTTCCCATTACTATACCACTTGTCACCATTCATGTGAAGGTGATAATCTTTAACTTTCCTCTTTCTTATAACATCTTTCTTGGTAGGCTATGGACTCATCATATGTGAGATATCACCTCTTTCACCTACCAATGAATTAAATTACCTCATAATGGAGCCATTTATAATATTTAAAGAGATACTAACCCTTATGACAATTCAAAGATCATGGTGCCTTTAAGATTCCTACTCTTGAGCCTTTACCTAACATTTCATTTTGTGAGTCACATCACCTAAATTTTCCTATCAACTCAACTAGAGGATACAATGGGAATATCGAGCTTATTGGTAATATTAATCCTAACCTTTTAAACTCTAATGATGATGAGATTTATGATATTAATCTCAAGATAAAAACTTTTGATCTCACACCTCATCTCATCTCGTAACTTTTTGCTTCTTTGAAACCTTATTCTTGTAAACTTCCTTGTGATGACATTTCTATAGTCTTATCTAAGACTCATTATTCTATTTACCATGCTTATTATGATGAAAAAGTTATTTATACTTATGTCATTGATATTCATTCACCTAATTATGATGATGGCTATTCCTTAGATGGTCCTTTATTATGTAGTCTTGTCCAATCCCATGATGATGAGATTGTGTGCTATCATTCTTATTTATTTGAGTATTTTCATGTATCCTCTTGTCTTATGACTTTTGTAGTTCCTGATTCTTGTATTTTTTATATTTATTGTAGTGTAGAGATGGCACCAACACCTCCAATTTTTTAGGTGCCTCATAAGACTATGCTCATGGATCGTTCTATGACCAACCCTTACCATTTTTCTAGGTTCCCTAATTCCCATCATTGGTTTACCCCTGAGATTAGTGATACCTTTCTTATCACTTATATTTATTCTAATTATCCCATAGTGGAACTTGTGTTAGAACCAATTATTATTGCTTCTTCCATTATTGGTGAGTCTACTCTTGCTTCTTTCACTACTTCTCTTCCTGTTAATACTAGTTCTATTCCTTCTCCATCATCACCTCCTCTTGGTGATGGTTTGATTCCTTTACCTAATATGGATACTTTGACCACCAAATGGGGTGATGATTCATCTCCATTTTCTTTCACACTTTTTATACCTTATCTTGTGAGTGTTCCTCCTAAACACACTCACAAGTGTATCTATTACTTTCATGGGATAAATACTCATTATTCTACCCATTATGTAAGTTGTGACAATATATTGATACCTTATGTCCTTCTTCCTCATCCATAGACACTACCATACCTCCTCCCAACATTCTTCCTAAATATATACCTAAGTATGGTGAGAGGTATTTTATATGGCACTAATACGATGCACATCCTATTGATCATTATTATATCCTTCAACAACATCTTAAGGATCATCTTATATCTATCCCTAGACTAGATACTATTCCTCCCATAGGTCATTATTGAAAGAAAATTTCCCCTTATTCTCCCATAGTTACACCTGTTTTGGTTCAGTCTATTCCTCCACTTGTGGTTCCTTCTTCACCTGTGGACCCTCCTTCACCTATGGATCATTCTCCACTAGTGACTTCTCTTTCTCCCATAGATCCCATTCCCACACATTATTCTGATCATCCTTTACCCGATTTCCATACTTAGCATGATCCAATTATTATTCCCAATTTTTCAGTTGAGGATATTAAAAAAATAAGTATTTTCCTAGTATTCTAGAAAGATTGATGACATATTAACATTAGTTCATATCCAATTTCATAGAGATTTATCTGATGTTTTGGATAATGTGTGGATAGATTTAATAGTACTTATGAGAACATTCATGGTATTTTTTCACTTTTTTATTTGGATTATATGTGTGTTCCATCTTTATTTATTTTTCTATATCTAATTATATCATTTGACACTTTCAAATTCTTATTTATCTTATATCATTATCTTCTTTGTTGTACTATATTTCTTGTTAATTTTATACTCTATCTTCTTTTGCATATGTTTTTTATTCCTTATCATTAATTTATATTTATATTTTATTATTAATACATCCCTTGGATATTTATTTTGTTTCTTTGTAATACCATGGATAGGACCCAGTAAATCCTCATAAAATCACCATATTTAGCTTGTTATTGCCTTGTACCTTCATGATTGTTTGTTTTATTATCCTTGATTTTTGTAGATAATTATCATGGTGAATTCATTGTATTTAAAATATTCCCTTTGGTTATTGTCTCCTTTTACCATGTGATCAATTAGAAAATAGTCTTTCTCATTACTATTTCCTCTTATCAGTCTACCTGTGGGTCTCCCTTTTCCTTTCTTCCTTTTTTTAGAAACTAAGAATATGCATGGTCGAGATTATTATTACCATTATTTTTGCACATCAATTCAATATTATTATTCTTCTTGCCAATGATGGTTTGTCATCATTTTAGGTTTTTCATTTATGAGTGTTTTATCCTATTATCCTTATTCCCTATGTACTTGGTTGTTCATGCTTATTCCACCCCATGTGGTGTTCCTTTTGTTGAGTTGTAGTGTAAGACCACGGATAAGACCCAACCCTCCTCACAAAGTTTTATAACAATAAAGTCACCATCAAATTACATGTGTCAATTTTGAGATAAGATTTGATTGATTATGAAGTTACACATCATTTGGAATGCTTCCCAACTTGAACTAGTATTTTTTATGATTACTTCATTTTTCTTTCACATCTTATTTTATTATTTTCTAAGTGTATGTAAGATTTTAACCATTTCTTTAATTTTTTCATACTTCCTAGCTTGAATTAGTGTGATAAAATTAAGACCAAATTTTCATTAACTTTTCATTTGTTTTTCTTACTTTATGTGACCTTCTACATACCCTCCATTTTATTACTTTGTTTTTCATACTTCCCAACATGATATAGTATGATTTTACTTGTTTTAATTTGGTGAAAAATTCTTTCATCTTTGGTTTCTAAACAAATTCCCTTTTTACCATCTTATTTTCCATTTCTTTATTCTTTATACTTAGTCATTTTTTATGCTAATACACATTTCCCAGGTTAAATTAGTGTGTAGTGCATTTTTGATTGATTATATTTTTCCAATTCTTTTTGCATATTTATTTTTAACCATGCATATGTTTCTCATTATGCTAGAAAAGAAACCACATCACATAGTCTCTACTCTCTCCTCTTACCTCCATCAATGTTGTGTCATCGATGGCTATATTTCATCTCTCTATGGAGCTGGTGGTTATACATATGGTATCATTGCTTCTACCTACTCCTCTTACTCTACCCCTTGTCATGATCGACTAGTCCATGGTTGCTCTTGGTATGGCCATAGTGTCAACCTCATTATCAATGGTCTGAATCCCCTCTTCTCTCATGACTCCCTCAAATGTTGAGTCCAATGGTCAAGCATGAGTATTAGTGTCACTGGATGAGGTAGACCCATCTATCTTGGCACCCATCCCACTAGATGTGGCTCTCTTCAACATGTATAGTGTCTAATCACCTCTCTCTTCTCTAGCACTAGTCTAACTATGTATTAGCTCTCCCAAGAAGTCACTAGTTTCTCATATGTTTACCATACTATGTCAATGAATCTCACCATTTTTAGTGCTAACATGTGGGGCATGACCCATAATACTTGGTCCTATCTCCATATATTCACTCAAGTTGACCTATCATCAACAATATGGGGTAGTCTAGTTGGTTAATACATAGGAAATATCTCATATATCAATGTTGTCAATAATATGATCAGTCCCATAGTCTTCTTCCCTTTAAATATCATCTCGTATAGATCATGCATGAGCTATACCCAAATGGTAGAGCCAAGATCATATAGTATCCCCTCTTCTAGGATCATCCTACTCAAAGTTACCATGTATAGTGGTAACTTTCCATCCAAATTATGACAAAGTACCAACTACGTCACCAATCCTATCACCACCTTCTAGAGATCCAAAATATATGATATATATAAATCATCCATTCTCACTCTCCACCTCAGGAATATCATCTCTGAGCCTGTAGCCCACATGGCTAAGGATTTCCTCTCCTCCGTTATCTAATATCCCTATGGTCACTAGTGCTCCTACCATAGGTATCCCAAGGATGGCATTAAAATCCTCTAGTGTGATGGCCAACTCTATCACATCCCCATCCACCTCCCATCTGAAGGTGTTAGTCAATGATTCCCAACAACTAAGGAAAATGACTAATAGGTCTGTACTAATAAGTATCCTACACATATCTATTATACCTCTTAGACTTATGGATATTCATCTAGACCTATCTTCATTTGTCAATCTCTCTAAAAATTTTGGTATCCAAGATATGTCCAAAAATCTCTAGAACTATCATCATCTTTGCAATCAAGAAAAAATAAAGGATGTATTAGTTCCTCCATGTAATGTATAATCACAATACATTATTTATACATTCTATTTCTAATCATAAAAAATTGTAATTTATTTATTTTTTATATATTTTAACCTATTTTGGCCCCCTTTTCCCTTATTTGGTCATTTTAGACCATTCTAGCTCTCTTTCAGCTTTCTAAACGCTTTTTCATGCTTTCTTTGGTTCCCTGGTCAACCTAGTTTGACCAATTTTTTTTGTATTTTTCTCCACATTTCTTATTTTACTTCTTATCCTTTATCTAGTGCTAAGTTTCCATTTTTACCCTTATGAACCAATTGAATACTCCACATTAGGTTTTTGGCTTTCAGAATGTGCTAGGTCGACCTAACCCTGTAGGTCAATCACATGGATTTTAGCTTGATTTACTCTACTAGATCAACCTGGTCAACCTAGTAGGTTTTAGTGTCTTGACCTAACATATTTTGCTAAAAACTTACCTTTTTGGGATTTTTCTAACCCATTTCTCATCTTCCCATTTCCCTCCCTTAGAACCTAATTTTGTTCATTTTTATTATATATAAATTTGTAAAGTTAAATTTTATCAAAATTCACTTAATTCATTTCAAATTTCAAAATATGGTTTCATATTCTTAGATTCATACTTGTAGTGCACCTGATCTCACTCTTATATCTCCCTCTCATCTAGCATGATGTTCCCTCACCATTCTAGCTTGTTTTCTCTCTAGAGCTCTTTTTCTCTTCTTTTACAATGTAAAATAACAAAATGAATTCTATTTTTCATACTTAAAACTACTTTTAAGCCATTCAAATTCTTCATTTATTTTCCTTTAGATTCCTTCTTTTTCTCATATCTTTATTCCTATTCATCCATTTTTCAAACCATAAAATGTATTATATTCATGATGACGTAGAGATTATTTTCCACTATTATATGCCTATCTTTCAAAAATGTTATTTTTTCACTAACTTCTACATGTTTACCTAGTGTGCTTTACATTAGACCTTCACTTTCTTCCATTCTTCTTCTCTAGCACTAAGGTAAGCTAAATGTATGTTTTTTTCAATTCTATCCTTTCATTTATATTATTTACTTCTTACTAAACTTTACTTAGCATCGACATTATGTGTCATCATGTTTTATCCCGAAGCACCATCCCTTGTTGCACTTATGTGACACATGATGTGTTTTAGCTAGGGAATATGTATACAAATAATAATTTCACACTTTTATTAATTACTAACATTTCATATCTTGTAAAAACCTATCGAGTCTCAATCTCTCTGAGTGTATGCCTTAAGGTGTGCATTTGGAAAGGGGTGGGCAGACCATTATTGCTTTATAAGATTGTTATTCCTTTTTCCACTTTCTATCTACACTCTTGTCTCCTAAAACCTTGAACCTTAAGATTATTTCCTCTTTCCTATCTATTCCCACCATTTTTCATGCTTTATCCCTCATTTCTTACCTTGTTTCCCTTTTTACCTATATTATAATATAGGTCAACATGTTTGACCTAGCTTATTCTGAGGATACTTTGCCTTTCCGTATTGCCTTGCATCTCAAGCGACCTAACATAAATTTCAATCAATTTCTTGATAATGTGCTAGGTCACCCTGATTGACCTAGCACATCTGACATGTCCAAAATTCTTTAGGGTGAGATACTACTACATATATATATATATATATATATATATATATATATATATATATATATATATATATATATATATATATATATATATATATATATATATATAAGGTCATTCCTTACCATTTCATAAGAGAGTTAAATTAAGTGAAGAATTTTGAATGAACATCTACTTATTGACCATTATACTTGAGTAATAAAGGTTTAGGTTTCAATACTTTCTTTTGGAGGTCTGATCTTATCTTGTGGAGAAGTGTTTTAGATGCTTAGGTAGGTCATGTAGCCTAGAGATGATTTATCTTGGTTGTCCTTACAAGCCAAAATAATCTCTTGTGAAGCACCATTAGCCAAGGGAGAGTTTGAGACTCAGCAAGTTCATCTTCAAAGTTAATTATTCCTAACTTTATTTCTCATTTGTAAGAGTAGATAGATAATGTAGTATGTATTCTTCTCTTCTATGTATTAATATTTTGTATACATTTATGTGAGTATATGTCTCCTATACATGTTTAGTTTAGTTTCTATTTACTTGTTTTTCTATAACCCCCACTTTGTGACACAAGATTTTGTGAGCACTAGATTAGTTTATTTTTAATGTTATTATATTAGTTTACTTTCTTATTTATTATCATAAGTGAATATAGAAACCATACGACTCTTTTATGGTTGTTGTATAATTGTGTTAGATTATAGACTTTGGAACCCTACCTAACATGATGTGTTGTGATAGATGATACAAGTGATCCCCTAATTAGGTTTAGCAGATCCTCATATTGTTCATGCTTTCACTTAAAAAGTGTGTACCCAATCTAAAGTATAGGTGTGATTTATCTTATCTGATCCAAGAGTGAAAGAGCCTAAAAAACTCTCCCACAAGGGTGTAATTATGATACAATAATTTTTGGCATGCTTGGTGGGACCACTTTTGAATAATATTGGTCAATTTTGATGTTGTTTTGATCAATTTTTAGGGGTTATAGCTTTCATATTTTTGTATCTAGTGACTTTGAAGAATAGTCAGCAATCTAGTTGTAGAACAGTAACTATCTTTCATACCAAAGGTGACTACAAGATAAGCTTTTAGAGGTATTCCTTTTGAATTTTTTGAATTAACTTTAAACTTAGAAATAAGGTTAATATTTTATAACACTCACCCATACATGGGAAAATTTCCTCCTAAACCATTTTCAAAATCTACCTCTTTAAAAAGATCTTTGTTGGGTCCTTTCACTGCCATGGTAGCCCCTAGAGCTTTCTCTTTTATGGATTTCAATGGTCAGAGTCATTTAAACCTCTAGTAGTATGATCTTATTCTAGTGGCATCTCTTAAAATTTTTCTTTATTTCATAGGAGACCAATCTACAACCCCTGCTAATCACCTTAGGGATATAACCAACTTTTGCAATATTCATAACGTCAGTGATGAAAATGTAGATATCAAGTTATTAGCCATCTCTTTCAAGGGTAAAGCCATTGAATTGTATAGAAACCTTATTTTTAACTTCATCACATCATGGGATTAGTTGGGTGATGTATTTTTTAAGATATTTGAAGATAAGAGTGAGCACTTGTCACTTGATAAACAACTAATGACAATCAAGAGGGCTCCTCATGAGATTATGCAAGATTTTAATACCAAGTTTCAAAGTACATGAGATAGAATTTTAGTCTCTATTATGCCTACTCCTAACTATGCTTTCATTTACTATCTAAAATCTCTTAACAATGATTTTGAAATAATGATTCAATCTATAGGAGGAAACACACTGCCAGATGCCTATGAGGTGGCAATCAAAGTAGAGAATAGTCTAATACAAGATGGAAAGCTTACACATAGGCCTCCAATGCCTTTACTTATTGATATTAAACCACCTCTTATTTCTATTCTTCCCTTTTCTATCATTCCCTCTATGCCAACACTTACAACCATACCTGTACCAAAGCAAGAAAAGGCTTCAACTAGTCAATCTAATGACTCCCAAGAACACAAAAAATTTCTAAGAGCTTAAGATCATGTTTCAATCCTTTGGTGTTGAATTGGTAAATTTGAAGAGGAAGAAAGCTTAGTTAAATAAACCTTATCAAGCTCCATATCAGCCTCTATAGTAATCTTATCAAGCAAATAAGCCACCCTATAAAGGCAATGTCCAAGGACAAGGTCAAAGATAGGGGCATCCTAACTATGATAGACAAAATAACTATAATACAAATACTACAGTCACCTATAATACTTTGGTCCCTACTCAGAATAACATTTCTCACAAAAGTGAGGTTACAATACCTTGGAATTAGTATTTTGGTTAGTCCATTGTCCTAAACACTAAGTTAAATCAAGTTTTCAATGATCAATGGTAGTAGGGTGCTAGCTATAGATACAATCAAGCTCTTATGGATCAAAACATATAAATACCTATGATGAAAAAACTAGAAGAGCATTAACAAGGCCAAGGGCCTAATGAAGAACCAAACTAGTTAGGTTCTACAATGGTTAATTATGAGCATAGAGAGTGTTATACACTCAATCATTAGGCTAGTTCTAACCAAGCATACATTCTAGTGGTATCTAATAAAAGGTTTAAAATAATGAATATATATGGTAATCAAGAGGTGATCAAATATCCTCCTACTATTAATCCATTACTATCAAAGCTAAGTGAACCTAATGCTTCTCTAAAGGTTCTAATAGCTTCAAAGAATTAGAACCAAGGGAATACATTTTTACCCCAAAAAAGCACAAGTTCAAATTATGGTTGTGGCTCTCAAAGCACAAAAAAAAGTTGATGATTTTCCCATCAATATTGTTAAACAAATGAAAAGGTCAAATGTGAGTGTGCCAATATGGGATGTGTTTTTTATGCTTAGTCAGATCGATATCCTTCAAGAAGGTTTATCAATGATAAATATTTATAAGAAGCCACCAAGCAAGGAAAATATGGTTCTCACCAATATAACTAAAGGACCTAATGAAGGACAATAAAACAAGGTGGTTAAACCTCCTCCCTTATACATTTCTGTAATCATTGGTGATTCTTTAGTACACAATTGCATGGTATACAATGGAACAAGTACTTCAGTGATGCCAAAGTCAAAGTAGATCAGCTTGGTTTAAAGTATGAACCTCAATATAAGGGAGTTTTGTAACTTGATGGATATTCCACCAAACTAACTAGTATTATCAAAGGTCTCATCTTGACCCTGCATGCTTGTCTAAGTGTTTTAGTGGCTCTAGATGTGTTGATTCTAAAGGTACCTCCTTGTTTTTCTCTATGATTATCTAGAGACATCACAGATAAAATTAGGGGTTAAATAATAGTATATTGGTCCTACATGGATTTTATGACAACATATGGGACCAAAATATCCATCAAAGATGAGCCTATCACATAATTTCACATTGAACCTTATAGGTCAGATATCCCAAACATCAATTATACCATTATTTATGAAGATGAATACTTAGTTGATCAGGAATTAGACACTCAACTTGAGGGGATACTTGATATGCTCTTAGATGAGTTATCTAGTGAAATTTAGCTAATTGACCCTTTGAAAGGTGTTGAGGAAAGAGACATAGGGTCTATTGCATACATGAGGAGAATGAATTCTTTCCATACCTCACTAAACCATAGGAAGTTACTAGTGGTTTGTGGAAATTGTACTTTAATGACTCAAGGAGAAAACATGGGGTACATTTAGGTGCAATGTTAATATCTTCCTCTAATGATAAGTAGTTTTCTTCTTATAGGTTATAATTTAGTTGCTCTTATAATGAAATTGAGTATAAGGGTCTTATCCATGGCCTTCAATGGGCTAGTAAGAGGGGAATCAAATAGTTACAAGTATATGGGGATAGTGAGCTGATAATTCATTAGGTTAGAGTCCAAAACATCATAAATAATCCTTTGCTGAAATCCTACAAACATAGAGCATGGGATATGCTTAAAGACTTTGAGGCCTTCAACATCCAAGTAGTCCTAAGGAATAAAAATTAGCATGGTAATAGTTTGGTAGTTATGGGGGCTTATTTTGATATCCAAAATGAGTATAAGAATCCCAAAGTACAACCATATATTAAATTAGTAATGAGACTATCAGTGCTAGATAATGAGGCTCATTGGTATGCCTTTGAAAGTGACAAACAAATTTCTTATTTCTTGCAGTAGGAAGTAGAGTTTTCCTCAATAAACCAAGGTAAATTTCAACATCAGTATGAGGATCAAATTATTTAACTAAGGTCTAAAATACTTCCTAAAGGGTTGGTCACCCTTGAAGGTCTTTTCCATGAGGGAGACCATATAAGGAAATATAAGGTAGTGGTGTCAACTAATGAGGAGAACTATGAAAGAGTCCTTATTTTCAAGGACAAGCTCCTCAAGATTTGGAAGGTAAGTAATGAGGTAGAAAGGCATCCTTTCATTAAAATTTTTAAGGAATATTTAGACATATTTACTTGGGAATATAGTGATCTAAGAGGTTTTTATCCTAAGCTATCCCAACACACTATATAACTAGAGGCCAATTCTAAGCCTATGAGATAGAAGTAAATGCCTATCAATATAAAATTAAAGAGCTAATGAGGAAAGAATTGACCAAATTGATTGAATCCAATATCATTTTTCCCATCAAACACTCATCATGGGTAGCCAACCTAGTACCTATGAGGAATAATAATGGTGAGATCCAGTTGTGTGTTGACTTTAGAGACTTGAACATGGTCTCTTTGAAATATCACTACCCCTTACCATCCATTGAGAAACTCCTTTAAATGGTTGATTTTTTGGAATGCTTCTCTCTTTTGGATGGGTACTTAGGATACAACTAGGTGTTGGTAAGAGAATAAGATTAATACAATACTAGCTTCACCATAAAGTGGGGCAGATATGCTTATTAGAAGATGCCTTTTGGCCTATCAAATGCTGGGGCCAATTTTTAAATAGAAATGGACATGGCTTTTGAAGGATTGCTAAATTAGATAGTCATTTTCTACTTGGATAACATAATAGTTTTCTCCAAGAGGACTAGTGATCACTTAGATCACCTAAGATTGATCTTTGAAATATGCAGGGCATATGGGATATCTTTGAATCCCAAGAAATGTGTGTTTTCTATCCATGAGGGAAAAATCTTGGGACATATTATCTCAAAATATGGATTAGCTATTTATCTTTATAGAATAAGTACCATATTGGAATTATCCTTACCTAAGCATAAGAATGGACTCCAAAGTTTCCTTGGAAAAATAAAATTTGTGAGAAGGTTTATACCTGGTTTTGAAAACTTGGTCAAACCCATCACTACCATGATAAAGAAGAACCAAGTGTTCACTTGGTCAAATGAAGGTAAATTAACATTTGAGGATATCAATAAATCTATTTCCCAAGTACCCATGCTCATGAATCTTGATTTCTCAATATATTTCATATTGTATGCCTTTGCCAATATTGACAATATATTAGCTATGTTTATGCAAAAGAATGGTGAAGGACATAAGCAACCAATAAAAATTTTTAGTTAGTAGATTGAGGGGTATGAGGTGAGGTATAATTTCATATAAAAAAAAGTCCTTGTAGTGGTAAGAATCCTTAAAAAGTTTAGGCCAATGCTCTCTAATAGCAAAATATATCTTATGGTGTCTCATCTTGGAGTGAGAGACTTCCTTCTTAACAAAGACTTGAACAAAAAGAGGGTTGGTTGTATTACCAAGGTCATGGAGTATGACATGGAGATCAAGGTCACTTAGATAATAAGAGTCAAAGGCTTGTGTGAGAATATGGTTGATGACCTTCATGAAGACAAATAAGTTATCTTGGTAACACAAGATAACTCATAGACAAATGTACCTTCACCACACACTAGTTGGATCCAAGATATGGCATGTATCTTGATAAAAAGTGAGTTACCACAAGGTATAGATAGGGTAAACAAAAAGTATTTTAGACTTTAATCCATACCTTATGCATTGGTTGATGGGGTTTTATTCAAAAATAACCTCAATGGAGTGTTCCTAAGGTGCATAGATGATGACCAAGTGACAAGGCTCTTAGCATAATTCCATGATGGGCCTATAGGAGGCCATTTTAATCCAAGGACTAGAGTAAAAAAAGTGATGAGAGTTGGTTATTATTGGCCCATCCTCTTCAAGGATATGTATGTATGTGTAATAAAGTGTCAAAAGTGTGATTTATTTATGGTTAAGCAAAGATTGGTAGCCCTTCCTCTCAACTCAATTCAGGTAGAGAAACCCTTCATGCAATGGGGTTTGGACTTTATAGGAATTATCAACCCAACTTATAGTAGAGGACATAAGTGGGTAGTCATTGCTACTGAATACCTCACTAGGTAGGTGGAATAAATTGTCTTGAAATAAGTTAATGAAACAATAATGTTGGACTTCTATGATAGCATAATAATGAGGTTTAGTGTACTAATAATAATAATTTTAGCTAATGCCTTGGCATTTATTGGCATGAAAACAAGTGAGTGGGAACTTTAGTTGGGTATCTACCCTGGTACATCCTAAAATTACTACCCCCAAGGCAATGGGCTAGTAGAGTCAACAAACAAAAACTTGATAAGGATCATCAAGAGGACTATGGAAGAGAATCAGAGAGTGTGGCACACAAAGCTAAGGACATCCTTATGGTATAATAGAGTAACTCCTAAAGTTTCCATTAGAACCTCACAATTTGTCCTTATATATGGGAGGGATGCCAAATTATCCATCTCTCTTGAGTTACCTACCTTGAAGTTAACCCATCAGCTTGAGTTGATGGAGAGTGAACCTATGAGTGTGAGGATGGTAGAACTCATGGAACTTGAATAAATGAGAGACCTTACAATGAAAACACTAGAGTCACATCAAGATCAATTTGAGAGAGCCTTTGATAAGTTATCCATATCAAGGGACTTCAAAGAGAGGGATCTAGTCTTCAAATGGGATTCAAATAAGATCAAGTCAGGAAACCATACTAAATTCAACAACTTGTGGAGTGGTTCTTATTTGATCCATAGATGTAAATAACATAATTATTTTCAGCTTGCCCAACTAGATGGAGAGGTACTACCCATCCTAGTTAATGGGATTCATCTAAATTCTTTCTATTAGAAGATTTTTCAGCCATTGTATATATTATACATTTTTTTTATAGTTTTTTCATGTTTTCTCCTAAGTGCCTTCTGCACATCTTTTCAATTGTGTGTTTCCCTTCCCTAAGTGCCTTAGGCACAATGTTTGTTTCAATATTATTGTCCTTCTTGGTTCAAGAGGAGGTTTTTAGAAAGGAAAAACATTATATCATTTTCATATCAGTTGGGAAATAAAGACTTATGATCCCATATGCCCAATGGATCAGACAAGGAAACTTATTTGTTGCATACTAAGAATGCAATTCTAGGAGGTTGCCAAAAATGTTGGCCAAAATTGGCCTACATATAATTTTTTTTTATATATGGACCAGGAAAATATATTTGACCTTTTATTAACCTTCTACCCCCCATGACTAGTCCCTTTGTGGTCCTGAATTGATGATGTAGTGCAGTATTTTGGGAGGTCCTGGTGTGGTGTGAGAAGTTGAGCAAAGTTCTAGTTGAGTGAGAATCTAGAGGAATGAAGGATATTTGACATGTTTGGAAGTTTTATTAAGGTTTGTGTAATTTAATAATATCATGATAATTTTTTTGAATCATTGGACTAGTTGGCAGCCTTGAGAAACCACTTCAAAGTTGAAAATTTGAGTTTTAGGGACAAAGTCCCTAAAAGTTCAAAAACTAGTCCCAGGCACTTTTGTTGATGCCATGGAACAATATTGAAAGGAGATTTTATGCATTAAAATTTTACCATATTTTATGCATATCATAGTGGAATATCCTTTCAAAAGTAACATGGTGTGTGAATAGAGGAGAGTATTGTTTGAGGGACTCCAAGTTTCACTTTTGTTCACTGTGATCATTCAATGTATTCTATAGGATTTGAGTGTCAAATGATATTCACACCAAAAGATAGAATTTAAAGGTATAAAATTTGGATTGGTAAATAATTTTATCTTCCCCAAGGTGGATCAAACTTTTCCCAAGAGTTTTCATACATGCAAAGGACAAAAATTCCATTTTTTAGTTTTCTAGGCCTAAAGAGCTAAGAGAGGCCTAAAATGCTAGAAGTGAAGGGGGTAAAAGCAAGAATTTAATTGAGATTTAGGACATAAAATTTGTATTATATTTGTGGTAATTTATGATACAAAAAAACCTCTCTTAGTTTCCTTAGTTCACCCCTACAACTCAGGAACCATCATCAAAGCAAAAACAGGGCGACAAGCTTGCACTTTTTTTTGAGAGAGAGATTGGTAATGTTTTTATGATTATTTAAAACTTTTCATGGTATTAACAATTAAAAAATATCAAATTAATACAAAAATAGGTCTAGGTGAGGCCTAGAACTCATTTTAAACCCCCAAATCTAAAATAGGGTCTCAGAAAGAGCATGAGAGAAGCTCTAAACTAGGGTTTTGTTGTTTTCAAGAGTTTTAACCCCCCAAATTTGATTTTTTTTTAATATTATGTTTTTAAAGGTTTAATAAGTAATTAAATATGTTTTGGGTTGATTGGAGGCTGTATGGTATGGTTTTTAGACCTGGGGTGTGCTTAAAGGCTAATTAGGCCTAATTGAGGGGAGCCTAATGAAGGGAGTGTGATCTTGGAGTGGAATCAGGTCATGAAACTTGTGAAAAGCATGTAATGATATGGATAATATATATAAATGGTCTCAAATTTTTATGAGATATTATATAATTATCAACCAAAAATAATTTGACCAAAAAGGGTGGTACACGCCTAGAGAAGCCATGGTGAGTATGGTGTGTGGAAAGAAGTGTTTCAAGAGGATTTGGAAGTTTAAATGAGTGTGATAGTATCACATTATACTATACATGACAAAATATTTCTATATTTAATCCTATACCAAGTTTTGGCCTTTGAAACCCTTGAGATTGGTTACCTAGTGGAAGCTAGTGAAAACATAAGAACTTGAGAAAGGGAACAACTCTTGAGAAGGTTTGATGATGAAAAAAGAGTGTGATGAAGTTATAAAATCAGTGAAGGTAACCATTACCATTTATCCCACCCTAAATATCACCTACATATAAATCATCACATTGGAGTATTCAAGCTTATACACCTTGGGGATGGAATCTTGTTTAGGAGGCTCTCAAGAGGTCAAATAGCATGCCATGTTGAAAAACAATATGGAATTGGTTTTCCAAATATAATAGTCTGAAATATATGAATAATTATGGTAAGGATTCTCAATGATCTTAACACAATTAGTTCCTTTCAAATCTTTGCCTATAACCTTAGGAACCTAATATTTACTTTGGATTAGAAGGTTGAATGAGAGCATAATGGTCTCTAAGGAGGTTACATGTTTAAGGGAAGGTTATAAAGGTAAAAATTATGATATGGGATCATTAGGAGAGATAAATATGTTTCTTCAAGGATATATGTGTCAGTTTTACACCTTAGAAACAAGGAAATATAGTCATGGGAAATCCGAACCTATCTATCAAGCTCTTGGTGATTGATGATATAGTTATCAATGGTTGGAATTCGTGTTAAATATATATTATTAAAAAAGGAATAATGAGTGAGGTGATGTAAATTATATTAATAAGGTATCTCAATCAGGTTTATGATTAGGTTCAAGCCTCATAAACACACACCTACATATTATTGATACATACAAGAAGGGTTCATAAGGAAGCATGGGAGGTTGAAGGCAAATAAATGAAGAGTGGAATAATGAAAGGATAACATAAATGATAATGTAAAATAAAAATAATAATTTTATAGTAAAAACCAAATAAAGTAGAAAGGAAACTCAGTTGTGATTTTTGACCAAGCAGGCACGTGTCACTAGCTTTTGCCAAAATGGGCCTACAGGCCAAAGTATGCATGATCTAATCATGAAATTTTATAGAGAGGATAATTATGAAATAATATACCAATTAAAAATATTTTTTATAATTTTTAAAAATTTAAATATTAAAATTTTTAGTATAGTCAACCCTATGTTAAATCACAGTCAACAATGGAGCATACCTTAGATAAATTGGCCATTTTGGGACATCTATAGGTTGATTAAAAGCATTAAATTTGGTAATTATGGTATAAGTAACCTATAAAATAATAAAATAACATCATAAAGGTCATATAAAGAGTGAAATTTCCCACTATTTTGACACAGTCCATTGCCAGTCAAGAAGGTAGCCATTAGAGACCAAATGATGTTTTGTCAGTTCTGGATGCCAAGAAGTAGTTTAGGCATTGGATAAGTATTAGAATGGTATAATATTATGTTTAAAACCTATATTTTTCTGTTTTAGTGATAAAATTTATGGCTTTAATGAAATATTTTGGAGAAAGACAAGTTCTGGCACAAAGGAAACATGCAAGCATCTCAAGGTAAATTGTGGTAAAAAGGGTCTACAGGACAAAGTAAACATCCAAATTACTTTAAATTTGTTAATAATGACCTATTATATCCATAAAAATTATTTTAAATGTCATATGATAAGTTGAATTTCTCATTGTTTTGTCATAGTTCCCCTATGTCTTACAATGGTCATTATTCATGCAAGCATCCTTTTTGGAGTTTTAAGGTGTGTTTTAGTTTTAAAAGTTTAGGTAAGTGTTTTAAAAGAATTTTAAGATGGTTTTAGGCATATTAAATTTTTTTTAATGGTTTTCAAACTTTGAACTCCTTGAAAACACATCAGTAAACTCAAATCCCCACATGCATCCTCAAGGCATTGAAGGCAAAGTTGAGTTTTGATCATTTGGAGAGATGTAATGAGGTTTTTAATGTGTCATTAATATGTTTAAAAGAAAATAAGATAATTGGAATGGTTAAATTGGTCATTTGGAGAAATTTAAGCTTTTTTAGGCTTAAGACACCTAGTTTTAGCCCATCTTCAGATGCTTGTTTCTTTCATACCATGAAGAGTTGGGACAAGTTATTATAGTATGTTTTGAGTACCCATATGTAATTGAAGTTAATTATGGATTAAGGTTGGTTAATGCCTAAGTTTTATGAATAATCATTAAGAATGTAAGCATGTCCAGAATACTTCTAAACCCTATAAGTAATCATATTTACATGTGTATATTTTCACACATTCATTATGGTAGCCCAATATTTTTAGGGGTGTTGAAAGGGCCGATGTACCATATATTAATTACAAGAAGTGGTGTACTGGTTATATTCATTTTATGAACAATCATATTGAAAGTGAGCTTGCTTAAGCTTGTAAAGGAGTTTTTATCCTAGTTTTGATTTTTTGGACTCATAGGTCCATTAAATAGACAAAAATTACTTGGAAACTACTTGGACTATGTAGAGGACTCCCTAAAACACTTGACCAACCTATCTTGTAGAAGAATTTGGCACGTTTGGGTGCCTAAGAGGCCCAAAATGGCTCAAAATGAATTTTCTTTTAGGTTTTCAAAGAAAATAAATGGTATAGAACCATGGAAGGGTTATAATGACACATAAAAAGTCATTACATGGGATTTATATTTCTTCACAAGAGTTTTCATGGTGTCTTGTTGAGCAAAAGGGTCAAAAACCTAGTTTTTGACATATGTGTGTATTGTTTCAAGTTTAATGGTGATTTCCTCTATTGTTTTAGGTATTGAATGTTTTCCAAATATTCATTTTCATCCTCATAAACATGCCATGAATGTCTAGAAGTCTTCTATAGGACCAGAAGTGGTCTTTAGGGTGCTAAATGGCCTTGGGAGCAGTTTTTAGGATAGCTAGTTCAAGGTGGCTCAAACTTGTGACTTCCATCAATGGAGTCTAAGTGAGTTATAGGTATCATGGAGTTTATTTCAGGTTGGAGGAGAAAATAAACTCAAAAATCAAAGATAACCTCAAAAATCAAAGTCATGTTGAAATTATAAGATAACCTCCATGGTCAATAAAGCATAAAGTGTTGAGTCAACTAGCTTTTGCATAATATCTTCTAAAAGTTCAAGTTGAGTTTTTTAATGTTTTAAAGAGTTTAAATTAAGAAAGTGGAGAATTCAATATATTTTCAAGGTCTTTTCCTTTTTAGTAGATCATGACATCATCATCCTCAAGAAGTTCTTGTCTTTTAGTGTGTTTCTCAACCAATGAGAGGGTTTCAAGACTATTGGAGCTAATGGAGGTTGTTTTTTTGAAGAAGTATTAGTTATAATTAACCCAAATGTGGGTTAAAATCCATAGAGGGTGGTTGGATCTCATTTATTGAATTTTGTTTGCTTGCTTATTCTCTTTCTCTTCCCCTTTTCTCCTATATCTCCCATTTCTCCCCCATTTTTGTAAGATATTCTCATTTGAAAAGGATAAACCCTATAAAAATTTGTAGGAAATACCTTTTTAAGCAATAAATATCAAGTCTTACCTATCTCTTACCTCTAAATTGTGCTTATCAAGCTTATGCATGATGGCCTTGTGAAGAAGTGTTCTTCCACATCCATCGTCCTTCTTTTTTGTCTATTTTTAGGTGTTTTCAAGTTATTTTTAGGTTTAAACTTGAGCTATTTCTACCATTAATATAACCTTGGTGTGAATTTTTAAATTCCTCTTTGCTTCATGTATTGTTTGGTGAGCCTAGTTTATGAAACACTTGTGCAAATTAACAAGTTTATGAGGTTGTGTGAGCAAGACTTATCTTATGATAAATTAGTGTTTATTTCATGCTTATGCGAGTGTCAATAAATTTGGTGTATCACCCATTTATATTTATTATTTACCCTATACCCTCTCTCTACCTATTTTCCAAAAAAAAAAATTAGTTTAGGCTATCTACCAAGAGGAAGCCAACCTTCTCCAGATGTTCAAACTCACTACAAGATACCCATAGCCTAAGGTTACTCTAATATTTTAGCTAGGAGTGAGAGGGGATAGAAAAATATCCCACAAGGGTGAAATTATAAGCTATAATAGTTAGACTATAGGGTTTAAAACCCTACCTAACATGATTTGTTGTGATAGATGATACAAGTGATCTCCTAACTAGGTCTAGTGGATCCTCATATTTCTCGTGCTCTCACTTAACAAATTTGTGCCCCAATCAAAAGTGTAGGTGTGATCTATATTATCTGATATAGGATTTATTTATGTGCACCATGCAATTTTGATTACATACAATATGGGTAGGCTCAATAATATTAAGAGTGGAAATAGGTTGAACTATAATAGAAGCAAGAATAGGCTCAACTGTAATGAGATCTACTAAGGGAGGAATGAGATCTAGAGAAGGTCTAACGAGAGTTGCACTAACCTTAGGGGTAAACTAGATATGAGGCTCAGGGTACCTAGAAAATTAGTAAGGCCTAGTCATGGCATGATCTATAAGCATAGTCCTATGTGGCTCCTCAAAAACTAGAGGTGTCAGTGCCATCTCTACCTTATGATAAAGTGGAAAAATAAAAAAATCAAGAACTATAAGTGAAGGAAAATGATGAGATGCATGAAAAGACTCAATTCAAGAAGAATGATAATAGATAATATAAAAATCATGGGCTTATACAAGACCACCTAATAATGGATCATCTAAGGAACAACCATCATTGTAATCTAGGGTGTGAAGTTCAATGACAGGCAGGGATGAATTTATCATCTGAGGAAGTATGGTGAATAGAATGTCTAGTTTTGGTGAAGACTATAGGAATGTCATCAAAATGAGGTTTGTGAAAGTAAGGTTGTAAGTAAGCAAGAATCTATGAGATGAGATGAGGTGAGAGATCATAATTTTAAATATTTATGTTAATCTCATCGAGCTCATCATCATCAAAATATAAGAGGTTAGGAGGAATGTTACCAATGAGCTCAGGATTCCCATTATAACCTTAGGTTGAATTGATAGGAAAGTTGAGATATTGAGACTCATGAAATGGAATTCTTGGTAGAGGGTCAAGAGTAGGAATCTTGAAGACACCACGATCTGGGAATTATTCAAAATTCTAAGGGTTAGTGTAACCTTGAATCCTATAAATGGCTCCATTATGAGGTAATTTAACATAATGGTATGTGGAAGAAGTAATAAATCTCATGCAGTGAGTCCATGGCCTACCAATAAAGATATTATAAGAAAGGGAAAAGTTAATTATAATCACCTTCACATAGATTATGATAGGTGGGATGATAATGACAAGACACACATAAACTAGAGGATGCATTTGCCTTCTATCATATCCTTGGCATGTGTTGTGTGTATACTTGAATTTACATTCATAGTATCCAAGAGTCTTAATGAAATTAGTAAAAGCAACAGACGTTCCATAACCTTCATTAATCAATTAATGCTTAACTTAGATATCACCTATTTAGATGCTAATAAATAAGGGAGGATAAACTGCATGAAGTAGAATCTCATCGAGAATCATAGAAGTTATGGGAAATTTTAAATAAAGATATGTGTCTAAAGTTTCATCAACATTGGTAAACATATCATCACATTGGTATTATATATTATCTTCAAAATTAGATAAATCTACCTCCCATCCTACTAAATGAGGACAAGGGACATTCATCTTGAATAATAGTTACATAATACACTTTTTATGATAGGGAGAAGTCCTCATAAGCTCAAGGAATGCAATTTAGGATGGGAGACTAGTGAGATCCATAATGGAATCCCACTAATCATAACCCATAATAAGGTTGTTAGATATAGGTGCATAATTATTGAGTAGGTCCTCATAAGGATAATTTGAAGTACATTGTAACTTTTGTTGATAAGAAGAAGAATAATTAGAATAAGGTGGGAAATCATATTGTGATGATGGACTAGTTAGATCAAGTTGATTTGGAGAAATGGAAGAAGTGTTACTACAAGCTTGATTATCATTAGTATTAGAAGATGATGGAAGAGTGGAAGAAATAGAATGGGAATTATTATCCAAGGGAGAATCATAAATTGGATCATCAAAATATTTAAGGTCATCTTTCCCCATCTCATTTAAATGAGTTGGAGAAGAATCCTAGATAACACAATATGTTCTAGATGAAGGAGTGTAGATAGGTTGGGAATCAATGAAATCCACCACCCTTCACATATTAGTCATGATAACCACATTATCTTCAAAAGTTGGTTCAATAAGACTTTATACATTATTGGTAGGAGTAGACTTGTCTTGAGTATCTTGAATTAGTTGATGATTAGTGAGATGGTCTTTGTAAATAATTAAATGAGCATTTTATTTATTCAAGGATTGAGTTTTACCATGTGATTTATAATCCTTGAAAGCAATTTCATAATATTTTTTATGATTTATAATGATATAATCATGATTAAAATTAGGACCAATAAGAAAATCTATAGCTAAATTATGAAGTTGTCTATAGGTCTCATGAGAATGACCCTAGCTAGCATGAAACAACCAAAACTTGTTAGGATCGTACCAGGATTTCATAAGATGATTAGGGTCAAGCTATTATGGAAGAGGCCTAGGTATAAACTTAATAAATTCATATAAGGATAGATTTTTATTAATTTTAATGTTATTTAGTGAAGAGAAATGAGGATTGGTATATTGTTATGAAGGGGGAGCTAGTTTTTAAGATTGGTTAGGATCAATAACTTAAACATTGTGAATGGTGTCATAAGAATCTATAACAACATAATTGGTAATATTTTGATTTTTTTTCTTTCATAAGAGATGAGGACCCACATAAGGTTAGGGTGCTTTGAATCAATGCATTAAAAAATCTTGTCATTTAGCTTGGTCAGTAACCTCCTCAAAGGTACGTGGAGAGAGAGTGCAGACTTGATATTGTAATTTAGGAAAGAGGGTAGTGGTAAAAAGATGGAAGAGTTTGTCATCAACCATTTTATGTTTAAATTTATTTTATAAAGTATTCCATATTGGAATAAAGGAACATAGGGATAAAAAGGAACCTTAGTGGATTAGAGATGCTGAGAATGAAGGTTGCCAGTCAAGAACCTTAGAATATGCTCAAAAACTTTGCTAATTGGGTGGACTAGGTTGATCAAGTTTTGAATAATCCTATTTTTGACTACCTAAAATGTATAAGGTCAACTAGGGTTGACCTAGGATATAGAATAGGATGCATGAAAATGTGTAAGGTCAACTAGGTTGACCTAGTAGTTTAAACTAGAAGTCTAGAAGTTTGGAAACATGTACTTGTTCATCTGAGTCAATCTAGTTGCCTATTCCTAAAAACCTACACACACAAATTAGAAATGAGTTAATAGAGTTGATATAGTATGACAAATATATGATAAAAATAATGAAATAAAATGAAATAAATCCTACAAGGGTTAGTTCATGTTGGGTTCACCAGAATGTATGCAATCATAAATGCATCATTTTTATAAATCATTCTTGAATTAGTGAAGATAGAGCATACCTAAACCTCCAATTGAGAATACATTTGTTTAGTGGGATCATACCCAATATGGTGATTCACTAGACATAATTAAGGGTTCACTTATCATAATACACCATGTGAGATAGGGTTCTAAAGCCAACAATATAATATAATCACATAATAACCCTAAAAGAGTCATAAGTTTTAATATTCCACCTATGCTAATAAATAAGAAATTAGATATAATATAGTGCACACCAAATCTTATGGCATATAGTGAGGGTTAGAAACAAAACAAATAACTAAACTAAACCTACATAGAAGACATATACTCACATCAATGTATATAAAATCTTAATGCATGGGAGAGAGAAATACAACAAAATTATCTATCTAATCTTACAAAGGATAAATAAAGTTAGGAATACCCACCTTAAAGATGAACCTATTGAGCCTCAATCTCTCTCCTTGGCCAAGGTGCTTCATAAGATATTGTTGTGGTATGTAAGGATAACAAAGACAAATCAACTCTATGATACACAACCTATATATGCATCCAAAATACTTCTCCACAAGATAAGATCTATATCTCCAAACAAAGTATTGAACCCTAAGCTCTATTCTTTAATTATAATGGTCAACAAGTAGATGTTCATTTACACTTATTATTTTCCACTTCTCTTCTCTACAAATGGTTGGAAATTAACTTGTATATATAGGTGGATCTTTTCCTAAATCCTCTTGAAAATTCCAACTATACAGTGTTGGCCATGGTCGACCCTATATGTTTTTGGAAATAATTTAGGAGGTCTGAACTAGGTCGATCAAAAGGCTAACAAACCTAAAAAGTTAAAAATACCCATAAACTATAGAGGGTCAGCCATTGTCAACCTAGTACAGATGATAATATAAAAGGGAATTAAGGCAAGGAAAAAAGGATGGAAAGAAAAAATGACTATAATGAGTAGGAATAAGAATAATAAGCTTAGGTTTAATAGTTTTAGGAGATGAGTGTATAGATGGCAAGTAGAAAAAAGGACAATAATCTTATGAAGCATGGATGGTATGCCCACCACTTTCTTGATGCACAACTTAAGAAATGAAATCAGAGATGTTGAGACTTGATAAGTTCCTTCAAGATACAAAGTGTCAGTAATCAATAAAAATTTGAGATTATTATGTATATACATAGTCCAACATACTAGGTTGACCTAATCGACCCTATATATTTTTAGGTTTTTAGAAAATAGGATTTGCAAACCTAGGTCAACCCAATCAATATATTTAGTAGAATTCTAAAGTAAAAATCAAGGTTATTCAATAATAATCTCATATTTATTTTCATCTTCTAACTCACTAACATTCCTTTCTATACTTCTTTGTCATTTCTAGCATTTGTTATAATTTTATTTTTCATAGTTTGTAGTTTCTAAAAATACCCCTATACAATCATCTAGGTTAACCCTATCGATGTAGTTTTGTATTCTATATTCTATGTAAAAAATTAGGTCCACACTATTGATGTAATTCCTTTTTATACCCTTACTTTTGTAGTATAAAAGTGACACTGTCAACTCTATTCTATATTCTCTACATACACTAACAATTGAATCAACATTGTACTATGTTTCAAAGTTAGAATTAACACAGATATACTAGTAATTAAGTCACACTTTCATTTATTATTACTTACATGCTTATAATATATCACATAGTCTAATTAGGTGGTGTACAATATACCATTTAATTACACTATTTTCTATTTTATGCACACATTACCAAATCACAAAATCTTTAAAAAACATTTTAACAATTATCTACCCAAGGCCTACCTAATTGGATTTCATCACCAAGGGGTAAGTTGACATGGTTTTATAGCCAAGTATAAACACGTACTTAATGTAATATTTTAGATAAGCACCCAACACCCTTATTGCTATGGTGCATGAAGTGAGGGGGTAGGCCCCAATACCAAGCCAATACCATTGCCAATATAGATCCATTTCAGCCTAAACATCTTGAAACTATCCATAGATTACTTTCTTTTTCATTACTTATAGCAAACTTCCTATCAAAATTAAAATCATATTCTAATAATATAATAACTTTTAGGATGACCACTTAGATTTTAATTTTCAAGTTGATTGTTTTTTCTTTGCTCAATTGTATGTTGTATTTCAAAAACTTTCATTTGGCCAATGTTGGTGGAAAGGTTTTTGATGTGTGCCTCAATTGTATCATCTTCATTGACCTAATTTATTATGTGTTTACTTCATTTTATTGATTTCAAATTACATTGAAAAACTTTTCCTACTTCCTCCTAGGCATACTAAGTTGATTGTGTCAACTTAGTATTATTCAAAACTATCTCCTTAACATACTAAGTTGACTATGTCGACTTAGTATAATTTAGAACTATCTCCTTAGCATACTAGGCTGAATATTTTGACTTAGTTTCATTCATAAATTTGTCTTTAGAATGCTAAGTTGACTGCATCAACCAAGTATCATTCATAACTATATCCCTTACATACTAGGTCGATTGAGCTAACTTAGTATCATTCAACACTCTCCTTATTTTTGGACAATTTTATCCCTATTTTCCTCCTATATTTCTGATATCCACTCTTTCTTGGCATCATGAAGCCTCTTATAAAATTATTTCTTAATAATCTCAACCCATTCTGAATTTACATGGGTTGTTCTCTCCTACCCTACCTATCCACCATAAAAGACAAATCTTTATGGTTTATCTCTTCATCACATGGTTTGAAATCTTCTAGATTGATCTATCCCATATCATATAGTATATCTATATAATCCAATTATACAAATCCCAAACCATGATAATCATATACCTTATACCACTTTTACACCTTCTAAACCTAGAATTCACAAATACATCAACCCATCCACATCAAATATTGGAACATCACATTATGTTCAACCTCTTACAACCAATGTTCACAATCCTCTTATTACACCCATAACAATATCACCAAGCCTTATCACTTCCCAAAGTAACATGGTTTAAACCACTAAAATTGATAATCTAGATGATTCCCAGTTATTCAAAAACCTTGATGATAATACTATTTACACTCCTACCAAGAATGGTGGATTTACCAAGTTGCATTCTTCTTCCACCATACTTAAGATAACTAACATTAATGTTAGGAATCCTCTATATACAAATAATCCTCCTCCCACCAACACTACAAATCC
Source organism: Torreya grandis (assembly GCA_037957365.1). Classification (NCBI taxonomy): domain Eukaryota; kingdom Viridiplantae; phylum Streptophyta; class Pinopsida; order Cupressales; family Taxaceae; genus Torreya; species Torreya grandis. The sequence goes on along the minus strand of JARHVA010002932.1, from coordinate 1,345,442 downwards.
TCTTCCTAACAACACTAATACACCACCTTCAAATTTGTAAATTGACACAACTTAAATTCTTTCTTAAATAATTCAACAAATGAACATCATTCAAACAACTAATCATTCTTAAATGATTCAAATACAACAACATTTATTACACATGACTAGTCAACCATCTCAAGTTATCATGTCTCAACCAAATTAAAATTTTTTCCCTTCTCCTCTTAGAGATGACAATGGGAATGTCATCCCTCAACCTCAAATGAATAAAAAAATGCTTTAACATATTCAAAAGGAAAATTTATCTCTATTAATTTCATCCATAGATATTGGAAACATTTCTCCAAATATCAAATATAATGGGACTAAGGACCCTGCTATCTTTATTAAGTCTTTTGGTACTATCTATAAGGCATGGGTCCAAACTAACATCTTTTATACCACTAAGATCTTAGCCAAAACCTTTGTTGGTGATGAAATTTAATGGTAAAATAAAATTCTTAGACATTCCATCTCACAACTAGAGTATTTAATCAAGGCTCTAGTGAAGGAATTCCAACATGATCTTCTTGAAAATTACCTTAGCCATTTCATCAATGCCAAGTAACTTCCAATTGAATATGCTTACACTTTCATCAAACAATGGAAGTCTCTCACTCATAAAGTTGAACATAACATGAATGATGACACTCTTTTAAAACTATTTGTTACTGCTCTTAAATCTCCACTTTAATACAAAGTTTGAATCTTTTCACCTAAAACTTTAGATGAAGCCTTAGACCAAGCAAAAAGGCAATAATTTGCTATGACTCAATTTGAAACACCTCAAATAACTACTAAATAACATTTTAAATCATTTTATCATAAAATTTATTCATCCAAGCCTCCCCAACCTCAAAATGGAGCATCCAATTTCAACCCAACCAACCCTACCTTGAGTCTAGAACAACTTAAGAAGAAATTGCCACCCTCTAAACCCATGAGCTTTGATCCTTTTGAAACTCCTCCAAAATGGTACAATCATGATAAATTTTATTGGTGGCATGCTACTACATGTCATTCTCATGAGTCTTGTCATGATCTTCATCAATTTCTTTTTTCTTCCTTACTTGATCCATATTTCAATCTTGATACTCTCATAAAATAATGTTATCAAGACTATCTTCAAGCTTCTCAAATTAAATCTCAAGAACCACAATCACATCAACATCAACTACATAATGAACAATAAAAATTATCTCATACCTACAACTTATCCACTAATTTTGTTAAAACCATAGTTCATCCTTCTTCTTACACTAATAAGGAAAGGATATCTAACATGAACAAATTTAAACATATCATTGCATCTATTGAACCTCAATCTCTTAGGTCCTATGAATAAAAGGAGTAGCTATTTCAGATTCCTACTCTAATGTATATCATATAATGTCAAATTCAACATCTTTAAAATATAACAAACCAACACATTTACCTATCTCCAAATGCACCTACCAACCTGATACAAATAGTTTTAATGAATCAATGTTATGTCACTCCACCTCACATGTTGGGGCATCTTGCAATTCCCATCCATGTCCTTTAGATTTTGGGGTATATTGTGATGCCCATCCCTACATCCACTTACCCTTTGGGTTATATTATGATGCCAATTATTATTATATAATGCATAATAACAAACACATTTAGCTTCAAGAAACCTTCTAAGACTTATAAACTTATATTTCACATGCTTATCTTTGATGCATACATCAACATAGATCTTATTATTTTTTATCTCATGTTTATTTGTTTTTATGAATTTTACTAATTTTAATTTCTCTTTAGTAGCATCATTATTTACTTTTGGTTCTTTGGATTTCTTACACATTATATTTGGCATTTGTTTTAATTTTGGTTCTTATATATCTCTTTCATTTTTGTCTTTTTTTCATTATTTGCCTTAGTAGCTTTATGATTATTTTCCCCCTTATTTAGCATTCACCGCATTGGTATTCACCTTGTGAGTTACAGTGTAATACTATGGATAGGACTTGGCCTTACTCACAAATTAACACATTGATACATATTTAAACCACTTTATGGGATGACTACTAATTTTATTAGTGCTTGTGATAGATCTATTGTAGATTAGCATGGCATCTCTAGTGAAATGACTATAATAAGCATAGCCCCATGCCTTTTATATCACTATTTTAGCTCCTTATGATCAGCTATGAGCATATTCATCATTATATCACTTATTACATAGAAATATCTCTTATGATCCCCATATTTTCCTTATTTCCTTTCATTTAAGGCTCACATTGGTCAATTTTTATATTGTACACTTAATTGTGGGTAAGTCTAGGAGTCGTTAGACACCTTGGTCTATAGGTCCTTTTCTCTAGTGACTAAGTGTAAACTGTCTTATGTTTTTCATCTTTAACACCCATGTTTGGTTTTCCAATTCTATATAGAGGAGGAATAGATGAAAATCCATCAAGAAATCTAAAATCCAAATCATAAAATTTAAATAAAAGGCAATGATCTAAAAGGCAACATTCAAAATTCATAAAAGTCAAATCATACTAAAATATGTGATTCTAAGCCCATCTCCTTTTTCTAGTTGAACCTCAAAATCCATAGTTAGCCTCATGATAAATACAAGGTCCATTGGGGTACAATAGGAGAGTAGATTAGAAAATGAGAATAAAAAAATCTTGTAGTGCTACCCACTTTCTCATGTAAGTACCCAATATTCATAGTAGACTGATGGCTCTATAAAGGGTCCTGAGGAATGGGGAACATGTTATGCAAAGGTAGGTCCATTTTACTTTTCATGCATAAAGCCTTCATGAGATGATCTATATACTTCACTTATTAACCCAATATTTTTTTTCATTAATCAAAATGTCCCAAGTCTTTGGTGTTGATAGTTCTTAGTCTTTCTCACTTGCCTAGTGTGTCTCATTCTTACTAATAATGTTCACATCACCCATGTGGTACCTCACATTCCTTATTTAAATCATATTTTCCTTATAATCCCCTTATTGGATATTGATTTTAGTTAATTATATATATCTTATTATGCCTCTTGGTTTATAATTTATGAGTTGCATTGTAAGACCTTGGATATGACTAGGCCTTACTCACAAACACCCTTACACCATTTACCACACCATCTCATTGTCATACTAGTCATGTCATTAGGTGGTTGTATTTTCTTACATTTTATCTTAGAACAAACACTAAGTTTGAGTTTTCATCCTTTATAGATTTTGATATTTATTTCTCCATCATGTTAATGTTTTATTTTTATGGAGTTCACTTACCTTACATATGACATTTGACATTATTACAGGTTTTTATTTATGTATGACTTCATTTGAAATACTTATATTATAGATTGCTTTAAAATTTCATTTACAACCATTTGTGATTTGTTTATGTCTGATTCAACATTTTTATCTTAAATTGGGTTACTTTTCACTATTAGATTTGTATTGCATTAATATTTCATTTGTCATATATGTTTTAAATGTTTCCTAACCTGATTTACTATGTTTGACATTCTTTTTTGCCATTTATGTTTTACATACTTTCGAACATGATTTATTGTGTTCTATAATCATTTATCATTCATTAAATTAAATTTTTAATTTACCTTAAATATTTTAACCTAGCCTTAACAAAAACTAAGTTGACCAAAATTTCATTGTTTTGACTAGGTTGACTTAACAAATTAAGTTAACCCTTTTCTTTTCCCCCTCTTAGTACTAAGTCAACAGAGTGTATTTATCTACTAGGTCGACAATAATATACTAATTCAATAGATTGGATTTTTACACTAGGTTAGAAATAATATACTAAGTTGACAGTCTAAAAAACACACTATGTTAGCACATACCTATTAGGTTAGTAGTGTGGATTTAGTAGACTTTCAGCCTACTAGGTCGACTAGGTCAACCTAGTTATTTTACCTAGTTATTAATCTGATTCTTTGTTTTACCCATATATTTATCTTTACTAATCCATTTTTTGAACCATAAAATGTTATAGAATCATGAATATGTAGAGAATATTTTATGCTACTACATGAATAAATTCCAAACATTTTAATTTTTTGCTCTTTTTTGCACTAATCTCTACAGGGTTGCCCAATGTTTTTCATATTTAGATGCTTCACCTCTATTATAGTCTCATTCTTTATCTATAGCACTAAGTTAAGTAAAGGTATTTGTATTTCAATTTTATCCTTTAATTTATCTTATTTTCTCCTTATTTCACTTTACTTTCCATCAACATTATGTTTTATCTTTCTTGAAGCACCATCTCATGTTGTACTCACGTGACACATGATGAGATTTGAGTGGGGCATATATATACACATAATATTTTCAAAATTTTATCTCTTAATGATAATTTGTATTTGGAAGTAACTCATTGAGTCTCAATATTTCTTATTTCATGCCTTAAGGGGTACACTAAGAAAGGGATGGGTAGACCATTGGTGCTTTGCAAGATTGTTGTCCCTTTTGCCACTTGTTACCTACACACTTTTACCCTAAAAATATTTTCCCTAAGATTTTTATTATTTTTATCACCCTCCCCAATTCATTTAAAACTCTCATTTACCTTTTCCTATCCTAAATCCCCTTTCAATAAATTTTAAGCTATGTTAGCTGAGTTGACCCTATATTATTTTGTCATCAGCCCACAATACTGACGTAGTTCATTTTCAGCATGGGTTAAACAATAGTAGGTTGACTGGGTCAACCCTATCGGCTATAATTTTTTTAAAGGTTTAGGATTATATTTGAATATATATAAAATTTAATTTTTCCACCATTGAGAGAAAATAATAAGTAATATATATTACACATCTACTTATTGACCATTCTAATTGAAGAGCAAGCTTAGGGTTTCATACTTTCTTTGGAGATACAAATATTGTCTTGTAGAAAATTCTTTTGGATGAATTGATAGGTTTTTTATCCTAGAGATTATTTATCCTTGTCATACCACACAAAACTCTTACAAATCACCTTAGCCAAGGGAGTGTTTGAGGCTTGGCAAGTTGATCTTCAAGGCAAGTATTCCTAACTTTATTCCTCCTTTTTAAGAGTAGATAGATATGAATTTTTACTTATCTTCCATGAATTTGGATTTAATATACATTGACATGAGTATATTTATCTCATGCATGTTTATTTTTATTGTTTCTAACCCCAACTGTATGCCACAAGATTTGGTGAGCACTAGATTAGATTTGATTTACTTGATATTGGTTTAGTGAGATATCAAAACACATGACTCCTTTAGGGTTATTACATGATTGTACTTGACTAGAGACTTTTAAACCCTCTCTAACATTATTTATTATGGTAATATATCCATTAATAGGGTCTATTGGATCCCCATATTGGTAATGTTCTTGATTATCTACTGTGTCCTTAATCAGAAGTTTATGGTTTGATCTATCTTCTCCGAGTTAGGATTGATTTATAGACATGATGTGTTTCTAATTGCATATAGGATTATATTAGAGATTCATGCATTAATGAATAAAAAATCATATTTTTGAAATAATATAGGTTTAAAATATTAAAAATACAAGTTACAAATATTTAAAATAATTCAAAACTCATCTTTCATGATAGAGAACATGTTTCAAATATTAAAAAATGAAAGTTTCAAATATTTAAAGTAATTTAGAAATAAGACACATGACATATATTGGCACATTAATATAAATTATAAGGGTATATGACATGCATACAATCTCACATTATAAATACTTGAGTAAAAATTCATATAAAATTAAATGAATATGAATTGACATATGCAAAATATTTATAATATAAAAAATTAAAGGTTTCAAAGACAATTACAATTGAGAATACATATGTTCAACATTATATATTATATTTCACAAATTTAGGGGGCATGAATCTAGTTCACACACACACACACACACACACACACACACACACACACACACACACACACACACACGCGCGCGCGCACACACACACATTTAAAATTTCATGTGAATATATGCTACAATACAATCTAGAAATTAGATGGATGGTGGTTTTTATTTCAAGTCAAATCTATTGTCACTAATGTCATGATGGGGGCATGGATACTATTTATTATATTTCAATCATGTAATTATAATTTAGATTCATCTACAATAGTTTTATTTATTTTGTTAAAAGTAATGTATGCTTAAGTCTAATGACACTTAACAACCTTGTACTTTGTTTTATAAAACCCATTATGTAGTTTTATTTTCTTTTACTATTGATGTACATTTGAGTCCAGTGATACTTAAAAAAATTAGCATAATAAACCCATTTTGGTTCCACCTCTTTTTTGGATTAGTACATCAAGTATTTTTCCCATTTATGATATTTGGAACGTGCATCTTTCCAAATCAAGGGCTTGATTAGTTATTTTAAATTACAACTTGAACACTCTTTATTGTCAATGGTTCAACATGAGGAACCATATTTTAAATTAATTCAATAAGAGGAAAAATTATCTAATGATTCATCATAATTTTATAGGTTTTAAAATGGTTTCATTTCCATATAGATGTTTAGTTAGATTCTAGTGCCTTGCACTATTGGAGTTTCCTATCAAAGACAAAGTTTTTTGTACACACTTAGGAATTATTTTCTTCTTTATTATTAAAATTCCATTGCTAGAGTAAATGGTGGGAGAATGTATATACCTAAATCTATTCATATTTACTTTAGAATGAAAGTTATTGGCATTTACTAAACCACTTGTCTTGTGCCCAAATACATGAATATTACTCATCATTCCTCTAATCCATTTATCTATATGCAGGCTTAACCCCTCAATTTTATATCAATGTTAATCATGATTTAAAATTAAATTCTCAATCCTCTCCAAATCACTCTTAGAATGATTCCCATATTAGGATAGTTATCCTTAATTATTCATAATAACTCTACACTAGGTAGATTGGTCCACTACCATAGACTTGTCCACCTAGTGTGGCCTCATCATTTAGTAACTAGTTTTTTAATTTGAAATATTAATTTGGGTTTCCAAATATGTTTCAAAATGTTGGATAAAATAAATTATCAAAAGGTTTCACTGTTAGTAAAAGTTCTTGGAAAACCCATCAAAACATGTTGATTTGTGTTTTATGTTTGTTGTGAGAAATAAGAATAGAACATAATCATGTATACCAAAAAAGTAAAGTATTTTCTTCAGTTCAAGATTATATATTAATATAAGAAAAATATACAAACACATCTAAAACATTTATTATTATTAATATATGATTAGTTATATTTAAACATAATAGAGCATTCACTATATATAGAGAAAATATAAAAGACATTCAAGAAAACCATAATCAAATCTATATATTGATATCAATATGTTTGAAACTCATTTCCATTACCAGTGATCAATATATATATAATATTTTTAAATACATTGTCACTTCACATTCAATCATTTTGATTTGAGAAAACATGAGTCCTTTCACATTCCAAAGACTTTTGGAATGCCAAAATAGGCTAAACACATCCAAAATATAATACATTCTAGTTTTTAATGTCTATCACACATTTGTCCTTAATCTACACTTTGAGATTTTATAGCTATATTATACTATAATGACTTTCCTAGACTTATACAATTATCTCATCCTGAGATAGTCACATGAAATGTGCCTTGTGCTAATTGTAAGAAAATTCACCGAGTTGAGGAACTACTCTAACACTATTATTTACATTAATCACTCAAGGTGTTATTTATCAAATTTAACCTCTAGTATATCACTTATTCACACTTTATGGTTTTCAACTAATTATAATACTAATATACCACCCTTTTAGGACTTAATAGATTAGCATAACTAGGTAGCCTTCTTTTGTGGGTTTTCAACCAACTTGGCCCAACTCTTAATGGTTATGACCTTATTAGAAAAATTATTATAAATTTAAAAACTAAAATGTGAAATATACTAATAGATAAGGTGGAGGCATAGGTTGTGATTCTATAATTGATGGAGACTAAGAAGATGATGTTGCTAAAATTATTGTTGAGAAGAAGACACAACTATGGAATCAATGGTTGGTAGTGCTTGGTGAGGTTGGATGACTGGTCGACTAGTTATGGTGGCCCTTTTATAATGAATCTCCCACTATATTGGTATAAAGGGATGAATTATAGATACTAAATTATATTTGTGATAGAGATATCTAAATGTGAGAAGTCATTTTAAAACTTTGTCTTATCAGTGAGAAATTCTTACACCATACTAATCATTGTGTAATTGGACTTGGAACAACACTAGATTTTTAATATTTTCTTCTTCAATGATGGTGAGGAATTCCATAGAGTTAAAAAACTATCTTTTTATTCCTAGGTATATCTCTCGTAGGTGATCTACATGCCTCTACATTTAAATTCCAACAAATGTATTGTATAGCATCTCCTTTGACCATGTTTTTGGCTTGAAAATGACATTATCTCTTGATTAAAGTGACTAATTGAGTGTGAAATATTATGTTTCATAGGTAGTAGATTGATCCTTTATTGTTGCTTTATCTTTATCTACCTTGTAAAATTATGGTTTGGCCTCAGACCATAAAGTGTTCAATTAATGTTTCTAGTTGAGAATGCCTTAGGCCATATGTTGATATTGGAGTGTAGTTATATCTATATGCAAAGTGAAATAAAACTAATCTATTAATCAATCCCATCTCAGAGAAGATAAATCTTAATTACACTTATGATTATTGATACATTATATATTTAGGGTCATGACCAAGATGGATCTGATAGACCTAACCAAGGGATATATTAACATAATGACATCACTAGAGAGGGTTATAATCCTTTAATCAAGAAAAAACATGAAATAACCCTAGATAGGTCCTATTTTTTCATATTCACAAAGTAAATACAAATTAAATTAAAATATAATCTAGTGCTTACCAAATTTTTTGGTACAAAGTGGGGGTAATAAATATAAAAATAAACATGCATTTGGGAATCCTAATGCATGGAGAGAATAATATATTTAAAATCCATTAATTATTCTACTTATATCTACTAAAATAGAGGACTAAAGTTAGAGATACATACCTTGAAGATGAACCCATCAAGACCCAATCTCTCCTTTGGCTAAAGGTGCTTCACAAAAGGTTGTGTTTCTTAAGGATCACTAAGAAAGGCCAAAGCATCCAATTTTTTTCCAAAAAATAAGATTATTCTCCAAGTATAGACCTTAAGCTATAAATCCTCAATTATAATGGTGGAAGATAATATTATAAAGAAGTGCAAATGAATAATTAACTCTTTTTCTATCTAATAAATGGAAAAATGAATGTGTATATATAGTTTAATCAAACCCTAAGCCTTTATAAAAGTTTAGCCAATAGGGTTATCTCAATTGAATTTGTATCATTATTTGATACAAATAGGTTAGGTCTTAGTCTAGGTTAGCCAGCCGATCTAGACCCTTAACATGTTTTATTAATTTGAATATAGGGTCTATGGGACCCACAATATAATTTAAACTATCAAAAAGAGTTTTAAGCTTAGGAAGGGGCTAAGTAAGGTGGTGAAATCTTGGAGGAGTGTTAAAGATAGGAGATATAAATTAAAGAAGTCTTTATGAGAAGGTTGGATTTATAAAAAAGTGGTGGTATAGGGGACAATAATCCTATAAGACATCGATGGTCTGCCTACCCCTTTCCCAATGTACCCTTTAAGGTGTGCACTTAGAGAGATTGAGACTTGACAGTTCCTGCAAGAGAGAAACCATCATTAATTAATAAATTTTTAAAATAATATGTGTATACATATGACCCACTTGAATCTCATCATGTTTTAATTAGGAGCAACAAGGGATGGTACTTTGATAAAATAACATAGCAACACACAATGTTGAAGATGAATAAATTACAATATAAAATACCAAGAAGTAAATGATTAAAAATGGAAATAACTAAAAACAAAAATAATGTATGCATACCTTGATTTACCTTTATTATTGGATGGTTTTATATTGTGTTTGTATCTTTGATCATGGAGGGTGTAGAGATTTCTTTGGATAAACTCAAGGATACAAAAGTAAAGATAAAAATTAAACAAACATAAGAAATCCAAGTTAATTGGCATAGTGTAGGTGAGATCTACATGTAAATTTGGTAAGCTAGGGTGACAAATGCTATTTTAGAATCAATTTACTAATTCAAAATTTATATTAAATTAGGTAACCAAAAATACAAGGCTATGAAATGACCAAAAAACTCAAACAAGTAAACCTTAAGTAAGAAAGGCAAAATAACCAAGTCAAACCAAGGATACAAGTCAAACGGGTAATCAAACATAAATTTTAAATAAGTGACAATCCTTACTTAAATAATGATGTACAAGAAATGGTAAAACAACATTAATGAGTGAGTAGTAACAATATTTACCCAATCATCAATGTAAAAATTGCATACAATGGACAACACCATTGGTGAGTGAGAAGTAGCAAGCCAACCTCATTCAATAGTGTAAAAAGTAAAATAATGTATAAAAAGATGGATGTGTCTAAGAAAAGGAAGGTAAAAAAATGGAAAAATGTTAAAATAAACCAAAGAAATTCTAGGAATGTAAATCCATGTTGTAAATAAAGTAATCCCTAGTTGTTTAAGCATATTATTTTATCTTAAACAACTAAATAAAGTAATCCCTTAGTCAAACTTTAGCAACTAGGGATTAACGTAGCCATGTTCTAAATAAAGTAATCCCTAGTCACTTAAGCTTATTATTAACCTAGTGAATGTTTCATCTATGGATGTGATAATTATGATAGAGAATGCACTCAAGGTAAATAAGATGGTAAGAATAAGGGTTCTGCTTCACAACAAGGATATTTCCAATAGAGGATTAACATAGCCATTGATAACTGATAGGCTAAGTTTCTTGATTCTTATATTGAGCTATCAAGTACTTTGTTTAGTCAATAAATTTTAATTTTTATTGACAATTGAGATACTAAATGTTTAATTTCTCCTAGTATGCTTAAAAAGTTATCTAGGAAAGCTGGTGTGATGGAAAATGTTTGGTTAGTTTAATACGAGAATGAATCTAGGGTTAAGGTTGACAAATGTTTAGTCGAAGCTAAGATCAAACTACTATAATTCACTATGGTAGTGTATTTTTTAGTATCTCCTTTTTTTCATATGACATGATCTTAGGAGTAAATTTATTAGGTCAACATAAATACAAGGTATATTCTCTACTTAAAAGGGTTGAATGTCTAGATGATTTAGGTAATCAAATTCAAATTTAGGGAGTAAAGAGGGAGGTTAAACTTAGGCATATTTTCATAATTCAATTGAATAAATCTTATAATAAAGGGTTTTAATAATTTATTATAAAAATAAATGAGGAGGAATCCAAGGAACCTTCTATCAAAGACTATCCTTTTCTCCAAGATTTTTGATATTTTTTTAGAAGAATTTTGGGGTTTACCCCTAAGAGAGAATTTTATTTCTCAATTAACATCATTTTAGGGTCTGAATCATAGTCTAAATACCCTTATATATTTATTACAATCAAGTTAGTGGAGTTTAAGGCTCAAATTCAAGAGTTATTATCAAAAGGGTTTATTCAACCAATTGTGTCACCAAGTGGTGCACCAGTTGTGTTTGTTAAGAATAAGGATGGAACCCTTCACCTTTGTATTGATTACATGATTTTAAATAATGTAATGATTAAAAATAGGTATAATTTATCTTGCATTGATGATATTTTTTATCAAATGCATGGAACATCAGTTTTCTTGAAGATTGATCTTTAAGTAGGATATCATCAATTAAGGATTCATGAGGAAGACATTCTAAAATCAACCTTCAAAACTTGATATGGCATTATGAGTTCATGGTTATTCCTCTTGTGAAAATAAATGTACATGAAACATTTATGAATATCATGAAAAATATTTAGATATTATCTAGATCAATTTTTGTAAGTATTTTTAGATGATATCCTCCTTTATTCTCAATCTGAGGAGGAACTCATAGAGCATTTAAACATGGCTCTGCAATGGTTTTGAAACCATAAGATTTTTTTGGAAGTTGTCAAAGTGTTACTTATTTAAGAAAAAGGTATAGTACCTTGGGCACATTATATTTTTAGAAGGAATATCCATGGATCCTTCAATAACTAAAGCTATTATGGAATGGCTAGCACCTAAAAACATCCATGAAGTTAGGAGTTTTATTATTTTAGGATATTACAAGAAGTTTGTTCCAATTTTTTTAAATCATAAGAGATAAATTATTGGTCAATTCTAGGTCAATTTTTGGAAGAGTTATAATGAAAGAGGGATTTATTTTAGCTTATGAATCCAAAAAATTAAAATCATAAGAGATAAATTATGCCCTGCACAATTTCAAATTATTTACAATTATTCATTCCTTGTAGGTTTGGAGGCATTATCTGTTAGGAAAATTGTTTTAGGTCATGACTAATAACAAGGGACTCAAGTATATCTTCACCAAACCTAACTTGATTGCATGTCAGAGATGATGGTTATATTTATTTTTAGGTTATGATTTTGACATTAGTTACATAAAAGGCAAGGAAAATAAGGTTTTAGATGCCCTTATTTGCGAAAGGCATATAACAACTTTAGCTCCTATGAGGAATAATTTTCATGATAAAGTGGTGAAATTATCTAAAGAGATGAATTTTAAGAATAATTTAAGCTAGAATTAGCTCAAAATGCTTAGGATCCAAACTATGAGGGATTCAAGTTTGTGGATGATGGTTTTTTGAGGTAAAAAGGATGGTTATGTACTAGATAAGGAGATTTTAAGGAGTTTAGTATCCAGGGAACTACATAATGCTTCTTATTTATGCCATCCAAGTGTGACTAAGATCTTAATAGAGATAAGAATATTAAATTTATGGAAAGGAAATAATAAAGATACAACTAAATAATTTTTTAGATGTTTATAATTGGAGCGAGTTAAGGCTAAGCATGTACATCCTATTGGATTATTTTACTTGCATACTATACCAAAATGGAAGTGGTAGGTCATTATTATGGACTTTATCCAAGGGTTTACAATTTCTTAAATTTGGCATGACATGATTTTTTTAGGTTTTAATAAACTCACTAAGGTAGCTCACTTCATTCTTGGTAACATTTAAAATGTTACACTTATGATTATGAAGAGATTCATGAAAAAATTGTATAGGTTACGTGGGTTTACCAAAAAGATTATTTTGGATAGGGACCCTAAATTGACATATAGATTTTGGTCAACTCTCAATTCAATTTTAGGTATTCAGTTGAACTTTAGTAAAACATACCATCTATAAATAGATGGAAAAACTCAAAGGGTGAATTAGGTTTTAGAAGATCTTATAAATATGTACTACATGGATCAGTAGTACAAGTGGGAAGAATACCTTTTATTGGTTGAGTTTTCTTATAATAATTAATACTAATCAACACTAAAAATGGCTCTATTTGAGGCATTGTATGGAATAAGGTGTAGAATGCCAATCAACTAGGATATGTTGGGAGACAAAATAGTCTTTGGTTTGGATATGCTTCTTAAATTGGAAGATCAAGTTAAGCTAATAAGGTAAAGGTTGGTTAAATCCAATGATAGACATAAGAGTTACACTAATATGAAAAGAATAATAAATTAGTTTTCAATTGGAGACATAGTGTTATTATGGGTTAAACCTTATAAAAGCTTGAATAAAACTGGAAAATCAACAAAATTATCTCCTAGATATGTTGGACCTTTATAGGTCTTGTAAGTTTTCAATATTTTGGCATATAGCATTACTTTGCCACTAGCTTTAACACTCATGCATATTTTTTTCCATGTGTTCTATCCTAAAAATTATGTTGTTGATCCTTATCATGTTTTGGATTGGAATGATTTCTAGGTTTTGGATCTGGGGTGGTCATAATAGAACTACTTAGAATAATTGATACTCAAAAAATTAGTTTGTGTAATAGAGAAGTGTCATAGTACAAGGTCTAATGGGACCAATATTCTTAATATAGTGCTACTTGGGAAGATCATGAAGAGATCCATAAGTTATTTCCTCTTTTGTTTACTTATTAATTTATTGTTATTATGTTTATTTTATACTCAACACTATTTTATTTCATAATTATTATTGAAATAAGTGTCATTTGGATGATGACCACCTTTAAGGGGTAATGATGTTACATCCCAATTTTACTCTAGACTTATTATTACTGATTATATTGTTAATAATGGGCTAAATTGATGTGTTAAGTAAGTAAAGTTAGTTCTGATTATGTATAATGTTTGTTGCTTATGATCATGATAGTTAACTGTTAGTTAGCTAGTTGTATTATGTATGGTGAATTTTAATAATGATTATATAGTAAATTTTGTTACATAAGTTTATTATGATTTTTACATGATATGGTCTAATTACTATTCATTTTTACTGAGGTGGATATAGGATGGATTCCACCCTCTTGATTATGACCAAGGGAGGATATCATAAGAGAGGATGGTGGAGATGGAGACATTTGGGGAAAGAGAGAATGAAAATGTGAAACGCAACACACAACAAAAAGAGTAATTTATTTTCTAATTTATAGTTGCTTAATATTTTTTGCAACATGATTTTTTTACTAATGTATTTTATGCATTTAGATGTGATTTATTATCATTTTTGCATATTGCTCTAACCTGGTAGTGTGTTTGAATTTATGAGATTAAGATTCCTATATGTCTATTTTACTCCACTATATGTAATTGTGTACCATGTGGGTTAAATGAGTTAGACACGTGATGGTAAAGTTAATAAAAATAATTTCATTATTTTACTTCATGAATTCAGAGTTTTCATAACATGATTTTTCAAAGTCCTTGATTGGTCTTGATATAACATGAAGTCTAATTTTGTTATCTTGACATGAATTTCATTTTTATTTGGTAATAATTAGTTTGGATTGTGTAATAATGTTATACGTAGGTTGATAAACATGTTAAAAATATATTACTTATTATAAGGTTTTCAAATTTCTCCTAAGACATATTTTCATTTGATGAAATCCATTATTATAATAAAAAATGGACTTGTTTGTGTTATTGACAAGGTTTTTGATGCAGAGCTTTTACCAATAGCCTACACTTCTACTTACAAACTTGCAAATTCTCTTTAGCCAACACTAGGCATGTCTTTTTTAAAATGGACTAAACTCAATTCCACGTTTGTCAAAGGTTTTCAAATATACATATAAATAAATACACACATCTAATTTCAACCACATTATCCCATCTTTATCATTCATCCTTGAAAAGATATCTTAATATCTTGTTTCACTAATTTATTTTGTTTGACAACATGCATTCACAATTTATTTGAGTGACTTGACTAATTTATAGTCTATAAATCTTAAATATTTCTTATTAAAACTTATTTAACAATATTCATTAATTCTATACCTTCCACAAAGCTTTAAGATACTATACACAACTCTGCATACCCATAAACAGTCATATTAGCCTTATTTGTGGACTATTTTTCTTTCTACAGATATGTATTATCCTCAAACAAGAAACCAATATCCAATTAGGATACCATCTATTTAACTTGGTATTTTCTTGAATTTTCATGTAAAAAATATCTCCTCTAATCCCTTTTCAAACCTCTTTTTCTCCCTATTTAGGCATATTAGGCCACTGTCTACACCTTGGACAAAAAATCCTTCACCACAATATGGAAACATATAACAAAAACATTAAACTCTAAAAATATCTTTATTCACACCAAGAACAAGATTTTAACCAATTTTTGGCTCTTTTTGATGGTTATAACTATAAATATTGCCTAAACCCTAGATTAGGGCTTATAGGGGATTAAAACCACCTATGAACACTATAAATTCCATTGTGAAGCTTTAAAATGGTTTTAAGGAACCAAATTATGCTTGTGAGGTCTATCCAGGCCTAAGGAAACCTTTCCAATCTCTTACATTCATTCTTCAATCCACAATACACATTAAGTAGATCATAATATCCTTAACTATGTACATTGTGAAACTCTCTATAAGTATGTACTCTGTCTAGTTGAATAATACACCATGAAAAGAAACAAAGAGTTAAAATAAACATCAAACATAATTTAAGGACTCAAATCCAAGAATCATGTACTTGAATATCATTACAAAGTTCCTTATTTTCCTAAAAACTAACACTCAATTCATAATATCTAACCTCTGCTATAAGAAATAGAGTCTTTCTTGGAAATATCTATACTTACAAGGTTTCTCTATTATACATAGGTTTTATAACCTCATAAATACTTATTCCATATTTTGGAATATGGAAAAAATGTTACCAACCTTAGTTAAGCACCGTATTGACAAGCACAATCATCCTGTATTAGTCTTCCTATAGTAATTTGTTCAAATAGTCAATATGTGTAGGGTTTCTACTTACAATCTTATACAAACCTTAACCAATAATAAGGGTATAACTCAATGTTATTAAAAATTATTGAATCCTTCACAACCAATTACACAAGCCAACATAGAGGCATTAAATAAACCTTCCATTACTATATGTTCAAATGTAGAATATATATATATATATATATATATATATATATATATATATATATATACATATACAAGGTAGCACTCTTAATACATAAACCCCCTTAGTCTCAATTTTTAAATAAAAAAATTTATCATGAAAAGACTATCACATATCTATTAGACACAACAAGTCCATCACTACTATTTTCATTGAAGCTTTACATCAAAAACAAAAGGTTCATAGTCATACATTGCTTTGGAAAACCTTATTCCATATTCAAACATATATGACCCTATTTTTTTTACATGTCCTCATTCCTACAGAATACTACACACTGTACCACCTTTCTACTATCAAATAGACTCTAAATCAAGACTCTTATAACTATTCCTTGAAATAAAAAACTTCCATTTACTCTAAAACCCATGTAGAGTGGTAAACATTAAGACTACCATCTTAATCTCCCAACATGACATTAGACATTCCAAACCAAATTATGACCTTTATGAGACCATACAAGGTCTATTAAAAAAAAATCATCAATTACACATAAACCCACTAAAACATTATGAACATTTAAAATTCCCTTTTGGTAGGAAAACTAACTTGGACTCAAATTCAAATTTGTACTCTCTTAAAACACATTTATAGACCATATATGAGCATTCCAAGATGCCCCTATATTAATCTCCTAAGGGGAAAAAAAACTTAACTCCAATGTTCTTCTTCATTCAATTTTTCATACAAATGTATGTGCTCCTTGCTACCACACCTATGCCTTTGCTTCCTCATCCAAGTGCTCTTTTGGTCTCTCACCTAATTTTTCTCATACTATTGCTTGTACCTACATCTACACTTCTTTATTTTCTTGACAACTTCTCTCATGTGATCCACTATCACTTCTCTTTCTTCTATGCTTTCTAAGGCATCAACAAATTCTAATTCATCTTTTAGTTTTTCATGGAGTGATTAAATGAATACCTTAGCATCATATTTTTCTTTTTTTACCTTTGTATTATGCCTTTACATTTTAGAAACAACTATAAACTATATTTTATTGTATTTACACTCTTTTTGTTGCATGGGTACTATTATTTCCCTATCTCTTATCAAATTACAAACTTGACTCTTGACTTGGTTGCTCAATATCTTCATAACTGCATATAAAAACTCAAATACAATGTTAGATATGAAACAAAGAGACCATAATTTCCCTTTAAGTTCCTCTTGAATGGACACCTTCTTATTTCCTTTGTCTTCTTCTTCAAGTGCTTTCTTTGGCTTTGTTTGTTCTTCCTTCTTCATCTTCTCCACTATAAGAACTTTTTTTCTACTTCTTCATCCTCATGTTGATCTCTTGGAAACTTGATTTTCCTCAAACCTCCAAGGGATTTTATATTCATATTTTCCTTCTTTAAGGCATTCATCTCATGTCTTCTCCTCTTTATAAGAATCTCTATGGGCCACTTCACTCTTTTCTTCATCACCCATCTTTTCCATGAAATTTTTGCCTCTTGTTTCCTAACCCATTATTCACAAAATTATATAAATTCCATCATCCTAATCTAAAAATTCATAAAATATTTCTTCAATTCACTCATTTCTCTATCCATTTTTATCTCTTCTTTTACTGACTTGTCTCTCTTGTATATGTTTATCTAAACCCTATTTCTCACTTTCATTTCTACCTTTCCTTTCATCTTCTTCTTGAGTACATCACTTGGGTACATACTCTCTCTCTCATCTTTGGCCTCCGTCAGACCAATTATTTGGTTCACACCTATAATATTTCTCTCTATTAGACCACACTTGGGTCTTTCCACCTATTGTCCTTGGCATTGGACTATTTTCTCCTTCTCAAGCTTTCTTTATGAGTTTGTCTCTCTCACTTGATATTCTTAATATATATTCCTTTTTTAGGGCCTACAATTTTACCATTCACTATTTTATATCAATCATATATTCAAATAAATAAATACAACATACCTTCTTGAATTGTTTTCTCAACTCTATCCTTCCAAGGTCTCATACCAAACTGTCCTCTTAATGGCTTACCTATAAGATCTTGATCAACATGAAACATACATTAATCACAAAATTTATAAATATATTCAACTATTCCTAGATCATATATATATGGATATGATACCAAATGATGTAGAGCTATTACCAATAGCCTACACTTTTGCTTACTCTTGCTTGTAAACTTGTAAATTCTGTTTAGCCAACACTAGGCATGTCTTATTTCAAATAGACTAAAATCAATTCCATTTTTTTCAAAGGTTTTAAAACATACATATAAATATATAAACACATCTCATTTTAACCATCTTATCCCATATTTTTCATTCATCCTTGAAAAGATCTCTTAATATCTTGTTTCACTAATTTGTTTTGTTGGACAACATGTATTCATAATTTCTTTGAGTGCCTCAATTAATTTATAGTCTCTTATTCTTAAATGTTTATTATTATAACTAATTTAAAAATATTAATTCATTATATACCTTCCAAAATGCTTTAAGACACTCTATACAACTATGCATACCCATACATAGTCCTACTAGCCCTATTTATGGACTATTTTGCATTGTATGGATTTGTACTATCCTCAAACAAGTAACTAATATCCAATTAAGATACCATATATTTAAATTAATATTTTCTTGAAATTTCATGCAACAAATCTCTCCTTTAACCCATTTTAAAACCTCTTTTTGCTCCCTATTTAGGCCTATTTGGCCACTATATACACTTTGGACACACAGTCCTTCACCATGGTACATAAATGTACAAATAAAACCTTAAACCTTAAAAATATCTTTATTCACACCAAGAAAAATATTTTCACCAATTTGTGGTACTTTTTAATGGTTAAAACTAAAAATGTTTCCTAAACCCTAGATTAGGGCTTCTAGGGGTTTGAGACCACCCGTGAACACTATAAATTCCATTGTGAAGGTTTAAAAGGGTTGTAAGGACCCAAATCATGTTTTTTAGGTATTTAAAATCTTGAGGAAACATTTATAATCTCTTTAATTTATTTTTAAATCTACCATACATATTAACCAGATCATAATATCCTTGAATGTGTACATAGTTTAACTCTCTACAAGTTTGTATTATGTCTAGTTGAATAATACACCATGAAAATTAACAAAGAGTTAAAATAAACATCAAAAATAATTTAAGGACTCACCTCCAAGAATCATGCACTCAAATATAATTACATAGTTCCTTATTTTCCTCAAAACTAACACTCAGTTCGTAGTATATAACCTCTGCTATAAGAAACAAAGTCTTTCTTGGAAATATCTATACTTACAGTGTTTCTCTATTATACATAGGTATTATAACCTAAAAAATACTTATTCCATATTTAATAATATGAGACACATCCTACCATCCTCAGTTAAACACCATATTTACAAGCACAATCATCCGTTATCAGTCTTCCTATAGTAATTTGTTCAAATAGTTAATATGTGTAGGGTTTCTGCCTACAATCTTATACAAACCTTAAATAATAATAAAAATATAACTCAAGGTTATTATAAACTTGTATAATCCTTCACAACCAAGTACACAAGCCAACATAGAGGCATTAATAAAACCTTCCACTAATGTATGTTCAAACACATAATACTTATATAGAATATAGGGTAGCAATATTAATACATAAACCCTCTTAGTCTCAATTTTGAAAGAAAAAATATTCTCATGAAAAGACTATCACATATCCATTGGACACAACAATTACATCACTACTATATTCATTGAAACTTTAGTTCAAAAACAAAATGTTCACAGTCATAAATTACTTTGGCAAACCTTCTTCCATATTTAAACATGTCTTCCCCCCCCCCCCCCCCCCCCACTTTTTTTTTGATGTCCTCCTTAATACAGACTAATACACACTCTACCACCTTTATAATATCAAATAGACTATAAATCAAGACTTCTATAACCATTTATTGAAACAAAAAGATTTCATTTACTCTAAAACCCATTTAGGGTGGTAAACATTAAGATTATCACCCTAATTTCCCAACATGACATAAGACATTCCAAACTAACTTATGACCTTTATGAGACCATACAAGGTCTATTAAAACATTTTTCATAAATTAAAAATCATTTATACTCAATTAAACCCGCTAAAACATTATGAACATTTGAAATTCCCTTTTGGAGAGAAAACTAACTTGGACTCATATTTAAATTTGCACTCTCTTGAAACACATTTATAGACCATGTATGAGCATTCCAAGATTCCCCTACATCAATTTTTAATCTTAGGCATATTAAACATTTTGAAGGTAATAAATAATAATATTGGTATAGTATTGTGGTAAGTTCAAAGGCATGGTTTCAAAATTTAAATAAGGTATATTATTTGGTTATGGAATAAAGTTTTTTGGATGGCCAATAGCTATAGTTTTAACCTTTTGAATAAGGCATGATTATCACATAAAGTCAATAGGCATTCAAATCGTTGCATTTTCATGGTAATTTGTTAGTGTTTTATTAAGTAAATGTCTATCATTGGGTTATAATGTTTTAAAATGTTATGAATTATAGAATATTTAGTAGAATATTAGGGCATTATGGGATTAATGATGCATGTCATTTTTAAAGTCATAACTAGAAGGATCAATCTCAACAAATTTTATGGTTGCAAGTGTTCACTATCATTTTTTTTTGTGGACTTAACTAATGTATGAGAGGGGATTGGTAGCCATGCCAAAAATTCTATAATTTTGTTATAAATACATGAACAAAATTACAAGTTTATTGATGGGAAGCCATGTTCAATGGATTTTTTCATGGATTGAGATGTAAAATGTGGGTAGAATCATAAAAATAAGAATGAATAACGTTTTGGGGGATACTTAGATGCACACAATGGATGATAGAAAGATAATAAGGAAGAAATAGAGGATTGGTTGGATATTTGGAAATCAAGCTAAATGTTATTCTAAATTGGGTTCTTCATTTTAGTAATAAAATATTAGGGTAATATATTCAACCTTAGGGATGGGCTCAACCCATCCATAGGGTTGAATATATAAACCAATAAAATTTCCCAAATGGCTATGTGTTTTTGAGTGTCCATGATTAAATCAATTTTTAGGGTTTCCTTTAAATTTCTAAGTCAACATAAAAACAATTTTATTTTTAAAAAAAAGGTGAAAATTGTATATCTTAATTATACATGTGTGTAAAAGAAGTAAACATTATGATTGGGTTATGCATGAAATAGTACCATAGTTAAATCAAATGGTATATGTTTTCAAATGTTATAATCATTAAACAATTAGGGTTCATCTTTCTAGGTATGCTATTATACAATTCTGATACAAAAAAATTAGATAAGTCTATTTAGATTTTTGTGAATAAATGAAGCTACAAATACTGTACCATTCAAGCTTATAGTGAATGAGACCAATTTATTTTCATGGTCATGTTTTGGTCATGATTATATAAATAAGTAATTCTTAAAATAGGGGATATTTTCTATGTGTTTAGATTATACTAGGAAATTAGAATTACAATTTAGTATCAAAACTTGTAGCTTTATTGGTTGAATTTGAGTATGTTGTTTCAGTCAAAATAATTTTTTTAGAACATATAAATGTGGGAGCAGTTGTATTTCTTTAGACTAATATAGTTCATCAATTTATAAGAAGTTTATAAATTATAATATCTAGATGTATGTATGGATTTTTAAACCTACAAAAAAGTATTTTTGAGAAAAGATAATACCTTACTTTTGAATCAATTTACCTTGGGTAAATTGTGCATTTAATATTTTTTTTTAAATTATATGTATCTAGATGTCAATGGTGAGTTCCATAAGACCCATACAACACATTTGATTTATTTGTTTGAGGTTTATAGATTAATGCCTGCTAGTTGTTTGGATATAAATGAGTAGTCATGACATAGAGTTTCATATTCATATTATAATATTTTAAAAAGTGATTAATTATTTATGTTAATATATAAACATATAAAAAACACATGCGTGTGTGTGCACACACACGTGCACACGCGTGCACGCACACACACACACACACACACACACACACACACACACACACACACACACACACACACACACACACACACACACACACACACACACACACACACACACACACACACACACACACACACACACACACACACACACACACACACACACACACACACACACACACACACACACACGAGCACGTGCACCTGTACGCATGTGTTAGTATACTTATTGAATATAATTGAAGTATATATAAATTATAAACATATATGAATGGCTAAACAAATATGTTCATATTAAATTGGATGGAAGAATGAAAGTATTTTATTACATGATTTGAAAATGAGATAAAAATTGAAAGGGTAATTAAATGAGTTTAGGGAAAATTTTAGTTAAATATTATTTGGTGATTTGGTTTATGCCTTGTGAAACATTATTTTTCTAAGTGGAAGGCCTATTGCTGTATATATGATAGATTGAAATAATATAATTATATGATGTTATTATAAAAATGAAAATAGATTGATAGGGGAAATTTTAGTAATAAGTATGCATATAATGGATGAATGTAACAAGATATATGTTTCTTGTTGATACATGTTGTGGCATGTTTGTCTTGAAATCTATTGCTATGAAGTTTATGATTTATAACATAATTATAAAGATGCATACGATTTATTAAATATGATTATAGGGTTCCCTTATATTTATACATGTTGTGGAATATTGTATGGGAATAAATATATTAAATGATGTTTATTTTATTATTAAATAGGTTTGTATATTAATGTGATATTAATGACACTAAATAAATAGGTGAGACAAACATCACTAATTTATTTAGTATCACTAATAGGCAGAGTTGATGTGTTCTTTGTGTGTTTGAAATTTGAGAAATTTATCATTAATATGATTATTTGGTATTAATTACATTAAATAATTAGGTGTAATATATTACACATACTTTGTGCTATTAATAGACAAATTAGAGTAGCTCAAATGAGTTATGTGCATGAAATTGACTGATCTTGAGATATACAAAACTATATTAAAACTTTAGACAAAGTAATGCTTATGGTTTGAACATTGGCATTCACCTATTTGATTTAGTTTTCATGTTTTTATGATATCATGTTATAAAATATTTATTTATGATATAATTCATGTGATAGTTATCTTATAGCACGTAGGTTTCTAGTTGACTTTCTTGATTTTTTCACTATCACTATCTACCCATTTGTGAAGGGAGGGCCATCCCCTTATTGGAAGATTGTGTGGGGGATAAATGGTCCATGATTGGTGTGTAAAAGCACTAGATGATACTCTTACTCTCATTACAATAATCAATTGATAGAGGCTTTACTCATGATTATTGTTAGATATTACTGAGTATATTGAGACTTGTGTGTAATGTGGAATATTATATTATTGTAATGTGATTACTCGGATATGTATTATTATAAAAGTTTGATTATTTAATTTAAATTGTAACACAACAACTAGCTATAACTTATTTAATTAATTTTAATAATTAGTGGTTAAATTATTATTATTTATTATTATTGTACTTTATATGTTGAAATTATGAAATCAAATCAGCATGTGTAATATTAGTCACTATCTAAATGAATAACATTTAAACCTTATGGTTAATATTTTTTTATCATAAATGATGAATTTATCTAGGGATCATTAATTTTATTTTAATTTTGTGGTTGAGTTAAAAAAAATCACCTAACTCTAGTTAGCCCTGATGGGTTATTACACTTTGTATGCAACCCTTGGATTTTTGTGTGACATTATGTGACATTGGGTTTTGTGTTTTTTTTTTATGGTAAATCTTGGTTAGTGGTGCCATGATCCATAACATGTAATTTTATTTTTTACACTTGTATGCCTCACATTACATATGTTTTATACATGATTCAATGACAATCACATTAATATGATAACATTCTATACATATGTTTACATGATTCTATATTTATCAGATAGTACAATTATCTCAAAAAGGGAGAATTATAGTGGGATTTGTAAACACATAATATTTTCAAACTTTTATCACTTAATGATAATTTATATCTTAGAAAAACCCATTGAGTCTCAATCTCTATGAGTGCATGCCTTAAGGGGTACACTGGGAAAGGGGTGGGTAGACCATTGGTGCTTCGTAGGATGTTGTCCCTTTTTCCACTTATTATCTACACAATTATCTCCTAAAAATCTTATACCTAATATTTTTATTCTTTTTTTCACCCTCCTCTATTAATTTGACACTTTTATTTACCTTTTCTTAGCTTAAATCCCCTTTCAATAATTTTTAAACTATGTCGACTAAGTCGACCCTATATTATTTTATCATCAGCCCATAGTACCAATGTAGTTCATTTTTAGCATGGGATAAACAATATTAGGTTGAATGCGTCAAACCTATTAGCTAGAATGTTTTTAAGGGTCTAGGGTTAGAGTTACCTATATATACAAGTTCATTTTGAAAATTTTAGAGAAGAGAATATGTAAGATATATTATGCATTTGCTTATTGACCATTCTACTTGAGGACCAAGCTTAGTGTTTTTTACTTTATTTGGAGATATGAATATTATCTTATGGAGAAGTATTTTGAATGCATGAATAGGTTCTATAGACTAGAGATGATTTATCCTTATCATACTTATATACCAATTCAACCTCTTTTGAAACACCTTGGCCAATGGAGAGATTGAGGCTTGACAGGTTTGATTTCAAAGGTGAGTATTGTGAAATTTGTACCTCCTTTGTAAGAGTAGATATATATGCATTTGTACTTTTATTCCATGAATTAGGATTCTATATAAATTTATGTGAGTATATGTATCTTATGCATGTTTAATTTTATTATTTTTAACCCCCACTTTATGCCACAAACTTTGGTGAGCACTAAATTAGATTTTCTTTACTTGTTATTAGTTTAGTAAGATATCAAAACATAGGACTGCCCTAGGGTTATTTCATGATTATTCTTGATAGGAGGCTTTAGAACCCTCCATATGATAGTGTATTATTTTTAGAGATCCTCTAATTAGGTCCATTAGATCCCCATATTGGTCACATTCCTAATTATCTAATGTGTCCTGAATCAGAAGTGTATGGTATGATCTATCTTCTCTAAGTTATAATTTATTTATAGACATGATGCATTTAGGATTGCATACATTATATTGAACCCGATGTGAATCTAAACCTTGTAGGTTTTATTTCATATTTTTCATTATTTTATCATTTTATTCTCTATATAATTGGAATACTAGATCGATAGTATTAACATAGTTCTAACTTATATGCACATGTTTAACACACAGTCGTATCAATAAGACTTTGTTCTATTTGTGTAGGTTTATTAGACTTCTAATTCAGACTACTAGGTCAAACAAATCGACCCTATATATTTTTAGGCATCTAGTCTATATGTAATCAAAAATGTATCATGTTTATAAATCAATCTTGGCTTGGAGAAGAAAGAACATACATATACTTCTGATTGGGAATAAATTTTTTAAGTGGGAACATAACCAATATGTAGATTTGCTAAACCTGATTAGGGGTTCACTTGTCATAACACACCATGTGAGGTAAGATTTCAAAGGCTATAGTCTAACACAATCATGAAACAACCCTAAAAAGTCCTAATGTTTAATATTTGACCTATTCTAATAAATGAGAAACTAAATCTAATCTAGTTCACACCAAAGCTTTTGGCATAAAGTGGGGGTTAGAAAAAAAAAACTAAACTAGACATACATAAAAGACATATACTCACATCAATGTATACATAATCCTAACACATGGGAGAGAGAAGCATAATTAAATTATCTATATACTCTTATAAAGGATAAATAAATTTAGGATTACCTACCTTGAAGATGAATCCACTGACTCTCAATCTCTCCCTTGGCTATGGTGCTTCACAAGAGATTATTATGGTATGTACGAATAACAAATACACATCTACTCTAGTCTACACAACCTATCTATGCATCCAAAATAATTATCCATAAGAGAAGATATATATCTCTAAATAAAGTGTATAACCCTAATCTTTATTATTCAATTAGATTGGTCAATAATTAGATGTTTGTTCACACTTAATCTTCGTTGCTTATCTTCTCTACTAATGTTTGGAAATGAACTTATATATATAGGTGGATCTTACCATAAATATTCTTAGAAACATTGAATGTATAGGGTCAACCATGGTTGACCCTGTATGTTTTTGGGGATAATTCACTAGGTGTGAGCTAGGTTGGCTAAAAGTCTAACAAACCCAAAAAGTGTAAAATACCCCTAAACTATACATGGTCAGCCATGGTTGACCTAGTATAAATGACATTCCAAAAGGGAATTAAGGAAAGAAAAGGAGGATGGAAAGAGGAAAATGAATGGAATGGGTAGGAATGATAAAAATAATCTTAGGGTTAATGGTTTTAGGATATGAGTGTGTCGATGGTGAGTGGAAAAAGGGATAAAAATATTACAAAACACTGATGATCTACCCACCCCTTTTTTAGTACACCCCTTAAGGCATACACTTATATAGATTGAGATTTGATAGCTTCATATAACATGAAAGGTGTCAATAATCAATAAAATTTTGAAAATATTATGTGTATACATATGCCCCACACAAATCTCATCATGTGTCATGTAAGTGAAACACAGGATGGTGATTTGGGATATAACATGATAATACACAACACTTATGCTAAGTAAAGTGCAATAAGTAATAAATAAGATAAAAGAAAGGACAAAATAAGAAAACACATACCTTAACTTACCATAGTGTTTTAGATAAAGAAGTAGACTGTAATAGATGTGAAGGCATCCAATGTGAGGAACACTATGTGAACCTATAGAATTTAGTGTAAAAAATCAAAAAATCAATTTTTTTGGAAGATAGACATATGATAGTGTAAAATAATCTCTACATGATCATGAATCCAATGAATTTTATGGTTTTGAAAATGGATGAGTAAAAATAAAGATATATATAGAAGAAGGAATCTATAGGAGAATAATTGAAGAATTTGAATTTTGAAAAGTGTTTTGAAATAGGGTAAAAGACAAGTCATTTTTTATTTTGACTTGTGAAAGAGAGAAAAAAGAGCTCTACAAACCAAATGAGGTAGGATGGTAAGAAGATGATAGGTTAGATAGGGAGAGACTCTAGAAGTAGTAATGAGTGCACTATAGGTATGCAACTTTGAATCTCAAACTAGTTTTTGAAATTTGTATTAAATTAAGTGTATTTTTAGTAATTTTGAATTTTAAGCATTTGTAGATATCAGAATGAGATAAACTT